>CAMQGK010000530.1:0-367388 GCA_947000775.1 Pterois miles | reverse complement strand
TTTAATTATTGTTATTATTGTTTAAGATTACTTACATTTTAAGATTTAAATAATCTGTCTAATCAAATGCAGAACTTGAAACAAAGGCTTCAGTGAAATACTCCAAAAAAATGACATGGCTTTGCCGTGGTGCTGCCGCAAGGAATTTTGGGGCAGCATTATCTCCTTTCCTTTGGGAAAGGATGCTCCAGTGTGTCCTGTGCTAAAGGAGATAATAAAGGCAGCTCTGAAGCACCTTTCCTTAGCATTTAGAGGATTCAAACAGCTCTCATCATGGCTGCTGCGTAGACACTTCTGGGTCATTTCACTCATTTCGACCTCAGCCCTGGACCGAACCCACAGCCTCATGTGTTCAAGGACCTTCCTCTGAAATCTTTCCCAGGTCTCTACGTCTCTAGAGTCGGCTACTGAGGACTGGATGTGTGTCGACTGGCTGGTCTGGCCTGTTGCTGAATGCCCCTCAGCTCCTACTGTACCTTCTCAGCCTGGGCTTCCAGTGACTTCAAGTTGTTGGTGACATTTTTCAACTCTTCCTCAAGGTCACCCGATTTACTGAGCAAGGTAAGGGAGAGGAAAAGCGAGAGAAGAAAGAGAAGTGATTTGAAAGGCAGGAAAGCAAAAGAGCTCAAACCCTGACATTGTCTGTAGGACCACTCCAACATCCTGTCTTTCTCAGAGACAGAGGATGGACATCTGTCCAGGAACTGCTCTGCTTACATCGGACTCTGAGCAAGACAGTGAAAGAGGCTTTCAGCAAAGTTTTTAAATGCAAAATGATTCGGATTCCATCCAAAATTGAGATATATATTAATCACTAATTCAAAGATAAATCTGTTGTTATTCTATCTTTTTCCAGTCTGTCCCATGTGCACAGCTCAACCTATCTCAAGTATCAACCTAGTTCAAGCATCATCAGTAAACATACTAATTGCACAGTGAAATGTACTTAAAGTACCAGCAGTAAAAATACTCATTGTGCAGTAAAATCAAATTAAAGTACCAGCAGTAAAAGTACTCATTGTGCAGTAAAATGTACTTAAAGTATCAGCAGTAAAAGTACTTAAAGGCCGCCAACAAACAGAAACTTTGAAGAAATAAATTGTACTTATCTAAACATGCGACCCATGCAGCATACTGTTGAGAAAAGTTATGTTGCAAGGCTGAATTTGTACTTATTATTATTATTATTATTAATAGTCACTGACATTTCCTCCAAATGTTTTTCAGGTAAAAAACAAATCTACATTTTCTTCATCTCTTCATCTTCATCTTCAACCGCTTATCCGGGGTCGGGTCGCGGGGGCAACAGCTCTAGCAGGGGACCCCAAACCTCCCTTTCCGGATTAACCAGCTCTGACTGGGGGATCCAGAGGCGTTCTCAGGCCAGTGTGGAGATATAATCTCTCCATCTAGTCCTGGGTCGTCCCTGGGGTCTCCTCCCAGCTGGTCGTGCCTGGAACACCTCCCTAGGGAGGCGCCCAGGTGGCATCCTTACCAGATGCCCGAACCACCTCAACTGGCTCCTTTCAACGCAAAGGAGCAGCGGCTCTACTCCGAGTCCCTCACGGATGACTGAGCTTCTCACCTTATCTCTAAGGGAGATGCCAGCCACCCTCCTGAGAAAACCCAGTTCAGCCGCTTGTACTCGCGATCTAGTTCTTTCGATCATGACCCAGCCCTCATGACCATAGGTGAGAGTAGGCACGAAGACTGACCGGTAGATAGAGAGCCTTGCCTTCTGGCTCAACTCTCTCTTCGTCACAACGGTGCGGTACAGCGACTGCAATACCGCCCCTGCTGCTCCGATTCTCTGGCCAATCTCACGTTCCATTGTTCCCTCACTCGTGAACAAGACTCCGAGGTACCTGAACTCCTTCACTTGGGGTAAAGACTCATTCCCTACCTGGAGTAGACAATCCATCGGTTTCCTGCTGAGAACCATGGCCTCCGATTTTGAGGTGCTGATCCTCATCCCAGCTGCTTCACACTCGGCTGCGAACCGATCCAATGAGCGCTGGAGGTCACAGACTGATGATGCCAGCAGAACCACATCATCTGCAAAAAGCTGCGATGAGATCCTCAGCACACCAATCTGCAAACCCTCCTCCCCCCGACTACGCCTCGATATCCTGTCCATGAATATCACGAACAGGATTGGAGACAAGGCGCAACCCTGGCGAAGGCCAACGCTCACCGGAAACGAATCCGATTTACTGCCGAGAACCCGGACGCAGCTCTCGCTTTGGGAGTACAGGGATTGGATGGCACTGAAAAGTGACCCCCTCACCCCATACTCCCGCAGCACCTCCCACAGTATACCGCGGCGGACCCGATCGTACGCCTTCTCCAAGTCTACAAAATACATGTAGACTGGATGGGCATAGTCCCAGGCCCGCTCAAGGATCCTTGTGAGAGTGAAGAGCTGGTCCATTGTTCCACGGCCAGGACGAAATCCGCATTGTTCCTCTTCAATCTGAGGTTCGACTATCGGCTGGACCCTCCTATCCAGCACCCTAGAGTAGACGTTACCAGGGAGGCTGAGTAGTGTGATACCCCTGTAATTGGCACACACACTCTGGTCCCCCTTTTTGAACAGGGGAACCACCACCCCGGTCTGCCACTCTTTAGGCACTGTACCCGACTTCCACACTATGTTGAAGAGGCGTGTCATCCATGACAGCCCCTCCACACCCAGAGCCTTCAGCATTTCTGGGCGAATCTCGTCAATCCCCGGGGCCTTGCCACTGCGGAGCTGTTTAACTACCTCAGTGACTTCCCCTAGGGAAATTGAGGACGATCCCCCATCAGCTTCCAGCTCTGCCTCTACAAGAGAGGGCGTATCAGTCGGGTTTAGGAGTTCCTCAAAGTGCTCCTTCCACCGCCCGGTTACCTCCTCAGTTGAGGTCAACAGTGTCCCATCCTTACTGTACACAGCTTGGATGGTTCCCTGTTTCCCCTTCCTGAGGTGCCGGACAGTTTTCCAGAAGCACCTTAGTGCCGACCGAAAGTCCTTCTCCATCGCTGCTCCGAACTCCTCCCACATCCGCTGCTTTGCCTCCTTTACGGCAGCGGCTGCCGCCCCACGGGCCCCTCGGTACCTTGCAACTGCCTCTGGAGTCCTCCGAGATAACATATCCCGGAAGGACTCCTTCTTCAGTCGGACAGCTTCCCTGACCACCGGTGTCCACCACGGTGTTCGAGGGTTACCGCCCCTTGAGGCACCTAAGACCCGCAGGCCACAGCTCACCGCCGCAGCTTCAGCAATGGAAGGTTTGAACATCGCCCACTCAGGTTCAATGCCCCCAGCCTTCACAGGAATGCTAGAAAAGCTCCGCCGGAGGTGTGAGTTGAAGATCTCTCGGATAGGGGCCTCCTCCAGACGTTCCCCGTTCACCCGCACTACACATTTGGGTTTACGAGGTCTATCCAGAGTCTTCCCCCACCCTCTGATCCAACTCACCACCAGATGGTGATCAGTTGACAGCTCTGCCCCTCTCTTTACCTGAGTGTCCAAAACATGCGGCCTCAGATCGGATGATACGATCACAAAATCGATCATCGATCTTCGGCCTAGGGTGCTCTGGTACCAAGTACACTTATGAGCATCCTTATGTTCGAACATGGTATTTGTTATGGATAATCCATGACTAGCACAGAAGTCCAATAACAAATGACCGCTCGGGTTCAGATCAGGTAGGCCATTCCTCCCAATCACGCCTCTCCAGGTACCTCCATCGTTGCCCACATGTGCGTTGAAGTCCCCCAGCAGAACAATGGAGTCCCCTACTGGGGCCCCATACAGGACTCCATTCAGGGTCTCCAAGAAGGTCGAATACTCTGAACTGCTGTTTGGTGCATATGCACAGACAACAGTCAGAGTTTTCATTCATGGTAAGTGTTGTCCTAAAAAGACACTAGAACCAGACATGTCTGTTGGGGACAGTGTAACTGCAACGTCCTTCCTAACTCTAACTTCACTTCTGATAACCAATCCTATGCCCTTAAATCCATTCATTGTTGTTTTTTTCATGGGATTTCTTAACAGGAAAAAGAATATAGAATATCAGCAGACTTGTCCTTTAAGTGCTAGACCTAGAGTGAAGTGCTTGAGGCCAAGTGCAGGCTAGACAGGAAACAGAGAGGGGTTGAGAGGCTGCAGGTCAGAGGAGCAGAATTAGACCGTGGTGGAGTTCAGACAGTAAGTACCTCATCCTCTCCGCACATCATGGACTTCAAATTCTGGTCCATTAGTCTGAGCTCCTCCTCCAGCTCCCTCACTCGCCTGAAGGGGTTAGTCCAGGAGGTCGGGGTGAGTAGGGACGGTGGGCAGGGCAGCCATAAAACAACAACAAACAGTAACAAGTCCCATACAGCCGGTGCTGAGGCCTGTACTACGAAGGGAGTTCAGCATACACGGGGTATCTTCTCATTATCTGGTTTAACTAAGCCTAACAAACAAGATCCTGATTAGCAGTCCTACGACGGTGGTTATCGACTCAGTAAATCAACCCAAGGTTTCTCAATCTGGCTATGAGCATGATCACATGAAAGGGGCGGGGTCTACAGCGTACGACCAATCACAGACAAGTCTGCTGTCAGCTGAGCGGTAGATTATACAAACCAAGAAAACTAAAATATTAGATGAATACGAAGAAGTTAACACATAATCCAGATTAACAGTAATACAGTAGAAGCTGCCAAATGCAGGAAGGACAGCTGGCAAAAGACAAAAATGCTGATGTGTGAATGCGTAAATTAAAAGACTTATTAATTTAACAGCCTGAAAAGTCAGATATAGTCGTCTAGATGTGGCAGTGATATAAAAAGCTTTCAGAGTATACTGGATGAATAGATTACACTTCATTACGCCCTTTGACAACGACGTGGCGTGTATGAGTATTTCAGCCTTCTTTCAGCTCAGGTTCTGACTTAAAGTTCTTTGTATTTGTGTAATATTAACGTCCGATCGCTGCCCCGAGCTCTGATTGGTCAGTAGGCGGTGTAGTCCAAGAGTTGATCTCTTATCTGGAACATACCCAGCTGAGTGATAAGTCACCACGGCAATCTACCCCAGTAAGAAGTGAACCACCATCGTAGGACTGAAAACCCTGAAGTTACCTCGCTTAACCCCAAATCCTGCTTCGTTGTACAGGCCTCTGGTGTATTCAGGCATGCACTACATGAAAACACACAACCAGGTCGGTCTCTATGGGATTAGTGAATTCGTTATGATCACACATGGCTACATGATGCTTGACTACGACAATACTTTGCACTAGTGCTGAAATGACTGAGTGAATAATCAATTAGTAGGTCAAAAAAATAACAATTTGAATAATTGTTTAATCCTTTAGGTCATTTATAAAGCAAAAGGGCCAAATTCAAGTTTCTCCAATAAGAGCGAGATAGCCCAAATGATTAAAAAATGATTGAAAAAAGAATAAGTATCAAAACAATCATTAGTTGTTAAGAGGATCATTACATGGGTCCATGCAGCACTTAAATTCCCACTACTATCAACATACATATGGTGGTAAAGTAAGAAACTCATCAGTGAAAAGTGAATGCGGGAATCACATGTCGTCATAGTAGCGATCACATGATCTCTACTATGGCGACATGAATAATGTATAGTGGCTCTCGTGTTGGTGCGAGGTGTTGACTTACGCCTCGGCCACCTCAGCGCGCTCCTCCGAACGCTCCAGGTCACCCTCCAGGATCACCAGTTTACGTGCAACCTGCACACAACCAGCACAAACTCAAATTAGTTCTCCTTTCTAACTTCACCTTTACTAGTCATGTAGAGTATGGACCACATTCAGGCACGGGTCCCAAGTCAAGACCAAGTCGCAAACTCAGTACGCGCCTATCACCAAATACTCTAAAATCGTACCTGTCAGTATGTTAGCATGTCTTTTTTTTAATGTGTTTATGATAAAGTACCAACTGTTAATGGATGGCATAAACTGATATTTGAGCTAATACCAACAGATATATCTAACATACAGATAAGTATATGAATATATATAAGATAAAAGACTTACAAATATTGTACAAAAGTACTGAAAATTAGCCAGATATTTATTTACTGACTTATTTATTTTGTTTTCTTATTTCTCGTAAAATGTGCTGTTGATTGTAAGTGTAACGGACTGAGCGCCTCCCTCTCCTCATACATCTACAGTACATACTGTACATAGTTGCTATGACATTTTCCACTACAGTTATGCGATTGTGTGCAGTCGTGTATCTGAGTATACGATGTGCTATGTATACCATGTGTTAGGATCCAAGTCTGATGTGGTGAGTTTTATGTTAGTCTGTGTTTGTGTCTAAAAGCATAATAAAAGTATTGCTGAAAAAATGTGTTTATTACTTGTAAATCATCTTTATAGCGTTTGGTGGTATTATCCTTGTGATGCAGTTACATCATAATATCTGAGCTTAATGTCGCCATGATAATCGGACATATCGGTTGTCAGTCTGCAATGACAAACATGTTTACCTGTAACGTTTTTATAATGTCTACAACACACCACATACCGAATGTGTAGTCATAGCTTGTAGTCTGAACTGGGACACAGCTTGCTCTACGTTAACTACGTCGAGCAGTGGTTCCCCACCTCTTCATATTTGCGGTCGGCCTCCTCAGCGATGTGTTTGGCCTCCTTCAGCTGCATCTCCTGGATCTCCATTTTCTCCTCGTCTTTTGATGCTCGGTTCTCTATGACCTTCATTCCTCTGAGTGACGACAGGAGCAGACGGTTAGAAACAACTTGATACCGGTGATTAGATTCAGCGCTCTGCCCTCTGAGGCCGACTGTGACGGAGAGTGGAGGATGTGGGTAGTAGTCAAGCGTAATTTATTACTATGGCAACCATCATTTTTCAACCCAGTTTAGATGAATTCACTGTTTATCTGTCCACAAATGAGACAAGAATTACTGCAACACACCGACTATCACTCGCTCTCTTCTCGACCGTCCCCCGCTGGTGAGGACGGACGGACATGCTGCCGAGGTTCGCCGTTTAAAATGAAGTTTCGGGACGTTTTAGAGGTGCACCGTCCACCACCGGCTGCTCTCACCTCAGCTCCAGCACAGATGGGAATTTACTCTTGTTTATGGACTGAAAGTTGTGCCTCCCTGTCGTTTGGTCCGCAAACCTCTGGATTCAGCTGCTTTCCATTTCAGTACGGTGAAGAGCGAATGAGAGAAACTGTGTATTGTGTTAATTCTGCGATGGGATTCTGTGTAATGTGTCAACTAAGGTGGAGGAAACTAAAACTAAAATGAAAACCATCAGTTAGCTAATGCAACAGGTTGTGCTAACTAACTACACCTAACTAACTAGAAGGACAAACTGACAGACAGACAGATTTATCAGTTTGCTGCTGTTCAGACTCAAATGAGTATGAGTGGAAAATAACGTCTGACATGCAGCTTCTATTATAATCATACGACATATTCACATTTTACCAAAAAAATGTTTTTGAAACTTTAAGCAAAAAATGAAGTTATCTGTCAAAAAATTGGCAGTGTGGCTAATCGGCTTAGGAAATTACTCCAATAAATATTGAATATCATAGAAATGCCAAAATACACTTGAGGGGGTTTTAAAGAGCAACCTCTACTCCCTCTGACTATGGGGACAATGTTCCCATTGACACTGTGCCTCCTTGGCAACAGGGCTTGTGGAGACCACCCTGGTTAAATAAAAGTCAAAGGTTTCCGTGTCAATTTGTGGTAATGTGTGTGAAATAATAAAAAGGCATTAAAACTAGATTTTGATTGAGGGCCTCAAGAATATGACAAAATGCAAGAGTCCTTATTTCACTTTAAACTGTGCCTGATATACTGTAGGCTGACCAGACTTTAGACCCAAATAGCAAAATCACCAGTGTGTTATTTGTCCCTTCAGCCCCGCTGTATAAAGGGTTTGCATCGATGTCTGGCCGTGCGACGCAAACACAATCATTCAAGTGACATGAAGCTCTTCACCTCTCGCTCTCATCTGCAGCTTTCTCAGCCTCTTCCAGCTTCTGCAGAGCAGTGGCCAGCCTCTCCTGAGCTCGGTCCAACTCCTCCTCCACCAGCTGGATACGCCTGTTCAGAGACGCCACTTCGGCCTCCGCCTGCAGGGACGCAAACAAGATATTATACATGAGAGCCTGAAGTCACATTACAGCCACAACGATAACGATAACTGCACACTAATAATCCATATCTGAATGCATAAATCATATACTTAACTACTTACAAACAGAATCAATACAACATTTTTTCAATTATTTGATCTTTATGCAACTCTTGAAACAGCCACATGATGGTTATATTCATACAGCCGACCTTTATGCTCAGTTCATATTTAGTAATTTGAGTGTTTACATTGTGTTTTAGATGTGATTAGTGTTGAGATGCACCGATACTGGATCAGATATCAGTGACAATGAAGCCAATCTTTTCAATTCAATTACTATATACATTATATACTGGCATTTTAATTCCTGTTCGAGTTTTGACCAATTTACTGAATTGTATTTTCCTTTTAATTTTGTTTTTCAGAGTTAGTATTTTAATAAATAATTTACTAAATTTATTTCTATTTAGGCACACAGCTTAATAATTAAACACTGGTATCGGATCGGTACTCGGTAAAAGCCCAGGTATCGCCATCGGGAGTTAAAATTGGATCAGTGCATCCCCACTAATACCTAAGATACACCTCACCCAGTAAACTTGAGATTATGCTGATCGTGACTCGTGGCTAGTCTGTTACATGAACTTTAAAAATATATAAGAAAAAGACAGAAACAAAGAGGACAAACAGTCGCTAGTGAAAACAACAGGAGCATTTGTACTGTAAATTACAGTGTACTGGTGTGTGTGTATTTAGGTAGGCTATGTGTATTTTATTGTATTTGCAGCATATTGTGGTTTTATCATATTGAAAGCTGTATATTTCAGTTACACTGTGCATGTGAAAACCCAACAAGGGTCATCATAGCTATAAACACGTTATGTTAAACTGCATCATCTCTATCTAATACAAATAAAAAATACATATAAAATAATAAATCAAACAAGGCAAGAGAAGTCCAGAAGCACCACAGACGTGAAGACACTTGCAGAAAATTGGCTTTAC
Source organism: Pterois miles (assembly GCA_947000775.1). Lineage (NCBI taxonomy): Eukaryota > Metazoa > Chordata > Actinopteri > Perciformes > Scorpaenidae > Pterois > Pterois miles. The sequence goes on along the minus strand of CAMQGK010000530.1, from coordinate 358,244 downwards.
ACGGTAGATTTGTTTGATTCAGTTTTCGAGCTACTTCCGACTAGAGTAGATTTATTTCCGCGCTGTTCTCCATCTAATAATTACGCTAGATAATTAGGAGAATAACGTCACAATCCTGACTTTAAACTCGCAAACCCTGTTATCGCATGTGGCCCTGCCCTCGCTTTGAGAGGTGCTCCTCATGCTACAGGAGGTGCTACAGGAGGTGAGCAGAGGCAGCGCACCCTCTCCCTGGCCTGCCGCTCCATGTCCGCCTCCCCCTGCAGCAGCTCGGCTCGGTCCTCCGCCTCGAACGCCACTTGCTGCAGAGTCTGGATCTTCCTCCTCACCGCGTCCATAGACGCTAAAGTCGCCATGCTGCATCGACTCTACTCCTCTCCCAGGTGTTACGGGGTTTCCGTGGCAACGGTAGAACAGGGGCCGGCAACAACGCGACGGTTCTTCCGGTCAAAATTTCAAAATAAATGATCGATAAGCCTGATTTTTTTTTTCTCTTTTTTGGGATAATATTTTATTTAATAAAAAGAGCATTCACTGATATTTAGCATAGAGCAGCAATATATAGTAAATAAAAGATAAATACAAATAAATAAATACAAAATAAAACAGCAAACAAAATTAATAAAATACATACAAATAAATCAATAAAACAAAACACCAAACAAAATTAATATAATACATACAAATAAATCAATACAAAATAAAACAGCAAACAAAATTAATAAAATACATACAAATAAATCAATACAAAATAAAACAGCAAACAAAATTAATAAAATAAAACATACATACAGAATAACATTTTGCAAAGATACATACTGCATACATCCTTCATGCTTTGAAATAAAAATAAATTTGTTTATAGGCATTCAGCACCAGTTATTAGCACTCACATTCGAGCTCGGGGTTCAGCAACCTGTAGCTACAGAGCTGCATATGGCTCTTTAGTTCCTCTCCTGTGACTCCCTGTGGCTTTCATATAGAAATGAATAATTGTTATCTTTTATCATTTTAAGTTTCATTAATCATTGTTGTAGGCCTAAAGTGATTCTTACATTCTCCACCTGCAAAAATGTGTAGCCTATATCAGGGATATCGGGACACGGATGCAAATACTGGATCAAAGATGGATTTGACTTACGTTGACAAATAGCCTAGGTTTCACTTCTCCCAAATATTGTTACGCAAGATGTTTGTTACATTCATTACATCAGCTGAATGTGCCTTTCAAATGGTGTTTTAACAATAATTGAATAAATACAAAGCAAAATACAGCATACACTGTAACAAGTGTAGCAAATTATAAAAACACATAAGCGATAAAGGCTTCCACTAAGGATCAACAGATATCTTTTTTAAAACAATCAATTGTTTTTATATTTAAATTAGTACAATTCAACATGTATTTCCAATCACAAACAACAATTAAGAAAGCCATATGCAAAAGAGGGTAACGCCAAGACAGCCTGGTGGCCAAGATGGACAGCCTTAATAAATGGTGCTGGAGCTATTTGATAATCCATCCACCTTATTCTCAGGGGTGCTACTGTAGAAGTGATTATGGGTGTAACTTCCAGTGAGGTAGATGAAGTAGTAGTAAGCCTGATAGTCCCACAGGCTAACCATAGTGGCAAAACACCAATGGTGCTTCTTTTGACAAATATTTCACCTTCAATTTAGCAACTCCTGCTTTAGAGTTTTTAACACGTTTAACTGAAGTCAAAATTGCATTTCTAACATGTCCTTGCAGAGCTCTGGTACTTGTTGCGCTGATAGTGGCTGTACTAACAACCAGACAGCTATCAGCTAAATCTGTAGCTTCAACAACAGTGTGTTGAACCTGCACCCAAAACAAAAACAGATTGTTCTTGTGACCAGCAGTACAGTTTCTATCGCCTACCTACAGATGAGGAATCCAGAAGAATAAGGCTAAGAAACCTAAACTTGAAGAGACCACCAAAACCCTTGTTATGCGTGCTCATTTCATTTAATCATCAAAAAGCCAAAAGAGGAAAACCCCCATCCTACTTTGTGTTTGGGTTATAAAAAGCAGCAGTGAAAGGACGTCAGGTCCTTAAAAGGACAGACAGCAGTACCAGGAGAACATCAGGTATGACATCAAGTGTAGGGAGGACTTAGTCAACGTAACTGGCTGTCATTAAACCAATGCTACAATACTATTTTCTGTACAGCTTAAAATGTAAGACAGTTTATGGCACAGACTGCAGGGCAGCATTAGACTAAAAATAGTTTAAATACAGTTATCTCTGTAAAAAAAAAAAAAAAAAAAAAAAATCTTGTTACTGTGGAAGTACTGATCTGCCTCAGAGCTTTTCAGATGTTCATCACCGTCTGTAGTAACATAGTCAATTCAGTAGATAAATATGCTAGTGTACGTTATCTGAGGCCACTTCTTCAAGTCGTCCTCCCATCCCTCCATAGTGGAAGGCAGAGGTATGAACACGCTATCCAGCTTGAGCTGGAATACACGTTTTACTATATTCTTTAATACAATCGCTCTAGGAGAGAGGATTACCGTACTGTTACCACGGACCAGTTCCGGTTCAGTGACACAATGTGCTGGAAGTTGCGCCCATAATTCACACAAAGCATCACGGGGATTAGGAATAAGGTGGATAGGCTATATGATACATTCACAGTGGGCATGAAAATGGTCAGAAAAGAGTGATATAACTGCTATCACCAAAAGTGGTTTAAGAGATGGAAGCAGGCTTCTGTCGACTTGCTGCTGACTGGCCTGAATGAAAGCATGTGGCTGGTGAGAGGTCCCACACCCAGAAGAGTCCATCTAGAGGATTTTATGGAGACAAAGAAACCCATTAGGGCTGAGCCACCTGCCCCTTGTAAGGGACAATCCCTTATCTAAGAATAAAAGGGTCATTCAGTTCTAATGTGGCATGCATTATAAACATCATAGAAAAAAGAAGCTAAAACACCCATGTATGTGCTCATTTCAATATTCTGTTACCTTGCTGATGGGGTCCGGTGTAGCAGCTGAGTGGGGACTGTGGGACTGCGTGTACTCTGGAAGTACAATGTGAGAGGATATGTGGTTAGTTAGGTTGTCTATGACATTGTCAGTAATCAACAGAAATTGCTTGCATATGCAAAACTATATCATCAACGACAACACTGAATCCAACAGAAACTTAAACCCCCAAACAGCGGACCTGTGAATGAACCGCATAATTCGTACTATGTTACTTCATGTTAAGTTTTGCAGCACTCTGTGCACATGTAGCCTAACGTTACTTTAAAAGTCTGCAACGTTAGCAGGCACATAATACCGCCAGGTAGCGAGCTAACGTTAGCCGATGTTGTTAACGTGATTAGGTTAAGTGCAGCTAAATCGTAGATTCAAACGCGTTGGATATGCTGGCTGGATCATAAGTAAATGAATAGCGCGATTCAAAATAACATTATTTTAAAAGGTTTACCACAGACCGTCTTATACATCAACAAAGTCAGCTAGCTCGATAGCCCGCTAGCTACTTACCATAGAAGTAAACGGAGCCAAGTTAGCTCCTGTTAGCATGACCGAAGCCTACTAAGCGATCGTTTTAAGTTAAACAATTCAGGTAGATGGATAGCAAGACATGCTGGTTGCCACCAGTAAAGTCTTACAAATGCTGCACATTAGACAAGCATTTACTTACAATTTGGATGCGAAGGATGCGCTAACACCCGCTCCTGTCGGTGACTTGTCCGCCATGTTTGTACTTGCTGTTTTTCTTCTTCTCTTCTTTTTTGGAGGTTTATTAGCGGTTTGGTGCAGTACCGCCACCAGCTGGTAGGAATGTGGATCGGACTGGCTCGTATATAAATAATGTTAAAAAACAATAACAAAACAATCAACATATTAATTTTTTAAGATACTGAACTAATATTATGTAAAACTCATTTAGTGAGTTGTTTTGTAGAATATCTATTAAATCAAAGTGTACTTTAATCTCTGTAAGGCTTTGAATTAAATGTCTTCTTTCTTGTTCATATCTCTCACAATGCAAAACAACATGCTCCACCAACCTTTTTTTTGTTTGTTGTTTGTTTGTTGTTCTGTTTTGATCCAGGCTCTGGGACATGAGATTTGGAAATCCCTATCCGATCGTATTGGGATCACTGTGATCAAACATGACAAAGCAAGTGAGATCATGTTGATCCTTGGTTGAGAAAAGGGAGAGTATTTTCTGCACCATTTTGAGCAATTCATTTATTATTAATTTATTCAATCTGAGCAGCTCCTCTAAGCTTTTAGCTGAAACCTCATTTATTATGTTAATCCTTCACATTTTCTGTATTTTTCATACTTGAACACAACAGAATAATGTATAACTAAGAACTTGAATAGAAACTGTTAAACTTATTTTTATTTGAGATTATTTACACAGGTTAAATATTTCCAATGTGTTTTACTCAGAGGTGGAAGAAGTATTTAGTTCTTTTACATTTTACTTTAGTGGACTTAACTATTAGCATCAAAATATAATAACTTAAAGTATCAAAAGTAAAAGTGCTCATTATGTAGAATAGCCAATTTAAAAATAACAAATATACATAATTAAAAAATATATTATTGGATTATAATTATTGGCCCATTTATATGTAAATCATCACTGTAGCTGGTAGAGGTGGAGCAAATTTTAACTACTTTATATACTACTGTACAGCGAGCCATAATCTATAATAATAGAACACACTTTATAAGTCTGATAGTTGCTGAATATTAGTTATAATATCTGAATCTACTGTATAAAAAGTAACCAGTAACTAAAGTATAATATAATATATAAATAAATGTAGTGCAGTAAAAAGTATAATATTTCCCTCGGAGATGTAGTGAAGATGTAGAAAATAGTATAAAATGGAAATACTCAAGTCAAGTACCTCAAAATTGTACTAAGTTACTTAACCTGTGCTGAATTTGGTATTGCTGTATGGTATATTACTATTCAGTGTGTTATTTAGTTGTTGTTATTATTGTTATTTTCTCTTTATCAGGTATGGTAAAGCCTTTATTAATGGTAAAGCATGCTAGTGTTGTCTGTTTGTGTGAAACGCTTCACTCTATTTATATCATGGTAGGTATAATATATAAAATATTATACAATCACACATCCATAACTATAGAATGCAGCTATTTAAAAGAAAGTGCTGAGACACTGCTGACAAATGTGTAGAAGCTGATGTGTTGAGGCTGAGCTATTCATGTTGGAGTGAACACCGACTCTGTAAGCAGTGGAAGCATAAACAAATTCATGCATTGCTTCACTTCTTTTCCATCTTTGGTAACATCACTCGCACAGCGCACACAGGAAGGTCCCACTCCTTTCAGGACAAATAAAGTGAGATCTCACTCGTCCCTACGTCGTTCTGATATTTTGCACTATAATTGGTCAGAAATGCTTTGACTCATAACTGAAGGAAACCTGCATGCAGGTCAGAACTGTCCAGAACTGCAGGCCCTGGTTTTCAAAGTACTTTCTGAGCACAAGCTTAGAGTACCACTAACATTATACTCACCAAGTCAGCATAGAGAGTTAAATGAACACTTACATCAGTTAGGAATGGTGTAACAGCACACTGAATGTAGAGACGAGTACTACCTCCCAGAGTATGTAGCTACGTCAACAAGTTCCTTCAGTAACATGGTTAGTTACTGACATTAGGTAGGAGGTTAAAAGTGGCTTCCCAGCTTGTCGGGGCAGCCACAGCCTGGGAGGAAGTTCTAACCAACAACACCAATTCAAGGGAAACTAGGTCCCTGAAATGCCAGGAAGCACACAACATGTACTCAAAGGGGATCCACATGGACGTCAGTACAGCAGCATCTGCACAGGCTGGTGTCAAGCAAGGACTAAAGAAACCAAATCCTCTACGTCAAGCTCCCCATATTGGTTAGATGGCATTTGCTTCAAGGTGCTGACAAGCTTTATGATATGTTGGTAGAATCCGATACTCCACATGACAGATTTAATACTGCCTCTGCTGCTGCTGTCAGCGGTGAGACGGCTACTCAGCAGCACATTTCATCTGGAACTACAGATTTGGAGATTCAGCACAATCTGCTTTAAATTGTGCTCCTGAAGATTAACATGAAAATGGTTATGATTACTGGACATGAGATGTGGGAGTGGGGAAGTTTGACTGACAGCTGCTCTGTGCATGTCTGAAACACAGAAGGAGCTAAGACTTGACACTGCTGGTTTATATCACATGTTACCGTTAAATTTACTACTGTGCAGTAATTCAAGTTAAGCAGGATGGCGCTACTTTTTTACAGCACCTGAAGGAAACAGTTTGAGTAGTGATATATGAAACACTGACAGAACACATACTCAACAACACGGCCCCTGTGTTACTGTGGAAGGGATCAGATGTGACCGGACTAAGTACAATAGGTTAATGTGGTCTTAATATAGTCGCCTCTCTGCAGTAATGTGACCCATTGCATCAGCTCCCTTCACTCACATCTGTTGCTTTTTTCTCTGCCTGCTCCAGCTTCTCCTGGGCATCCTTCAGCGACTCGGAGTATTTGTCCAGCTCATCCTCCACTCCTTTCAGCTTCTTCTGCAGACCCAGCAGCTCCTCCTCCAGCTACAGGCCAAGCACACCAACACACACAGAAACACAACACGTTACATAAAACAACCACGTGAAATCATTTAAAACAAAAAATAACTCTTTTTATTTACCACTTGCAGCATGGCCTCTGTCCAGCACGTACGATTTCTCAACATAACCTCTCTACTACAAAATACATTTATATTAGGGCTGCTCGATCATGGCCAAAATCATAATCAACATTATTTGATCAATATTGAGATTGCGATTATGTATCATGATTATTCATTGATTTTAGCACTGCTTTCACTTCCATGCTGTACTACAATCCAACTGTCAAAAACTCAAAATATTATCCTTTTAACCTGTTATTGGCATTCATAGTGGTTATTTGCTTCAAATGATCAGGAAAGATAATAATTGTGTTTTTATTTAACTATTTGATTTAATTAAAACAAAAATCTTGGCATTACTAGTTCTACTTATATATTATAAGGTCATAATTCTTCTCTAATATCCATTTTATATTGCTGTGAGAACATCTCATTCAAACAAAAGTTTCTCACCAAAAACTACATTTTACAAGATTACATCTGAACGCATCATGATAGCATTATGATTTACTATTGCCCATCATGCAACAGTTACACGTATGTGCGACTGACACAAGATGCTGGTTGACGGTGCATCTCTAGCTGTTAGTTTAAGAAGAGCTTGATTTATGCAGTTTTCTTTGAGCGGAGCATTTTAAATATCACTGGCAATCATGATCATTTAATTGTGGGATGCCAAAATCATGACCGTGATTAATATTCGATTTGTGCGGTTGTCATGACATAGTTTGGCATTTACCTACGACTTATCTGCTTTGACGGATACATTATGTTATAAATGAGTGGAGGAAGAGATCGGGGGGAAGGTGGAACATACAAAACTTAGGACTTTGACAGGTTTTTAAAGTTTTGCATCTCACCTGTCGTTAGGTTAGGCTTCCAAAACACTTTTAGTTATGGTTCAGAAAGATGGTGATTTTGGTTCAGTATTTAAAAAGTCAAAACGTCTGTAGCACATTCTTGTGCTTCAAGTCAGCATTGTCTTTTTCAATAAATCAGCAATCTTTCAACAGTGTCTTTGCCAATATTAATGAGAACTCATTTATTTATCTTTGCACTGTAACATGGTTGGTTTTTAATTTTTATTTTTAATTTTTTTTATTCCACACATTGTGGCGCGTAGTTGTCAGACAGTCGGATTGTCCAACAGCTTCTAGTAAGAAATGTAATACAGGCAGCTTTCTGGCTGCTTCTCACTAATCCAGTTACTCTGGTAGGAACATAATTGTTTTAGATGAAACCAAACTGCCTTAATATTTGCTTTATTATATTCACAGTTCCCACATTAGAAAAATCTTTATTTTAGTGACCTAACATTGTATTTGCATGTAGACGAGAGGCTAAAATGTAGAGCAAAATATTTGTTTTCAAAAACATCTGTATACATGTGGACAAGGCCTTAATATTAAACAGTGAGCATGTCACGTAGAAAGATCAAAAGTCTGCCATCATACCAAATCATACACAAGAAATCTCAAAGTCTAACAGACATATTACGATGAAACTGAATGATTTGGATCCGTAGACTGTAGATCAGAAGTGGATGCAGTCACCACGACGTCACCCATTGTTCTCAAGTTTGGCATTTTGGTCTTTGTCATCTTGTTTTTGGCCGTCACCATGTTTTAACACTGAATAAGACATTTTTAGACGACCGAAAATGTTATAATTAACTTTAGCAAACTGAAAACACATTGTGAAAGGGTTAAAGTTGTCGGAAGAAAACACGGACAACTGAAAAAGACCTGACAACACTGTGGTAGCAACCTGTCAATCACAAGATAGCCCCGCCCTGAAGCATCCCCTGTTTTATGATCTATTTGACTCTAGATGGGACCATGATTGACTAAATGAACATCATGCTGTATTGAGAAACACTTGAAACTAGCGATTGAGACCATAAACTCATGTTTATAATGTTTACTGAGGTAATAAATCCAGTGAGAAATAGGCTCATTTTCTCATAGACTTCTATACAATCAGACTTCAGAGGAGTCGCCTCCTGCTGGCTGTTAGAATGCAAGTTCAAGGCACTTCAGCATTGGCTTCACGGGTCAGAACCTGAGGTTAACAACTGTTTGGGACTAATAGAAAGACTGCCATCAAATCTGCTGAGCAGTAATAAATTCATTTTTTATCTTAATGACCCCATAAGAGAAAATATCAATCCAATAAGCAGACTGCGAAGTGTCTTCTCGTTTACGACAAGATGAGCTCCTTCCACTTTGGACTTCAGGCTTTTGTCATGACTCATTTGCAAAGATTGTTTCAGCAAGTTGCCATTTGCAACAACAGCTTCTAGAACTATAAAAAGCCAATTGTAAATGACAGTGATGTGGCCCGACCACTATGTCCTTTCAATATCACTTCTGTCAGTCTCTCCCAGCCTGTAGCCATGTAAGGCCTCTCAGTCACAAATAGCCTGGGACAGTCCTGATCCGACAGTCGACATTGTGGCAGCTCCCAAACCAACAGCCTTGACTGTCTTTCTGAGAGGAGCAACAATTCAAAGAAGGTGGGGGTCTTTAGAGGGACCACAGAAATAGACATGCCAGTATCCAGTGCCCCTACGCAGATAGAAGTGGTTGTGCAGGCATTGTAATGACTACATGCTGGGATCCCCTGGGAACAAATGCTATGTGGACCGCTACGTAGTTGACTCCTATGTGATTTCGTAAATTACACTGTGGAACTGCCCAGGAGAGACTGCAAGTCCTCCATAAGGGAATATGTCTGTGAACTTTAGCTGAAACAATAAGAACTTGTGAATGTACTGGATCAGGCAGGTCTCACACCGTGTGTATTCATATAATAACAAACCAGGAAGTATAAAGTTGGTGAACGCTGCATTGGGAGGAGGTTGGGGTGGATGGGTGGGTCTAAAAATACCAGACTTTCACCCAGGCCTCCTGTGTGAAACCAGAAGTAAACTTTGATTTATTTGTCACATAAGTGATGTACTTACTTAATGCCACTTTTGGAGTTATTTATAGCCAAACTACCATTTCTTCCTAAACCTAACTAAGATTTGTTGCTTAAACCTAACCAAGAAGTTCTGTTGCCTAAAACTTAGTAGTTTTGTTGCCTAATCCTAACCAAGTCTATCTTTTCCTAAATCTAACCAGCAGTTTTCTTGCCCAAACCTAACTAAGTAGTTTAAGTAGTCGCCTAATCTTAACCAAGTCAAACTTTTGCTAAGCCTAACTAAGTAGTTTTGTTGCCTAAACCTAACCAAGTAAATCATTTCCTAAGTTTAAGTAGTTTTGTTGCCTAATCCTAAATCGATCTTTTCCTAAACCTAACCCACTAATTTTCTTGCCTAAACTTAAGTAGTTTTGTTGCCTGAATCTAACCAAGTCAATCTTTTCCTAAGCTGTTTAACTAAGAGGTTTTGCTGCCTAATCTTAATCAAGTCAAACTTTTCCTAAGATTCCCCTTAAATTTTCCTTCTAATTAAATAGTTTTGTTGTCTAAACCTAACCAGGTGGTTTTGTTGCCTAAACCTAACCAAGTAGTTTTGTTGTAGTGTTGTTGCCTAAATTTAACTAGTTTTGTAGCCTAAACCTAACTAAGTAGTTTTGTTGCCTAAAATCGAACCAAGTCGAGCTTTTCCTAAACTAACCAAGTTATCAATAAGAACAAGCTAAATATTTAGCAGACTTTAGGTGGTTTACTAATAAAAAAAAATCAACAGTGTATTGACAGGTAATTGAATAAAGTATCTCTGGCTGCCCTCGGGACAAACTTGATATTATATGAAGAATGACATTTGCGAAATTCAATAACATCGGTGCAACACGAGGTACAACTTGTTATAAAGCCCCCCCCCCCCAATGAAAGCCACATGATCTTACAGTAACCCCCTGAATCATGAGGATTACAGTACAGCTCTCTGATAGATAGTCCTTTGGTTATGTGTCTGAGCCTTCACGGCCCTATACACATCCATCTCTGTGAGAAATGGTGTACTGCAAGGCTCCATATTAGGCCTCACCTTCTTGTCATACCTGCATCCACTGGGTTCTAGTTAGTTCCTAATTAGACCGTGCTGGATACGTGGTACCACTGAGGATACCGTATGTTGGCCAGTATTTTTTTTTTTTTTTTTTTTTTTTTTATCATGGCACATAACACAAACAAACGTGTGATAAGGATCCCTTAGATTCTATTCCTAGGGGCACCTTATCATAAACAAGAAAACAGTCAGCAATCTGCTTTTTATTTATTTTCTGTTATGGGGTCATTCAGATAAAAAGGGTTTTACTGTGATTAAATGAATGTGCTCAGCAGATTTAATGACAGTCTGCCTATTAGTCCCAAACAGTTGTTAACCTCAGGTTCTGAACAGTGAAGCCAATGCTGAAGTGCCTTAAACTTGCATTCTTTCTAACAGCCAGCAGGCGGCGACTCCTGCTGGCTGTTAGGTCTGACTATGTGAAAATGGGCCTGCTTCTCACTTGATTTATTACCTCAGTAAACATTGTAAACACGAGTTTATGGCCTCAGTCACTAGTTTCAAGTCTTCTTCAATGCAGCATGATGTTCATTTAGTAAATTATGGTCCCATTTAGAATCAAATAGACAATAAAGCAGGGGATGCTTCAGGGCGGGGCTACCTTGTGATTGACAGGTTACTACCACGGCATTGTCCGGTCTCGGAGTTGCCTGTGCTTTCTACCTACGCCTTAAACCCTTTCATTTCCTGTCATCTTCTTACTGTCCACTAACTATTAAAAGGATTAATGACCCTAACAAATACTAAAATAAAGATACTGGGCAGGGACATTTTTCAGCTCTTTGCTGGACAAACTGATATGTAATAGAAACTGTTTCTAATTACCTCAAAAACATCCACAGGCTACCTGTGCATTTTAGGAGACATTTAAAGATTTTGTCCATAGCCTTTAAAACAACACTACCATTATGTAGCTTGTGATTAACATAAGCAATGTGGCCACAAGAGACAAGCTAATGGTAAAAAAAAAAAAAAGCAAAGAACAAGTAAAGAACAGTATCTATCTAAAGTTTGCTATCATCATCTAACTATAGCCAGAATTAAACCTGCAGTAGGCAGAAAGTTTTTGCATCACTGAGCAAAAAAATCTACAATAACCTTTCAGCATATTTTAATTCAACTAGACTTCTGCTCCTCCTCATGGATCTGTTTTTGGGCTTTAAAAAATCAAGCTTGTGACAGAAGACTTTGTCCAATCAGGTTATTTCACAGAGAGAGAGAGAGCGTTCCTATTGGCTGTTCATTCAACAGAGGCAGCTGTCAGTCACTCAGAAACGCCAATCAAACCAGAGACCGCTGATCAAATATTAATCAATATTCTGTTACTGTAAAGCGTTTAGCTGTTTGAGACAGTCTGCTCCAGCTGGTGGGCAGTGCTTGGTATTTCCTCAACTGATCTCAACATGGCTGCCAGGTCACAAACTTCCCCATTTTACAACTAAACACAAACTACAAGGTGTTTCTAAAATATTTAGGCATTACAATAACAGAATATTGATTCATTTTTTATCAGCGCTGCCTAGCTCGACCATTTGATCAAAGTTTGCAAGTGACTGACAGCTGCTCAGAAGGCATGCTCCAGATCAGCTCTGATTGGTCGTTTTTCTCTGGTCTTTGAAATCTTGCAGATGCCATTAAGAGCACAGAAGGATACCAGAGGACATATGATTTTTTTTTTTCATATTATCTGTCTCATGCACTGCTATCAGGATTTAATGTCTGATTTATAAAGAATATAATTTTTGATAATATTTGCTCCATTTCTACCAGCTGCAGCCTTAAGTGTTTTATTGCTCACATAGTGACACACCTCTCTGATTCAAACTCTTGACAGACTTGGTCTACATTTGTCTTCTCTTGTTTTTATGATAGTTTGATTGATTGACAGCTCCGTCTGTCCATACCTGTTTGCATTTGTCCTCAGCTCCTTTCTTGTCCCCCTCAGCCTGCTCCGCCCGGTCGATCGCGTTCTCCTTATCCAGCTTCAGCATCTGCATCTTCTTCTTGATGGCCTCCATGTTTGCTCAGGCTGTTCTTCTCTCAGCGGCAGCGGGACAAGTGTGCTCGGTTAGTCCGGCAGAGACAGAGACGGAGGCACCGGTCTGTGACAGGGGACGGAGGTGGACAGGAGCGCGCGTGCGGCTTGTCTGAGCGGCTCGGGGTGAGCTCGAGGATGGAATACCAGCTGCACGAGCCCCACAACTTTTTTCAGCGAGGATCCGCGCGCGGGACGTTGCCCATATTTAGGCAGCGACAGCTGTCCGGTCTGTGCGCGTGACGTCTTGTCTTCAGCATGTGTGAATAAATCCCGTTCAGGTGAGTCAGCTCCACCTGAGACGCGCCAGCACAGGTAACACGGACAGCAGTTACCTGAGGGACAAGGATGAGCGTGTACGTTGACCTTCACTTTCCTCATACAGGAAGGAGTCTGAAGTCTCATCATCCTGATCAGGACGAGTTCTGACAAACTCAAGTAAAAGCAGCAAAGCTTCTCTTTTAAAATCAAAATAACTAAGAGAGCGAAGGGTTCATTTAAATCAGTGGAAATAAGAAAACAAGTTTGTTCAGAGGTGGAAAGTAACTAAATACATTTAGTCCTAAAGCTAACCAAGTACTTTTCTTGCCTAAACCTAAGTACGGTCATTTTGTTGTCTAAACCAAACTAAGCCAATCATTTCCTAAACCCAACTAAGTATTTATTTTTTTTACTAAATCTAAGTAGCTTTGTTGCCTAATCCCAATCAAATCAAGCATTTCCTTAGCCTAAGTATTTTGTTGTCCAATCCTGACCAAGTCAATCATTTCCTAAAACTAAGTAGTTTTGTTGACTAATCCCAACCAGATCAAGCATTTCCGTGCCTCATTAAGTACTTTTGTTGCCCAATTCTAACCAAGTCAATCATATTTCTATCGGCTAGCACAACGCCACCCCGGCTTTGCTGGGATGCTGACGGCGAGTACAGCTCAAACCACACCACGGTATCGCGAGCAGCTCTCCTCCACCGGGAAAAGAGATTTGGTGTAGCTCCATTACCATCCGGGTGGAAACAGTAGGGCTTGGGACAGGTTGAGACAGGTTGGGAAAAGGAAAAGGAAAAAAAGTGTCAAAAATTGTCAGAGATCGGAAGAAATACGGGAGAACTGCGACAGGACAGGGTTGACAAGTACTCGGACAACTACTGTTCACACAATGCAGAGAAAGGTGGGAACAGTTAATAGGAGCCCAGCAACTTATTTTTCTCTAAGAGCCCCAATAGATCGACATTTGTCACAGTGTTCACATCACAATCCCACCACACACGCACGCACTCATTGTCATAATGCATTCCCTAACCCCTTACCCTAACCTTAACCATCACAACTAAATACCTTACCTCAACCCTTACCCTTACCCTAATCTAAACCTAATTCTAACCTGGACCTTAAAACCAAGTTTGAACCCTGAAACAGGCCTCTGAAGGTCTGTCCGAAGGTGAGGACCGGCCAAAATGTCCGCACTTCCCAAAAATTTCCTCTCTCTGAAGGTCTAAAACTCAAATTGGTCCTCAAAAAGATAGCTGCACAAGAGCACACACACACATCCGTACAGAAGTGGCAGCCATCACTCCACAAAAAGCCAAAATTAAAAATCTCTCTTTCTCCACGTAGTCGCAGTTGCAACAGATATTGTAGGAATAAAAAGTGAAAATCATACAGTAAACCTGATACGATATACGATTACATCAGCAAATGATTCTGGTTATGAACACACATTTAAGAGAGTTCAATATGAACTTTTAGACGGGCTGCAGTATGTTTCCTCTTCAGTAGCTATACTCTAAACGCTGAACCTCTTCTTCATGTGAACAGGGTGAGAAGGGTGTCAAACTGTTAAAGAACGGATGTCAACAGTTTCACTGAAAACGGGCTTTATTGAATATAAATCTGTGGTACAGTGCCCATGAGGTGGTGCTGCTGTAATTTAAGTCAAACTGTGAGCACAAGAAAAAAAGGCTTCGTATGATTACAGTCATTTTGATATCCGCCGCGCTGTTCTAGCTGTGCCATGTGAAAAGAAAATGTAAAAGAAAATAAAGACACTTGGCATGTTCGGGTGCATGTAAGATAAATTATTGAAATTAATTATGAATGAAGTGCATTTAGAGGGTAAATGTTGGTCTCGGTTAGTACTTATATACTGGGAGCAAACAGTGAGCCACCATTAGGCCCCTGCTAGTGAGAAATAAAGTAATATCTAACAGGAGCGCATTAGGCAGCCAAAACATCATGTATACCTCAGACTAGCATCATAGGATGGTAATGTGACGAGAAAGGGTTAAGCACTAATATTGGCACAGATAACATGTTACTGGAGCGAGTCAAGAAACAAATACAGTCAATATGATGTCAAATGTCTTGAAGTTAAATATATGGCTTCATAATCTTTACACAAACGCCTATTCTAATCGAATCCAGGCCTAAACACTGTAGCTGCTTGAAACTAAATACTGACACAAAAACGTTTACTAAGATAGCGACTTGTTGAAAAATTCCTTTTTAATACATTTCATAGCTCAATCTTTAGAAAAATACTGTTTCTCCACTCGGATTTGTTCCATAACATAATAAAATTGTTCCAAATCTAAACTTTAAAACTGCATTTTATTTCATTGTCCTTATTCCAGATTGAAACAGTGTGACGAGTAACACACCGTCAATGTGGTCACCGCAGACCTCTGCTTCACAACCAGCCATCGCCGACACGTCGCGTCTCTTTGCCGTGAAACGTGCACGCACACGCAAGAAACATCTGCATAGAAATTTTGCATAGATTATGCATAATTTGCATAGATGCCTAAATTGTGCTGGCCTTCACATCTCTAAAATCTAACAGTAAATGTCTAACGGGGGAAGGCGAGCAGAATTTATCGGCAGGATTTAGTAATTTTACCATGTACACAACAAAGGCCCTGTTCAGACCTGGTATTAACATGCTCCTCGGTGATCGGATCACAAGTGGACAGCTCTAAGTACAGGTGTGAACGCACTCAAGACGCATTGAGAACGCACTGAGATCGGACCACATTCAGAGATGGTCTGGTCCACATATACCCACACTGTTTCAGCAGTGTGTACGTGAATGAGTCCTGGTCCACATTAAGGACCGCCTACTTGACTGACGTCCTGCTTGGATCAGCAGCATCAACACTTTTCAGGTGAATAGATGTGAGTGCTTTTCTGCCTTGCAGCATGGAAACAGCCCCTGTTCTCTACTGTATCCTGTCAGTACAACTCCATTTTATTAAAATATATATATCTATAGGCTACATAATCTACAGACTAGGCACACAAAGTGCATTATTATCATACTGTTGGAGATGTGTCAGTGTTTTTGTTCTGACATCCGCCCGCTTGCTCGCTCTCATCCCCGGCTCTCTGAAGCTCTGTACTGTGTGCGGAGGTCCTACAGGACCATTTATTTTGATGTTAATAAAATATACCCAAATTCACAAATATGTAGGATATTACTACTGACATTCCTGTAATATTACATCACAATGTCCGCTGTATCAGCTGTGTCTTTACTACGTGTTTACTTGCATATAGAGCGGGGAAGTGAGATCGGCTCACAAGTGGTCACTCAAGACGCATGTGGAGACCCACTCTAAGGTGCGAACAGACGTACTTAAAGCTGTCCACTTGTGATCCGATCACTCAGCACGCATGTTGATGCCAGGTCTGAACAGGGGCCAAAGACATGCAATCCAGATAGAAAAAAGCCAGATATATTGAAAAGTATATGATTATGTATAATCAAAAGCACAGATACCTTAACGAGGACTTAAGGCATATATATATTTCTGTATTATCAAAATTCATACTCATTGGCATCATTCACGTCTGACTTTTAAAATTAAATATAGAAACTGATTGATAGAAAGCATCCTGATAGATGAGCGTGGACTGAAGCTTGAAGCCTCCTCTCCCTACATGGAGCTGGGGGAAGGTCCTGAGCATTCCACGCATCACTGCTGCATTACTGCTGCACACACACGCTCTCACTGTTCCTGGCCGTCCTCCCGAAGCTCCGAGGGGAGGAACTTGTACTGCTGCTGTCGGATCATGGCCAGCTTCTTCCTGGCCTCGTCCAGCTCCCTTTCTTTCCGCAGCATCTCCTCCTGAGCGGCGATGATCTGTCAGCACACGGAGGAAACACCACCGTTAATGACCCCTCGCCCTTAGTGGTGTGCATTGGGCTCCAAAAATGACGTCCTAAGGTCTTTTCCTAACCGCTTCTCCTTGATCTCGATGGAAAAAGCCATGAGGTCAAGGAAAGATGTGAAGGACAATTCATGAGGACTTAGGAAAAGATAACAGTGTTGAGAATCCGACTGTACTTTCACTAGGCTCTGTAATTACGATGCGACGGCAGCAGGCGTTAGTCTGCTGTGGTGACACTACGATGTTCTGAACATGTACTACAAAAAGTGCGGCTTCGTCCTGTGTGTTGTTAAATATCTCCTTCAGCGACAGGCTGCTTCAAACCGCAGTATGTGAAAGATAAATACCACAACTCCTTCTGCTGCTGGAACATCAACATATAATAAAGGGTCATCTGACCTAACGTGGACAACCGGTGAAAAATATCACTTCATTACAAAGGTTAGAACTGAAATAAAAAAGGAATATATGATAAATATTGAGTTATTTTTGAGTTATGGTGAAGGAGTAGAACTATTCAATGTATATTTCCTCCTACTTCTGCCGGCCGCAAGGATTTGTATGACGGCATTATCTCCTGTCCTTTGGTGAAGGATGGACCAGTGTAATCTTTGCTAAAGGGGATAATAAAGGAAGCACTGAAGCACCTTTCCTCAGCATTTAGAGGATTCAAACAGCCCTTATCATCGCTACTTAGATACTTCCAGCTCATTTCACTTGTTAGAAACCTTCATAAGAAAAAAAAGACTTTTCGACCGCAGCCTTGTTTTATAAAGAGAGAAGGAATGAGTGTTTATCAGTCTGTCCTGCCAACAGTAGTAACCTAACCTCGTGTTACATCAGAGGCCAAGAGTTCGCCTCTTACATTTGTGGGAGCACCACTTACTCTTTATTGGATTTGGGGAAATTTACATTCCAGCTACTTCAGCCTAACTCGTTGGCTGAGATAGCATTACGCAAGCCAAGAACATCTGTTAGCTCTTATTGTCGTCACATTCTGTATTTTTAGTTTTCATTTGACTGTTTGGTAACACTTCATTTTACAAGTCCGCACATTTTATGATAATTAGCAAGTAACCTATTTGAAACTACTTTTTACTGCCAAATTAGCCCAATATTTACCTCAAAATTGATCAAAAATGACTTTATTATAAGGCAAAAATGTCCCCATTGTGTCACTTAAGGTATTGTCTACGCAAATGTAATCTGGTAGCTAATGCAATGATTCAGGGAGTTTATTAAGAAATATCAAATAGGTTATTTGCTAATAATTATCTATTTATCAGCAGACATTGAAATAAAGCATATCAATTAACTTTGTTTAGTCGGGAAATAGCAGCATCTAATTATTAAACAATGTTTATAATAGAGTAATTTTTGATCAATTTTGAAGTAAATATTGGGTTAATTTAGCTGTTATTCCAAAGAAACTTCACATATGTTACTTGCTAATTATCACCTAATTACCATGAAATATGCTGACATGTAAAATGAAGTGTTACCAACTTTTATTTCCTTTTATATCAGTGGTAATAGGTAGGTGTGAATTTACATACAGTATATTTGTGCTCCCGCTGTGTGTGCGATCTCCTGACTTACCTGAGCGATACCTCCCACCATCTTACTCTTGACCACCACAGCTTGGTCATCCTGAGCATCAAACGCTGCTTTCTGCGCCGCCTTCACCAGGTTATCAGAGGCTCTCTTCACAGCGTTTCCAGCAGCCTGTATACATACACAGGATTCAACACATGAAGTTGAGTGTTTAATGGTTGACATAGAAGCATTAACCTAACAAAAGAAGCTAGTACGTGGACCTTAATTTTAGAGTGTCTTCACAATTCGCACATTTTAGCCCCCCAAATGAACTCAGAGCGATCAGTCGGGATTTTTTACGCTTATGTGAACACTCAAAAAAGCCCAGACCCCTCTAAAACAAACCAAACTCAGACCTTTGAAGGATCAGTCCTGCTCCCAAATGCTCGTTATGATTGTAATAACTGATGACAAAACACAAATAATTGCATTGATTGTACAGGCAGGACATACTAAAACACCACCGGCAGCAACAAGACGAAAGCGCTGCATTTTCCATATCGACCACTCAGATGTTTATGGGCTTAATTAATTTATTTCATGAGGACTATGTGGGTCTGAACTGAACTGAAACTACAGTGTGAACAGAAAGAGGACTGAGACCCCGTCAGAGCTGAAGTGGACCAGAAAGAGTACAGAGTCCTCTTTCAAATGAACTGACAATGTAAATGCAAAAAGAACAGAGTCCCTTTTCTGGGACTGAGTTTGACTATATGTGAAAACTCCCATAGTCCGTGAGGGATTGTGGAAGCAGACTCATGCAGACTTGAGACAGCAGACACATCAGCTGTGCGTCTTGTGAACAGCAACTCCTGGAAAGGGAATGAGCACTTCCACCAGAGAGAAAACCATAACAGGTTTTTTTCCTGCTCAGCGCCTGAAAATAACTGTAAAAGGCAACGAGGAGCAGCCGGCTGGCCTACACTCAAAGCCAAACATTTGTCTCATTGGGCAGCTCGGCTCTAACAAAGAGGAGTTTTCTCCTTTTGCGGCTCCGTAGGCTGAAATCAGACACTGTGAATCCTCCTCTACTGGTTTATCTTTGGCTGGAATGTTACTGTTAGTCTGGCCCTGACATACAACATCGGCTATAGCCTTCATCAGCTGTACTGTACACACAGGCCACACACTAAACTGGGACTGTCACAGCGTCGGTCACATAGGAGGTACCATGAGAGGGCTGATCTTATAAATATATAAAATGTTTAACTGGAATAAAAATCCAGCGACATCCCATCACAGCCCCGAGACAAAATTCCTCCAGTATGTTTCCCCCCCGACTGTCCACACTGGACTCACTTCAGTCGTGTTTTTAGTCACTCATCAGTTTAAATCCACACAGCTGTCTACATCAGTGACCTAACGGCTCACATTACACTCACCTAACGACAACCCAGCGACTGCAAGATGGACAGTCATGTTGTTTCTCATGCGTGGATCTTTACACAACAACTTATTGCTTCTTCACAGGATACAATCTGGTGTTTGAAGATGGGAGAATCCTGTTTAACACTCTGAGACCTGCAGGATCGTAGGCGATCCCAACGGACTTTACTGTCTTTCAGCCACTGTAGCAGGTTAACTTTTAGAGCTAGAGGGAAGATAAATGAAACTAGGAAACCGAAGGAATCCACTGGTACCAACCACGTCATTGTAGCTTGTCAGGAAGGAGGTTTAATAACGCTCCAAATTTCTGCTAAATTTTGGTGAGGAAAAACTGGCATGGCCATTTTCAAAGGGGTCCCTTGCCCTCTGACCTTAAGATATGTGAATGTAAATGGGTTGTATGGGTATCTATGAGTCTCCCCTTTACAGACATGCCCACTTTATGATATTCACATGCCGTTTGGGGCATCCCTTTAGAAATGTGTTATTCTTGCATATTTTAAAATTGTGTATTTGAATGTTTCTGCACACTGGGGTCCCTAAACAGTCTTGAATTACAAAAATTGCATATCACTGTAAAGCTGCAACTCTTGTGGATCCAATGAGCCCAAATGTTCATATGTGCCGATGTTAGTCCCCATAGTAACCATTTTTTTTTTTTTTAATTTGACCTCACTGTATAAAATGACCTGTGTTGACCTCTAGGTAATCACAGCCTCATAAAACTTTACAGCTATAAACTAGAGACCTAGAGCATTCAGAGGATGGATGGCTTTACTAGCTAGATTGAAAATAAAGGGGGTTTCTGAGCAGTTTCCAGAACAGAAGTGCTCACTATCCAGTCGCCCAAAAATGCATCTCTTGCAGAAATCTCCAAATGTCAAAAGTTTTTGATACCAAATCACAGCATGGCTTTTTCTATGGCGTTCCTCAATGTCTTGGTGTCTTAATGTGGTGTTTTGGAAGGATTATTGAATATTTTTATACATTTTTTGAGAGGAAAAATTGATTAAATTTAGCACCAAATCTGTGTAACCAATCATATACTTCGTACATTCACAATTCATTTTAGACAATTCATTCATTCATGTCTATTTCTGACTTATGACACACAGCGCTGAGCTGCGTCTCAAATTAATCTTCAGGTTCCCAGCTTTCAGATGACGTACACCACTTCTGTGTGACATCTACTGTTGACCTGCTATCTCCCCCTAAATACCTCCTGTAAACCCTGAAAAAACATGAAAGCCTATTGTGGGTCTCAAAGGACTCATTGTCATTTATCTAACGTGACAACAAGGCTACCAATTTAGATCTTGAAAATGCAGTAGAATAACATGTTAACACTCCCAGGTTGGCTGCTAATCCATATTGCATTACTGTAGGTGGTACCAAATAAACTGGTACCTCAGTGATTGCACCAGGTCTTTCCCTGAACCACCTGCTGCCATCAGGAACAGTCCAAACAGCCATCTTTCCTCAGACAGATTGGACGTTACTCAGCACTTGGAATAATTACAACCTTAAAAAGCACCACGGCAAAGAGTGAAGAGAGCAAATGCTGTTGGTGTAATCATAGATCAGGGTTAATGTTTCCAGTTCTGGTGCCATGGGAGGAACGGTGGATTGTTTCCAGAGCTCCTGTAGACATAAATGTATGGGAATTAGTGTGGTGGCAGCTGCAGGCCCAGAAGAGGAGGAGATAAGCCACTGCTGATTGGATCAGTGAATATGAGATGGCCTGCTCACAGCTAGCATACACACTGCCTTAAATATAGTCTTTTTGGGTGGATGGGGTGACAGGAGATACTTGTAGTTTCTGTTATGTCTTGGGACTGTGCATCAGTTACACATAAAGGTCACAGTAACCCATCTGTGCTACATTATATCCATCAGTGAATCAGTGTTTTCAGTGCAGTTTAAGGAGAAAAATGTATTTTTAAAGTAGCACTCCACTGATTTAAAGGTGAGTTTGCTTGCCACGTGGTCCTCAGCTTGTTAGAAAGAAAATGAGAAAATAATCCTGATGTGGCATCGCTCAGTTTGTAAGTTTGACGTATGTGGCCAGGGAGGGTCAACCAAAGCGATTCTATTGATTGCATAATGGGAAATAAGGATCTAGAGTTTTTGGATCCTGAGCCCTTTAAAATATACTTTAATGCAGCAGCATGTAAAAGGAACTTTTACCTGCACTAAATATAGAGCACACTAATCCTGATGTAGCAGCTGTGCAGATCATGCAGCTCACCTGTAACCCTATAAAGTCCAGCCTATTAATAGACTATCCAACAACGTCAGCTGTTGCAGAACGGCTGATGTTGAGATGTGACTATTGTTCCCTCAGCAGGTACTGTAGTCCTGATGACCAGCACACATCTCACTATGGATTAGAGGGTTAGGGAGCTAATTTTGGACACAACACTGGTGTTTCAGTCCTGAGAAAGGGGCTCAAGTTTAAACAAACTCCATAACTAATGCAGATTCCTTGCCTCTATTTTCCTATTACTGTATTTACTGTGATTAAGTCATATTTCAGGGGAGAAGGAACAGTCTGCTTATGATGTACTGTACAGAATACTGAGGTACTTGTGATAAATACTTATATAAATATTTATTTATTATATTTATACTTATATAAAATAAATGATAAATTCTTCTGTTCTGGCTGCTAAATGTTGACAGATCATTTCTTAAACCACAAAAGTCTGTTTACAATTTCTGTTTTTCTTGACATGGCCGGTAAGCCTATATATTCATTGAATGTAAGTACAATGCATAAAATGTTTTTATTATTTAATCATTTATTTTATTACTATGTGAATTTTTATTCTTCACCCGGTCCTCATATGAGCCAGTATGTACAGGTTCACGAGGTGCCAGTGTGCATCTCTGCCCATGGACTGAGTTATTTACCGTATTTTTCGCACTATAAAGTGCACTTAAAATCGGCCAACTGTTTATCTCAGACACTGATGATGAAGGATTTGATGGATTTGTGGAAGAGGAATGAACTGAAAAGTGAGTGTATTGTTTTGTATTTCATGTGTAACAAATGAAAAATGTTGAGAGTTATTGAAGTTATTGAGTTATTAAATGAATTGAATAAAGTTTGACGTATCTGACCGTTTTGTTTTGCTTAATGCGCCTTATAATCCGGTGCGAAAAATATGGTATCTATTGTCTGTGACACACTGGTGACTGCTGCTGTCTGTGAACTTGTGTATGGTCTGGGTAGACTGTAAAACTGAATTAATCCAGGGATCCAGGGGTTGGACACAGGTCGGAGGCTGTCCGGCTTACTTTGCTATCACAAAAATCATCAAAAGTTTAAACATCATTTAACCACCTCGCTCCTGTAGGAGCCGATGGGCCGTGTTTTTTTTTTTTTTTTTCTATTTTCCACATACAGTGTGAGCACTCAGGTCACAGTTGATGATCGGACCGCAAGGTGTGAGCACATAAATTGTGAGCTTCAGCTTTACATCACAATCTACTCATACAATAGGAGTAGGATGTACACCACAACATTTCTAAAACCGTACAATGAATGCCCAGCTTAAGGTGTCCTGATGTGCCACAGTAACAGCATATTTAACAAACAGAGGTTGGCATGCGTGTGTGTTAACATGCGGTGCTGACCTGGAGCCTCTTCATGGTCTGGGAATCCTGGTCTGCCTTGACCTTACAGGCCACCAGCAGCTGAGCCGTGGAGGCTGCCACCTGCTTGGCTGACGAGATGAGCTTCTCCTCGCTGGCGTGTCCCTGCACCGCCGAGTTGGCTGCCTCACACAGGTTGTTGGTTGCTGCTGCAACCATTCGAGCCTGAGGAGTCAAAGGCATTGCCGGTAAGATGTTGTAGTAATAACTTTTGAAGCATTAAACCTTGAGGGGAAAGACTTACAGCTGAAATCAGCCCCTGAGACCACTGTCCATCATCCACCGCGTTGGCCGGGATCGCTCCCACCTGAAAATACAGGAAAACTGGCTCAGAATCATCAATCTTCAAGTCTGTGTAGCCAAATCATTCGAGGATATCAAAAACAGAAAATGCACAGAGGGGATAAGAATGACATGGATGGGCAAAATCAATCTCTGATCCCGTCTACCTGTCAGATGACAGATAAGCCTCTGGGTGTGAAGGGGTTACAGTATATTTGTGGGGTTCTGGTGTAGCCAGCAGATATCAGAGCCAAGACTTCCTTGTCATTGTTTATCGTCTGATTAGCAACATGAGATGTGAGATTGGAGTTGGAGTTGAGAGGCGACGTGTACGACCAGAAGGTTTCACCAGTAGCAGTTTACAAGCTCATTTTAAACTAATTAAAAGCTAAATCATTGTTGATAGGTTCCAAGATTACATTTCGGCCGACGCGTTCCGTCTCTTTTGTTCTCCACATCGACTGTTTACCTGTATTCAACCAAATCCTGCTCCAACGTGATTGCTCAGTACTACTCAGACTACAAATAGAAACCACAACGCTTGTGGTTTCAACGCCTGTTGCTACAGATTCTACATTCATATACAGCATCTGCTTATAGAGATTAGGGAAAATTAAACTGATTCCCAAAATCTCATATAGTGAAGGGGTCTTCTGCTCGGTTCATCCCTCAAATAGAAGAATTAGGAGGCTAAAGGAACAGGACAGGATAGACAGAAGGTGTATCTTCATAGCAGAAATGGGTTTTTTTGGAAACACAATCTGTAATAAAATTATAAAACCAGTAGAATGAGCTTCACCTTTAATAGTTACATAAATTCCAGTTTATACATATAGTGGACAGTGGATGATTTAATAGCAATACCACCATCTCCTTGATTACCAGCTACCTGACAAACAGACCACAGTTTGTCCGACTGGGCGGCGTTCTGTCTGAAATGGTGGTTGGCGGCACTCGAGCTCCACAGGGGACTGTGCCGCCTCCCTTCATTTTCATGTTGTACACCGCAGACTTTCAGTACAACTCCATGTCAAGTTCTCTGACGACTCTACAGTGGTTGGGTGTGTAAGTGATGGGAGGGGGGAGTACACAGCACTGGTAGATGATTTTGAGGAGTGGACTGAGAGGGAAGAGGACCCCTGTGTATTGTGGGAGAGGAGGTTGACGTGACGGAGGATGAGGCTGCATATAAGAGTGGGATGAGTAGACTATTTCCTGAGGCGGCTCGGATCTTTCAACATGTGCAGCAAGAAGTTGGAAATCTTCTACCAGTCTGAAGTGGCCACTTAACTTCACCGTCGTCTGCTGGGGGAGCAGCATTGGAGCCGGTGACACCAACAGACTTAATAAACTGAATATGAAGGCTGACTCCACAATTGGCTGTAAATAAGACACCTTTGATTTTGTGGTGGAGAGGAGGACACTGAACAAACTGTTATCCATCATGTATAATCCTGACCACCCTCTCCACCACCTACTGGACAGACAGCGGAGCTCTATCACTGATTCAGCATCGCTGTTACAAGGACCAATACAGGAAATCAATACCTCACCGAGAACAGACAACTCTCAGCTTTATAGTTTCTGTCTCATCCACACGCCACTGCTGAATTTTTCAGTTTCTACTTGTCTGCAAGAAAATGACTAGCATTAACCAAAAAAAAATATATTACGTGTAGTATCCTTCTGAGATAGTGGTGTAATTTTTGATTTTTAAACATCTTTTGCATGAGCTTTTCCTCTCTATGCAACACCTGATAACTAGTTCTCCAAGTTTTCTTCAAGGCCCTACCTCTGTCGGCTTAGTTACTAAGTGTGATGGGGTCCTATCTGTCCAGCTGTAGGCCTGTACATGAGTCCTTAACCTTCTCATTAGGAAGGCAACAATGGTGTTTCAAAAACAAAAAGTTTTTGGTGGAAAGAAAAATGTGCTCCAAAAATGTGCTCCAAAAATGGGCGAGTGAGTTTTATACTATAAACATGTTTTGGCTTTTTTGTTTGGGGGATATGATCACGCACAGCGCAGGAAAAACTCACAGTTAACCCTCTGTTAATTATGTGGAGGCCTTAAATGTTGCCTGCAGAATACGTAGGAAAGAGTATTCATCCTTTCGGTGGATTCAGACGTACCTTCCCTTGAGCCACCAGCTCCCTCTGTGCTGCTGAGGCAGCTTTGACCAGAGCACTGGTGGCAGCTGCGATGGACTTGGCTGCCTCCAGAATCTGCTCCTCAAAGTTCAAGCTCTCATCTGCCTCCTGTTTACAAGAGAGGGAAACCGACAGTCAATAAACACACTGGGTTATGGGGCTGTGATGAACTGTGGAATGATTTATTCAGACAAACTCCCCAATCCTTAAAGAAGTGGACAGGGCTGGTCTACAGCATGGGGAAATACTTTGAAATGGAGGAATATTAAAACGCTAACAGGGTACATCTGTGGGACAGCCATCATTCATGGTGGGAGGAGCTTATAGATGTGCAGCACACACATACACACACACAGTATGTGACCCTGTGGTGAGGTTAACAGGCTCAGTGTGACTACTGCTGCTCTGTAAAAAGCCCTCTAACCTTGGGTTTGGTCCTGGGCCTCAGCTGCTCCAGTTTCTTGGCAGCTGCCTCAATAGCTGCCGCTGCTCCTAACAGCTCGTTCTCGGCGATGACGGTGGGATCCTCGGGGTCCACCCACTCTGTGCCTACAACACACACACAAACACCCCACATTTTACACTGCCAGGATTTCTATTAGCTGAATATAATATAATATAATGATTATATGGCTCTCAATATCATAATTTATTTTAAAGTTCTGCTACTAAAAGACTATATCACGGCATTAATATACTACCAACGACTATTGTCTATGTAAAGATATCAAGGAGTAATATCTATCTGTGTCTATGAAATCACAGCATTAATATATCATCAACAACTATTGTCTATGTAAAGATATCAAGGAGTAATGTCTACCTGAGTCTATGATATCACAGCATCAGTATACCTCTGGCCAAGTCGCCACGTTGAGAGAACGAAATGCTCTCATTTTTGCACTTGCAGCTTTAAAAGCGGCCTTTATATCGCAAATCCTCTATCGTTTTATGTGCTGTTGCACACATTATGATCGTCCTCCGCCAATCTTACCAAAGAGAGTAAAGAAAGAGTAACTCTAAATCAGGCCCTTTGGTAAAAATCCAGTCAGTAAGCGGTTATTTCAGTGAATCCTATTGGTGTCATCAGCATTTCATTTCATCTCATTCTCGGGTCTACTGGGTGTCATTAATTAGGCGCTGAATCTCCACCAACCACCGGTGATGACAAATTATTCAGTTACTCACAACATTGAAGGCTGAAATCTTAATGGATTAGAGAAGGTGTTTGAAGGGGTTCACATTTGATAGGAGCTTGTGACCGGACCGGCAGGATAAATCTAGATGGGGAAAGTGAAAAAGCAGCACTTGCCCCTCCCTCATTACCACCACTGAGGTGCTCTTGAGCAAGGCCCTTGACCTCAACCGCTCCAGTGGCCAGCAGATCAGACTGTGGTTGTACTGGGCTACTTCCTGGTGTGAATGTTTAACTGTGTGAATGTGATCAGGGTGTTCCTGAAAAAGAGAGCACTGCTCTCAGTAAATCTCCCCTAAATAAATAAGGGTAAAAAAACAAAAACTGAACTTATCTTGAACTCCAATCCTGCACATCAATCACAGACCTGCCATCTCTCAGGCCCAGTTCAGACCTGGTATTAACATGTGTCCAGAGTGTTCCGATCCCAAGTGGACAGCTCTAAATACGTCTGTTCACACCTGGTATCAGAATGCGTCTCCACTTGCATCTTGAGTGACCACTTGTGATCCAATCTCACTTCCCTGCTCTATATGCAAATAAACAAGTAGTAAACACATGGCCAACACAGCAGACGCTGTGCTGTAATGTTACAGGAATGTCAGTAGTAATAAGCTACATATTTGTGAATTTGGGTACATTTTATTAACATTAACATTAAAATATAAGGTTAATATACCGCACCGCTGGCACCGCTGCTTTTGCCAGGCAACGTGGGTACAGAGCTTCAGATAGCCGGGGATATGAGCGGGCGGGTGTCAGCAGCAGACCAAAAACACCAACACATCCCCAACAGCACTTCCTGTGCCTAGTCTGATAATCTGTAGATATGCAGCCTATAGATATGATATATCTAAATGAAACACAGTTGTACCGACAGGATACAGTAGAGCACAGAGGCCATTTCCATGTCACGAGGCAGACGCTAGCACTCGTCTATCTATTCACCTGAGGAGTGCAGAAACCTGCGGATCCCAGCGGGACACCAGTTGAGTAGGTGGCCCTTAATGTGGCCCGGGACATATTCACTACACACTAAAAGAATGTGACCATATGTGGCCCAGACCACCTCTAAAAGTGATCTGAAAGATCTGCTCTCTGTGCGTTCTCAGTGCTTCTTGAGTGCGTTCACACCTGTACTTAGAGCTGTCCACTTGCAATCCGATCGCCGAGGATGCATGTTAATACCAGGTCTGAACAGGGCCTCGGAGCTACTATGCTCGTCCCATTGAATGAAGTCGTGAACCAACAGCCACGTAGGCAACAGGATTCAGTTGCACCTAATGTCTCTTAAAGTGGAGCAGAGCGACATTGATCTGCGATATAAAGCTCTAAGGATGACTTTCCCTCCATTTGACAGATGACGCATTCATGGAATCGCCTTGGGTTCAATGTAATTTGTACTTGACCCTGAAGAGGGGGATCCCAGAACAGAGCTGTGTGAAACTGTAGAACTCTACAGAGAGCATGTACTAATCCTACTTCAGATTACTGTCAGGGCTCATTTGCATGAAGTGCTCTAAAAAGAGCTGATGCTGGGCTATTTACGACATTAAACGTCTTGTGCATGTCTGAAAGGCAGTGTGCATTTTGATACTTCCAATGGGGGCATCAAGTCAAAATTTGCAGTTCTATACCAAGTGGCTTAAAAATGAACTATTGTAATTTCTTACATCAGTAGTGTTTCTTAAATGTCATTAACATATGTATGAAACTTGGGTAACACTTCATTTTACAGGTTTGTAAATTTCATAGTAATTAGGTGATAATTTGCAAGTAACCTACTTAAAATTTATTTGGAATTACTGCCAAATGACCTTGCCAAGGGCCCTATTTTAAAGTAATTTTCAGTATTTTTGTTAGGTAAATATTGTGTAAGAAAGAAATTTCAAATAAGTTACTTACAAATTATCACCTAATTACTATGACATTTTCAGACCTGTAAAATGAAGTGTTACCAAAACTTGAAATTGTCTTATTACCATTATTAAAGTACACTACTGGTGATAAATGTCTGGTAGGGGTTTATGTTATCCAGCTATAACCAGACCCATTTAGACAGATCAATAAGTACACTGACACCATTAAATGTAAACTGAGACATGAAGAGACACCCCAAGGAATGTAGATTTGTTCTGCTGTCATTCTTTTGTTGAAGAGGTCAAAGGTTAAGATACCTTTCATGGCCTCGGCAGCTTGGATGAGCTCAGTGACGGAGCCTGCCACCCGCTTGGAGTAGTTGGCCAACTGTTGCTTCAGATCATGAGAGGGCTTCTGGATGATCTGTGGTCAGGGCGGGGAGAAAAGTCACAATTTAATTCAATCTTTTTCACATTCACCTTCTGCAAAATTGATGCTTAACATTTTTACCTGCCTTTTGGCATCGTAACATTACATTCGAAGTGTTCTGTCAGTTCCCATAAGCCTACACTAAGGATATCACAATACCAGACATTTAGTTGATACCAATACCAGTGAAAAATCCCACGATTCTCAATATCAATTCGATACCACGGTAAAAAAACAAAAGTAAAACAATAAATCCCATGTAATTCAACATCCACTCCTTTATTACCATTTGCATACTGGTTAATGATGTTAATATTTAACCGTTGACTGATATTAAGAAGGGGAAGAAGAAAGAGATATCTCTTTTTTTCTCTCCCTAAAGAGAAAATTTTTTTTTTTCTCTTTTTTTCTCTTATATTTTACATACAGACATCAAACACACATATATTTATTTATAGATAGATGTGTGAGAGAGGGCTCCCCCCCCCCCCCCCCCCCCCCTTTGTGGGTTTTTTTCTTCTTCCTCGGCGCCCCCGCCGCACCCCAGAAGAGATATTGCCACCCCCCCCCCTCCCCCTCTTCCCCCTCTTTTTTTTCCATTTCGGGACTTTAACCCCTGACCCCCCGGTTCCCAAGCCAACTCCCTACAGACTGAGCTACTGCCCCCCCCAAGAATTAAGAATTTTGACCGATTGATGCTGTCAGTTAAACAGTTAAAAGAAATATTAAAAATTCAATAAAAAATACAGGAGTGGCTTGTCACTTAAAGGAGAATAGCTGGTCCACCTTAACAGCCCACCTTAAGTGAGCCTGAGACGGAGCTGCAAGACACAGGAACTGGGCTCGGGTAGCATTTATTCACCGACAAACTGTACACATACTGCACTGCTACGTTCACAGCTATGACGTTAGCGATACCTTCATACTCACCGTCGTCTCACCCACACGCAGTCTGTCGGGCACTTGCTAACGTTAAGTCGGGGTAACGAGGTCCAACATGGATCACTAAATATGATGAAATTGATGCATATGCATATTTCTGTCTTTGACATGTGCATACAGTGTGGGTTCCCTGCCTTTGTCGGTACAATCTTTTGCACTGTTTGCACAGTCGATTAAGCAATGGCTTTTTGGTATAGCATCAGTGTTTACCGTCATGAGAACGCACAATAGCAGAGGCTGACTGTCTCTCACCCCATCACTAACATTACTGCCTCACACTCTCATATTTATCATGTGGAATAAAGTGATTTTGGAGGCACCAATGTGAACACAGCTTTATACTGAAGTGAACAGAAACTATAACATAGTATACATAATATAGGAAGGAAATGAGCCAGTCTACTGCTATTAATGCCCACTAATGTTAGGACCATCTCATAACTAAAGGAAAATAATGGCAGACTAGTTTGATTTGTTGGTGCTCAGATGTATTTGGGTTTCAGCTTGTGTCCTCAGGCTGTCCTAGGTGGACATGCAGTATTCAGGTTGGAGCAGTGTGTAACAGGTGCAAGGCATTAACAGGGCTCAGCCCATACCCAGCTCAAGTTAATTCAGATGTGTTGTCATGAGAAGATAGAGGCGAGGACGTAACTGCACAAGAACGCATGCAGCGGGCCAAACTAATGCCACGGGCAAACACATCCACATACTGCACACCGACAAACGGATACACACATGTGCTGAGGGAACACTATTACCGGAGCTTTGGTAATCAAAATTATTAGATGGAGGGAAACTGGCATGCTGTGTGTTACGCTAGTACAAAACAACTCCATGCATCAAGTCTAGAAAAGAGTTATTCATCTGTGATATCATGAGGTTTAAAGGTAAGAGGCCTCACTGTGTGTTCATTTGATGGCATGACAAAAAAAAAACGGTGTCACCGAGCAACAAGATCAGCAGGTCAGTTTTCTACAGAGGTCGAGGACCAGAGACACTGGTTGATGTTCTGTTCCCACCATCAGAGGGCAGGTCAAGTACTGTATGCAACTCCCATTCAACTTTTCCTGATCTTTTCCTCTTAATCACAACAATGTTAATTACCTTCATATGAGTGGTTTATACTGTATCTACATAGGGAGCAGGTCCTCTCCACAGAGTTCACCATGTTTCTACAGTTCTACAAGTTTCCTGCTTGGGCGGGCGTCAATAAAGTTACTCACTCCCGTCGCCACCACCCTCTCTCTTGCACACACATACATACAGATATACACACACTTCAAACACACTGGCTCTGCTCCAGATGACCTACGCTAGTCTTAAAACAGCTGGCTCTGGAGAGGGCCACCATAGCTCTCTTACACACTTGACACACAGGAACCTGCAACCTCACTGCTAGACACCGCCAGATCCTACACAATGCTCCTTTAACAGAAAATACAGACCTACTTTAATATCTACATGAAAACATATATGTACCAGTTCATATTTCAGGGATATACAGTAATTTGCAGAGGCAAATGGCATTTTAATTATTTACAGCAGAAGTGTAAATCCTTCACTAAGTTTGTGTGTGAAGTCCTTCCTAAATTATTAGTGATTCAACTTTTCGACCAACATGAACGAGAAGTCCTGAAGGTGCTCAGCATAAAGGAAAATTTGACCATTTACAGTTCTGGCAAATGGTCAATGGACTGGACTACCTCAGACAGTTGCAGGTTTCCCCCAGGTGGCCCGGGCAGCTCACCACTAAGGTCAGCTGACCTTAAGAGAGCAAGCCCTAGTTGTTGCTAACTGTGGGGCTAAAGACAAGACACAGGAACTAAGCCTGGGAGGTGTGGCATTTATTAAAGGACAGCCTAAACTGTACACACTGCACTGCTACGGTCACAGCTATAGATGAGTTTCTTGTATACAAACATTACTGGGCTGTGTGCACATCCAGGGGGCAAAACTACTTTGGCAGTCGATTGTAATCAACATAGATTTTGCATTGTTCTTGTTGACTATTCTAGACCCTGCAGAGTCTGACCAGATATCATTATCACATGACGTATTAGTAGGAAATTTAATTATTATTATCACCTGTTATGAAATGGGTAACATCGGATCGGATGTAAGTGTGATTTGACTTGGACCAGGGTCTGTTTGGTCGGGATTCAAGTTACGTGACCCCTCTGGATGGCCGCCACCAGACACTTTTTCCTTAGCGTTTCCGTAATGTTAATATAAAACCGGAGACATGGATTTTGGTCTTGTTATTAGTACAAACAGTCAGACAGCAGCTCTTTGTATGTTGGACAGGTGATCATTAGCATTAGAGCCTGTTTCTGTTTGCTAGCTAACATTTGCGGTTATCCCTCAGTTGGAAATGTAACAGTAGAGGTCACAATATTGCTGATATATCCAAATCAAATTTAAACAAAGGTTAACTAATGTTAGCTTCCACAGACTTGTTGTGACCGAGGCAGAGCAGCATACCGGGGGTGAGCTTTCCCCTGCCGTACAAATACTTTTGTGCTAAATTTAAAGTTATAAAATTTCTAACAAATGAGTGTTTTTTTATCCAAGCCCCCAGGAAGAGTGCCAGTCAATAATGCCAATTTTCACAGTGGCCAAACGGCGGTACTACAGATGCTACTGTGCCTGCACCGTGGACCCAATGGATGCAAAAGATCCAGTCAAGCCATTTGGGCTTCATGCGCCACTGAGCTACTTTCATAGGAATGAAGAGGACCCCACCTCCGATGCTGTATAAAGTTCTCTTAATACATCCATGGTAGGGATGCCTCATCCTCCGATACGACCCAAGGAGGAGGGTGGTGTGTAAATGCTAATTTCTAATACATTCAAACTCCTCCACCTAAGTCGGGTTCCTTCAGTGTGCCGACGACTGCTGCCTCACTGTATATAAAAAAAGCTGCTTATCCAAGCATCGCCTCCTGTCCACAGGAAGAGCTGACATCTGTTAAGGTGCTGCTGACGGTACTCTTCAGCATGGTTGTGGTATAAAGTATTCAGTGAAGCATTCAACCAATGCAGCAGCACACTTGTGCAGGTCATTCACGTGGCGTACTCACCGGCTTGCACCGACATCAGTGAGCCACAAGTTTAAAGGAACATTGACAGAGCCATGGGAAAAGGAAAGAAAAGAGGTCATCAAACACATGACAGCTGATATCCGAGTGACAAATAGAGCAGAGGTTTGTGAGCATGCAGCCATCGTGCTGTGAACGCTATCACTGCAACCTCAAAATTTCTCTGGAACCAAATGATTTATTTGTTACTATAAAGGAAATGACAACCACAGGGCTGCAAAATAATATTTTAAAAGGCTTTAGCAACTTAGAGATTGTATGTTTTAAGATATTTTGGAGACAATTGACCTCATGCAATTTGTTCTTCAGTGGCAATTTACACCTGATGAATGATGTGATTTAAAACTTGTAGAGTCATCGCTTGAATGTTTCCAGTCTGATGTCAAAATCATGTCAGAGAAGAGATGAGTTTTGTTTTGAAACAAAATTTTGAACTGAGTCTTGTTGGTCATGAACGAAATCGATCACTAGCATCACAATCCCATTGCTCTTTGCAGATGACACAAACCTTTTTGCCTTAAACAGATTTGACAGCTCTCATTAGTGAACTAAATCCCAATATTCACATCTACTCAATATGGTTTCAAACAAATAAGCTGTCACTAAATGTCAATGTATTTGCAGGAAATATAAAATATGCTAGTGATCAAATTAAACTCCATACTCATAATGAAGAAATATTTAAAGTTTCATCTACATGTTTCTCAGGTATTCTGATGGATGACAGTCTCTCTTGGAGAAAAATGAGAGCTTTCGTGCACAAAACATGTCTGTTAACATTATATTATAGTTTAATTTATCCACATTTTGTACGGGCAGAACTTTTCCAACTAATCTGAACAAAGTAGTGCTGCTACAGAAGGTTTAAATTAGCAACTGTTTTGAATGCTGTTCTATCTAAAAAAATTGTAGTTATTTACTATATTGGACATCAGCCTTCTTCAAACCTGTACATTTGTCTTTAAGGCCAGATATAAAGCATGCAGACTGACCTCATTGTTTTAGATATTATTCTGTAGACTCTCAATTCCATAATTTGTTTTCTATAAACTTTGTGGCGTTACAGTATTATTAAAGTAGTATTATGTCCATATAAAGGATTCCTCTGTGTCATTGTCTATGTATAAAAAGAGACTTAGAGATGATCAACTCTTAGAAACTTTGAATATGGCAATTACTCCTTCTTCTTTGTGCTAGTGATTTTTATCATGGTAATATTTTCACCCATTGTATGTCCTTTGAGTGTATTTTTTCATATAAGCAATTATATGTTTCTACCGTACCCTCACACATATTTTACATTCCTTTCATGTGGATTATTTTTATTATTATTTAACTGTATTTTTATATGTGTGAAACAAGTAAACAGTTTGATCCCAGGACTAGAGGAACTACTTGGATGTATAGCTACCTGTTGAGGTGCCACTGAGCAAGGCACCCCCACCCTGCTCAAGTGACACTATTCACCAGTTCACAGATACAGACAGCCGTAGTACTGGGCGGGCCTCGGTGTTAATGTGTGGAAGTGTTAAAGAGTAGAGCAGGGTGTTGCTAAAATTAAAAATAATAGGATATCAGAAAAAGTAGATTTTATAGAAGTGGTTCTGTTTGTCCATTTTGTCGGTGCTTTTAAAATCTTCTTTTATGGCTCTACTTTAATAGCAAATGAGCAGCATCATGTGTGCAAGGTCGGTGACATTACTCATGTCATACCCTGTAAACAGCTGAGCCAGTCACAGTGTGGTATGAGGAGCGCTGCTCTGACTCGTGGCGTCTCTCAGTAATAATAACAGGCTCGTCGGAGATGAACTGTGATCAGGCGGCAGCAGCAGGGGAGGTGACGAAAAGCTGCAGTCAAGTCAGACAGTTTCCAACCGTTTCCAGCAGCCTTCAATGAATTTACAGGAAGTCACAGGAAAAGTTACATCCTGTTAGATCCGATCTGTAGGCTACTCGTAGTTTAAAGACCACGTTGGGATTTATTTATATTTGTTTGTAAAGATATGTGGAAATGTGCATCGATCTGGCATTGGACTCTATCCTTTATTATTTTCATGTCCACATTGTAAAGCACTTTATCAGCAATGAAACCTTCATTCTCGTTCTCATGAGGTTATCGTTGCCCACGTGTGCATGACGTCAGAGCAAGTCTGGATCAAGTCGGTCATAAATTTAACCAGCATGCTTTGCGCAACGATTGCCGGTGATCGATTCTGTGCAGGCCTGGCTGGTCTCGGATGAGCCTAATATTGCTGTCTGAGGTGCAGAATGGCAACACAGAGGATGTGATGTGGAGGTTTCACGAAATAAAAAGTGTACTATTATAGTTGAAATAAATCATGTATTGCACATTATTTTTCAGGGTAAATGAAGCAGTTTGTTTCAGGTATTTATGTGAGACATTTTCTTTAACATCTCCTACAAATGATTTTTTTTTATATTGCAATGTAAATAATAAACAAGGCAGACAGTGATAGAATACAATATACATTTGAAAGAACAGAAAAGAAAACAAAAGAAAATACAGATGCAGAGTTATGTATTGTTGTTAGTGGGAGAAATGTCATATTTGTAGTGAATACGTTGGCAACACTTTCTAGGATGCCTACGTCTATAATGCATTATAAACATACTTGTACATGCATATAATCTGCTTAATGATGTTATAAGCACTCATAAGTTTACAAAGAGTTTATAATAATAATCATAGCACATTATAAAGCATTTTATAATGACTTTTAAAGTCAGGTGTCATAATACTTCACAGTGATCATTGTTTGCTTTAAGTAAAGTAAAAATTTACAGCATTCTGTTTGTTGCTCTTACACAGATTTCATATTTTTTAAACAAACAATGGCCACTTATAGTAACTGAAAATCCTATTATAACGCCTTATAAACAATTATAATGTATTACAACTATGAGAATTATAATACACTATGTCAGTGTTTTATCAGCGATCTTTTATTTCACTTTTCTTCATTGTGGCTACTGCTGTTCATTCAAATACCCTCATTTCAACTGCTTCTGCTACTTCTAAATTCACATAAGTTTTAGAGACTACTAGGACAAATAGGTAGCACTGTAAAGTGCTGATAGTACAGTAAGGCTAGTGGGTTTCATGTACGTAGGTAAAGATGTCTTACCACCAGCACATGCTCCAGCAGTCCCAGATACCCAGAAGCACATTCGTTGCCGTAGCGCAGAGCTCTCATCTGGACCTCGTTGCTGACCTCTGGGTGGTAGGCAGCTTGCTGAGAGAGCAAACAGACAGAAATCAGCATCTGAACCAAACACAGTGCTTAAATAGAGGAAATTATTAAGAATTTATTAAGAAATCGTTTGCAATGTAAAGCCAAAGCTCACAATTAATGTGCTCACACTGTACAGTCCGATCATTATGATCATTTATGTGCTCACACTGTACATGTAAAACAGAAAAAAACACGACCCGTTGGCTCCTGTGGGCTGTTCTGGCTGTTGACAATTGCCAATAAAGATTAGTTTGAGGGCTCAGAGGCAGGTGAAGTTTGTTTGCTTGCAGAGGTCTAAACAGATCACAAAGGCAGAAATGTGCTGCCTTGATCATCTGTGCCATGTTGTCTGCTGAAACATCTAAAAAAAAGAGACAGTGGCGTAATATTATATGGACTCGCTGTGGCGAGGGAGACAGTATGGTTCGTCCATTTTACAGAGAGAACTGGAGGTGAGCTAGCTACACTGTACTAGCTTTATCTATTGTAGCCTGCATTATCTTGATAGCTGTGCTGTGATTACTGTACAAAGAGGAGAAAAAAAAGGCAGTGACGTTGGGGAATAGGCTTTTGACTCTGCTTCAACTGTGGGAGAGCCTGTGGACTGTCCAATGGTCCGTAAGGAGGAGTTAATCAGTCCTCGGTCCCCCCATACTCTGCATGGCAAACAACGCCCGACAAGACAGAAGTTGTGCGGCTCAAAATTCAGGCCAAAATCGGGCTAAAATCGTACAGTGTATTCCCAGCTTAAAGAAGACACCGGACCAACCTAACAGAAATGTGCTAATACCATTCCCAGGTAACTGTACCAGAGCTATTTTATGATTTAACAGGTAGATGTCTGTTTAGAAATCAGAGTTCAGAAATGAAATTATGAGCATTTGTGACCAAGAAGTGCTGAGTTATAATCAGGGGTTAATTAAAGATGGATGACAGTAATGATAATTATCCCTGCACTATCTTAATGTCAATGTGTTAAAATATATTTAAAAGTATTCAAAATCCCATAGTTACACTTTTGATAAAATACGACTGTATTTTTCTGATTATTATTTGCCCTCAAGTATTCGGGACCTCAGGATGTGACAGACGCCATCCTTCATTTAGACGTGACTGCTGTCAGCGTACCTTGCAGGAGTGCAGCATGTCAGCAATGGCCCTTCTGCTGAGATTGGCCGTGGCAATGACGTCTTCCTGACGACAAGAATTCCCAGCAGCTACCGCCTTTGCTGTTGCCATGGTGATTCCTTTGGTCATGCGAATGAACTCCTCTGGTGTGGTCGTCGTTGGCGGTGGGTCAGAACTGCTGAACACCTGTGTGTTAAAACCAGGGCACCGTTACTGAAATGTGTGATAGTTGAACAAAGTGGGTCTGATGCTACAGGATCAGTGTGAGTAGCTAGCATTTTAAAATAGGTACAGCAGTCCCAAATTCACAACACTGGAGTTGTGGCACCTCCGCTCCTCCAGAGGGACTGACAGCAGTTTTCACAATTTGAGGGTTACCTTCTAAAAGTGCTAAAAAACACATCCATGTAACGTTTGTCATACTTACATATAAAGTGCAAGTTCTAAGTACCAATACAATAGATTATTTACCTTGCAAATCATTTTTAGATCGATATACGTCCCCAGTAAAGGACAACTTGCAAAGTACCTATTGATGTACTGGAATGCAGGAATATAAATACATCGATGTAGTAGGTGAATCGTTACACTCTTAATACTGGCCCTTTAAAGAGTAATTACTCACAGCCAACTCCTGTTTGATGTGTTCAATTGTGGCCTCCAAAGCTCTGGTCCCCTTTGTGGCTTCATCCTCCACTGCCTTCACCGTCTTCAGGAGGGATGTTACATTGGTCACCATCACCTACAGCAGCCAAGTCAGATCATACAGCCGTAGATTAGAGTGATGGCGAGAAAAGAAGAGCACATTGATTGAGCGCATTGCACCATACATTGATAACTGTCACAAAGAGGTCTTAATTCTATCATTAATATACACAGCATTACCAGTGAGACTAGGTGAGGCCATACTACTGAGGCAGTACTCTCATACTGGTTGAAATGATGTAATGAAAAATGTATTGATCCACTGATGTAAAATTTAAACTCAGAGCAGACTCTGTCTTCCTTAATGAGCGCTAAAACAAAGGCGTCGGTACGCTCCAACCAAAGTGCTTCTCTGATGGTCAAACAGCATCTGAAACTCCCTCACAGCGCATCCCAGCAGTTGGATGACTTTCCAAAACCCGACCATCACACCATCATGTGCCCTTCACACACATGTGCCCATGTGAAGCAGAGTGTTTCGAACAGTGTTTCAGCATCTGTTTAAGTCTCATGTGACTCACCTTAGCAGAGTTCTTCAGCTGCAGCATGCTGGGGTCATCGTGAGGTTTTCCTGCAGCTGCCTTGGTGGTGCTGATGAGGTTGCCCAGAGCTTTGGCCACATCTTTCACTGCATTGATGAGGACCACCTGTAGAGCACAGAACCGGTTAATTTAATGTCCTCTACACTTAATGCAGCAGTTGTGTCTGGATGTGTGCTGAAAATGGGGTTTTTCAGGGGACTGAAAGCTAGCGGTCAAATGTGACAGCAGCATACCATAGACAACATCAACGCCAGCTAGCTTGTTTGATTTGTCCTTGAAAACGTATAAAATGGGAACTTAAAGGCACATCCACAATCAATTTTTGCTTTTTAAATATTTTGTATTTCTCATTGTTTAGCTTATTGTTTATTTTCTTTATGAATGTATCCGTTTATTAGTCCCTAAACCTTAATCTGTGTAAAGCCTGATCTACTTATTGGCCGATCTTTTGTGCCTGGTGAGGTCACCTCTTCAGGTTTGGGTAATTTGTATTCAACAATGAACTCTGGTACAAGATGGATGAATTGAGTTGAAACACAAGGTCACAGCCATAGACATGCAGTATGTACATAGACGCTGTATTGGATGCTTCAGCGCATTGCAGCGAGTCAACATGGAGGCCATATTAGACCTGGCAAGACTGGCCTGTAACCCTATACAAGTGAATGGGGGAGCTGCCATTTTTCTGGATGAAAAGCACTATAAAATCTACATTTCTCAACCAATTTCAATAAGTTGTTTTATATTCAAAGTTTATGATCACGTTGATGTACGATCCAGGAGTCAATGCAGCGTCTATGGATATACTGTATGTCTATGGTTACAAGTGCTTCAGGATTGTTCTTACTCCAACGGGGGAAGTGTCCACTTTAAGTCTTGACCGACAGCTGTTGGCAGGACTTTATTGTATGTATCGGAGATTAGAAGTTGGTCTGAATCCACATTTTGCCTTTCAAAACAAAGAGTAACTGTGAAGAAACATGGCCGACATGCATTCTTCTGTCCATACCTGGGTCTCTGGGTCTTCCGAACCGAGGCTGGCAGCTCCCAGTTTCACCACATCAGCCAGTCTGGTGATGGTGGACACTGAGGACTGGGCAGCCTGGGCCAGTTTCTCCTGACTGGCTCCAGCACCGGACACCAGCAGCTTGGTGTCCTCCACCAGAGCCTTGGCTGTCTTCAGGATGCATTCTCTGCACACAGGAAGGTCACAGAGTCACATAGTTAATAACAAATGCAAAACTGGTACATTTATGTCATTACAGATAATCGTCTGAGTCTCCATATCCACCAAAATAACAGCATTTAACAGTAAAACTAGGGATGCACCGATACCGGGTCCATACTGACTCAAATAGCTGGATCGGGGATTGGTGACAATGAGGCTGATCTATTCATTTCAATTCTATATTTATATACCGTGTACATTATTATTATTTTAATAATAAGCCACAAATAAATGTTTATCTCTTCTGCCGTAATATCTTTTATGGGAGGGTCTCTAGTGATTAGTACCTGTGGTCAGCGAAGGTCTCTGCGTTCTCTCTGTTCAGAGTACCAGCAGTAGCAAACATGATGGTGGTGTCGAGGTCTGCAATGATTCCAGACACAGCACTGGCTGCTGTGATGCAGGCCTGGGTGCCACGGTTACCCGCCTGCAGGGACGCCAACACATGGGAGACCTGCAAGAAGAAGACCCATCTGTTTTGAGTGGAAGCTGGATTTACTGCATATCTAGCAAAGTTATTAAATGTTTACTAGTAAAGTGAAAGTAAATTGAAAAAAAAAGAAGCGGTTGGTTGTGGTCTGACCTTCTCTGAGACTTTGCGGGCGCTTTCAATCAGCTCTTTCTTGGTGAATGAGTCGTTGGGGCTGCACTGCAGAGCTCCAGCTTTGGTCACCAGACCTGTGCAGCTGAAACCCAGCTCGCCCACCTGCTTCTTAATGTGAGAGCCAATCTGGACACAAACAAAAAGATAAATCTGAATAACGGCACATGGAAAAGTGACAAATGCAGAGCTGGCGTAGCCTGTA
Source organism: Pterois miles (assembly GCA_947000775.1). Classification (NCBI taxonomy): domain Eukaryota; kingdom Metazoa; phylum Chordata; class Actinopteri; order Perciformes; family Scorpaenidae; genus Pterois; species Pterois miles. Next base: position 317,077 of record CAMQGK010000530.1, on the reverse strand, counting down.
CAGTGTCTCTCAAAAGACGACATGCTGAGGTACGGTTGCGTTTATTTACTTCGTCGTTCTCTGCAGTCACGGCTGCGTATTTGGCCTCATTTGCAAGATTTCCAAACTCATTGGTAAGCTGGTTGGCCAGTCCTCCAAGGTCATCAGGGTTGGTGTTAGACTTGGTCACCTGAAGAGAGAAGAGACACCACACCAACAGTTGAGTAAGAACAAGTACATCTCTTAGGTTTTCACAAAGTAAATTACAGAAAAAATGTACATAATACTACAATGACAACAAACAAATACTGCAAGTGTATAATTCACTCAGTCACATCAATCTAATTCACTCTTTAATCAATACATCTATGAAGGATAGAACAGATGTCATGACTAAAATATTTATTGTTTTTATTAGGTTTATTCATTCCTTTTCCAGGCTGATGTGTTGGTTTATGAAATGACTTGAGACTTATCCACCTTTTATATTTTATGTCCGGGTTTTTACACACATTGTACTGACCGCTCATTTGATAAGAGCTTTATTAATAACCTTCATTATTATAATTATTATCAAACACAAAAGATATGTTTGTGAACAGATAAAACCTTCATTGCACAGCATGAGACTAATTGCCTACAATTTAGTGTTAAATATTATAATTACATGGAAAGTTCCTGCTTTCTACAACATGTGGTGTTTGCTGTCAAAACTAAGAGCCAATTGGTTCTTTGATCAGACGACCAGGTGTTTCCCATAATGCCCTGGGTGTTGCGGTCAGTGGAGATCAACTGAGGCGCCTGGCTCTAAATACTGCGGCCGCCCCAATCTAATGAGGTTATTGTTGCTCACGGCTGCATGACGTCAGAGCAAGTCGGACACAAGTCTAACCAGCGTGCACTGCATATTGATTGCTGGTGATCGATTCGGCTCAGGCCTATTATAAAAGCAGTAGAGGACAGGAAATAATGTGGGTAGGGTTGGAAACATAATCTGCAGAAGGTAGCAGGTTATCAACAGTAGATCATAAAGTTGTCAACAGTGACAATATTTCCTGAAAAAGAGGTTAGTCCCACCCGCTCTACTCTGAATCAGACTAGTCACATGGATGGGGCCTACTGCCAAACCTCAGGAAGAGCACCGGTTGTTGATACCAATTTTTGTAGCAGCCAAACAGAGCACAACAACTTCCATGTCTGTCACGTGATGCCACTGGGCCCAAAAAGACGTCTTCCATAGACTTACATTGGGAAAAGAGACGTCTGTAACTCAGCATCAGTTTCCCAGTATGAACAGTTGAATAGCCCTTATTTAAATCATTAGGTCCTAAAAGTTGTAAAATTCACTAATAACTGAATTTCCCTTGCTTCGTTCATGTGAAAGAGACCCAAACCGAGACCGGGAGGCGGAGTTAGCAAGCTGTGATGACAGGTGACGGCTGCGACCCCGAGACCGAGCCACGTGACCACGTGACGGGAAGATCCGAGTACTTTTCCACTCATATGTCAAGCCATTTTGGCATCATGTGTCACAGAGCAGCATTCGTAGGAATGAACAGGGCTCCGCCTCCAACGCTGTTTCCAGTTCTCCTAATACACCCATACACATAACAGGGGAGGGGCTTGTACTGCCATAGAGGTTGAGCTTAGACTGCCACAGGGCGGGGCCTGATTTTCGTTTGAACATATTCAACTTTATTTCAGTCACCATAACTACTTAGACCTACTGGATAATTATTAAAATGCCTCACCATCTCCTGCACAGTGACAGCTATGGCCTTGGCCGTCTTAACCATGGTTGTCTGGTAGTCCACGAAGGTGCCTTCAGGTTCAAGAGTAGGTGTGTCTTCCATTTTATTGATGGCATCATTGATGGAGTCCACCATGCCGCCCACAGCACCTGCTGCGCTGGCTGCCTCAGCCAGAGTGGCACCCAGGTCATCTACTGCTTCCTTCATCATCTGCACCGATTCCTCCAGGGCCTCCTGCATGTGTGCTGCCTGAAGACAGGAAAACACATTTGACTTGGCAAGGCTAAAAAATAGTTAGTAGTAGTACCACACTCTTAAAATAACTTAGCACCACCATTAAATAAAATCCAGCAAATGAAACAGAGCAAATTCTAATAAAATAAGAAACAATGGCCACATAAGGCATAGTGAAAACATAAAACATTGGGATGACATTAATAAAAGATGTATTTTAAGAAGCAACTAAGAGGTTTGAACAGAGGCGATCTTGTCTCTGAGCAGCAGTGTTTTGTGCTAACTGAAGACATGAGGTAGTTTTTTGTCTTACAGTAAACCCTCTTAGTTTGAAAGCATTAACCCTTGGAAATCCATGGACGATTCACTTGCATGTCCTGGAACACGCTGATCAGTCCTCTTCTTTTCTATCATCCACTTTGTGTTTTAAAAAACTTTTAACATTTCTGCAAAATGTCCAATTATTTTTTATTTGTCCCTCTACTTTTATGGCTTCATGCTCGTCAGCATTGTTTGGCACTCCAGTGTTTAGGATAAACCTGGATGTGTGGTCACCGTATGCAGTCAGAAAGGATATTTTTAATTTCATTAAAACCCCTCAACCTAACATCACACTGCAATGGCACTGCAAATAAACTCCTACAAATCTGCTTAGAAATCACACAAAGAAGCCTTCATAACTTACCTGAGATGTTTTTAAGTTTTACATTACACTGCACTGTGTTATTGTTCCGTGTTTTTTGGTAGGTTTCTCTATCAAAGGACCTTGTAAGACGAAAACCAGTTTCTGTACCTTGGGGTTTCCTCCAGCCTCCTTGGCGGTGTAAAGCATCTGCAGGGCTGACTCGGTCAGGGTTTTGGTTTGGTCTAAGACAGCCATCTGCTGTTGGCTGCTGAGGATCTTAGACGCTGTGCCGATGGCTGCCATGATCAGGGGCTCAAAGTAGCTGGCCATCTGAGACACCTGATCAAATGTGTGGGGAACAAATAAAAAAAAAAAAAAAACATGATGACGTGTTCCAGAGATTCAGAAATGAAAGGCAAGTTTAACCAATGTCAATGTAGCCCTCGCCAGTGTTTCGATGGAGCAGCCGCTGTCCTGTTTTACCTTGTGTCCCAGCTGGGAGGCCTCGGAGCGAGCAGCCACAGCTACAGGATCAATCAAGTTACTGATCTCATGGACTGAGGCAGCCATCTGCTCGTGGAGAGCCTGCAACATTGACACATATCACACTCATTAATATACCTTCACTTGAGCACAGATGTATCTTCATTCTAGACAGCTGCCATTACAGTTATCACAGATGTCAGACACAGTGCAGTTGAGCAGTCACATTACTGACTTTTCCTTCATTGTTTCATTGTGACTTAATACACTTCTTCAATTTTTACATATAAAGGTAGCATATGGTGACTTCAGAAAATGGCCTGCAAAGGCTCGAGTAACTTTTCAGTGCTAAATTAAATGTACATTGACCCTCTGAGACTCACAATATTTTGTCTTTTTTAGAGGGGCACAGGAGGTCTTTAGGGGGGGACAGCAGGTCAACAGTAGCTGTCACATAGAAGTGGTGTATATCATCTGAGATGCAGCTCAACACTGTGTCAAGTTGTTTTAGTCATGAATCGGAAATAAATATGAATGAATGAATGAATTATTTAAAATGAATTGTTAAAGCAGAATTCAGAATAGGCGAAAATGACACATTTATACTGTACTGCATGCAAAAGACTGCATGTTTTTGCCCCAAACTGCATGTGATTATCATAAAGTGGGCATGTCTGTAAAGGGGAGACTTGTGGGTACCCACAGAACCTATTCTCATCCACATATGTTTAGGTCAGAGGTCAAGGGACCCCTTTGAAAATGGCCATACCAGTTTTTCCTCACTAAAGTTTAGCCCAAGTCTGAAGCGTTACTTAGCCTCCTTCCTGACAAGCTACCATGACATGGTACCAATGGATTCCTTGGATAGTTTCCTTTCTGGCCTCATGTGATATCTGCATTTTCACTCTAGCCCTAAAACTAAACCTACTAGAGCCTCTGCGCAGACACTAAAATCAGTCAGGATCGCCCACAATCCCCTGGGTCTCAGAGGGTTAACTGAATTATTACGTTTAGCTAACATGCACATGAACATTAGGAAGTTTGTTTTAACATGCTGAATTTTAGAGAATACATTCCTGTGTGTGTTTGTGTGTTTACCTCCATGGAGATGTCCTCTCGGGGCGTTAGCTGCTGGCTGATGGCAGCCAGAGAGGCCTGATCAACCTCCCGGATGCAGCCGTTCAGCACCTCGATAGCATCATCGCATTCTCTCTGGCCAGGAGCCTTTTCTCTGCACAACACACAGGTGTTAGATGTATACAGTGGTGAGAGGTGGTTGTAACGAGCCAGTACTAAAGCAACGGGGCACTTTGACACTAATAACACACTTGACAAGAGCGAAGTAAAGCAGCAAATGCTACTGTTAAAATTAGGATAAAATGTCTGTAGTTTCTCTGCCCTTTTTAACAAACGACAGACGTCCTCTGAAGTGTCCTTCTGCATCCAGATGCTGCTGATCTGTTGCAATATCATAGAAGTCTAGAGTCATATATGAATGTTAGTCAAGCATCCATGAGAGGGAGCAGATGAGCCCTGACTGTGTGAGAGAAGGTGGGAGGCAGCCCGGCCGCTAGCTGTACCTCATGTTGGTGATGAGTTTCTTGATGGAGTCAGACACGGTCCTGGAGTGTCCGGCCAGCACTGACCACTTGGGGGGGTCTTTGGGATTGACAGCCAAAGAGCGGGCGGTCTGGATCAGACCGGTCGAGCTCTCCAGCATCGTCTTTGCTGCCGCCACTATGGGCTCCATGGCTGCATGACCCTGAGGAGAAGACCTCACTAGAGTAAGGGATACTGAATGGTACTAAGTGTTTAGAGACACAAGAGGGAATCACACAAGATTTTAACCTTAAGGGTAACGCGAGCCTCACATACACTATTATTATTATTGTTATTATTAAACTGATAAAGCTTAATTTAGCACCAGACAACATGGATAACAATACAGACAGTTCAGTGATTCTCACTCAAGGAGCACAGCACTGGGAAACAAGTCAGCACAAAAAAAACAGAAGACGTCAAACTCAAACTGCTCCCATGTTATTTAACTACTGCTACCACCACATCAATACAATAATTAATATGATCAATACGATAATCTTATCTTAACTTAAGAGAGACATCATTGCTAGATCAGGACATACCTCAGGGCTGATCTGAGCAGGAATGCTGGCGAACTCTGGGTTGGAGGCGAAGGCAGTCAGGTTGTCCACAGCTTCTATCAGAGGACCGGTGGCAGCCTTACACTTCTCTCTGTTCTCCTGGTTAAAGGCTCCATCCAAAGCCTGGTGAACAGGGGTTTTAGTCATCATTACACTCGTCACTTGGACTAGCGTGGCGCTGATCCATTACAGTCTTGGATCAGAACTTCCCAACGGACTATACTTGTACAACAGGAGTGTGTTATGTAGTAACGCAGTCCTGGACATTGACTGATTAAAGCTTCAGTTTTTGGGCAAAAAATCCCCAATAATCTTTCAGCATTTTGTATTAATGTTTGGAGAGAAAACTAGATTTCTGCTTTCAGGCTTTAAAAATATCTAGCCCTTTTAATAATAATTTTGCCTTTAGACACGGTGCAGACAACACTATCTCTCCCTCTGTGCAGAGTATTTGCTTTTCATGTCTATGTTGAGGAATTTGAAAGCTGCATTTGTACTACAAACCTTTATGGACTTGACCAGGTTGGCGGTGGTGTTGGCCACCTCTTTGGCTGACTGGACAAACTGCCTCTTGGCGACAGGGTTGGCGGTCTTGGATGAGGCCAGGCGGCAGGCGTTACACAGTGCAGAGGTGTGTTTGGCCACGATGGTGGCTGCAGAGAGCACCTGGGCAGAGAAGCACATGTATTCAACCACACTCACTAACCAAGATAAAGAAGACTCATGGTAAAAGTGGCCTTTAGTACCTGAGATTGGGTGCAGGCTGGGTCCACTAGATTCTGGCAGGCCATCTGAATAGACTGATTAGCTCGGGCAAACTGAGCGGGGTCCACCAGGCCCTTCTGACCTGCTGAACTGTTGGGGTCTGATACTCCCACCAGATAGGCAGCCTGGAGACATCACCAGATCACTGGTCAGTTTACATTGTGCCTACTCTTTTTGACTCTGAGCTGATATCTCAAAAGCTGGGCATACACTGTTCAATTTTAACCCATTTCTGGCCCAAAGTTTGAGCCGCACGACTCATTTAAGAGTCAGACCGAATTGCAGCTTTACTGTGCAGTGTACAGGGGGAATGAGGCCCGAGTTACTCCTCCTGACCGGCTGTCGAACAAACTGAATTTCTGACATGACAGAAATTTTGGTCAGTCGACCACAGGCTCTCGCACAGTTGAAGCAAAGCCATGAGTTGATTCCCCAACGTCAGCACCGTTTTTATACTACTGATTCTACAGGATGGCACAGATGATCAAGGCAGCATGTTTCTGCCTTGTTAGCATTGTGACCCATACAGACATCTGCTAGATAACCAGTCTTTATTGACTGTCAACAGCCAGAACGGCCCACAGGAGCCGATCGGCCTTTTTCTATTCTACACATATAGTGTGAGCACTTAGGTCATAGCTGATGATCGGACCGTACAGCGGAAGCACATAAATCATGAGCTTCGCTTTACATCGCAAACCTTCGACTCATACAACAGGAGTAGGACGTACACAACAACATTCCCAAAACTGTACAGTGTATGCCGAGCTTAAGTGGTCTCAGACTACAGCAGCAATGAAGAAACCTTCAGTAATGACTTACCTGTGCAGCTGCTTCAGTCAGGCCACACAGAGCTTTAGAGCCAGCGCTGACAGAATCACCAAACTCTGGCAGATTGGAGTTCTTGGCATTGTGGGAAATACCAGCCATGGACTCGCCAAGGACCTGTCAACCAGAAACCAGAGATTAACACAGTCTTGGGAGAAATGTCTTCACTGAGTCTACTTATGATGAGCTATCCGGGATTAACAACAAATCAGAAGCAAAGCAGTAACTGATACTATGAAGATTATATATTATGAAGACATTTAACACATAGTCCAGACAAATAGCAAGACTTCCAAATGAATGGACACACTGAAATGCAGCAGAGCAGCACATATTGTGAGAGAAAGTAAAGTGAATGCAAAGAAAAGGATGCTGAACAAAGAAGTATGAGAAGAGGAACCATGACGAGAAGGTAGAGAAGGAAACACAGTGACGACGTTCTACCTTCGAGTTCTCCATGACACTGTCGATGCAGTCAAAGTACGACAGGTCACTGATGGCTTCTGTCGGGTTCTCCAGCATCCCCCTCACCGACTGCACACATACGCAAAAGAAACACATAATGTATCTGTACTTCCACGTCAGTTTTTTCTGATGGTAACCACGACTTGAGCTGTACGAGCTGATTCAAAACTAAATGACAGCACAATACATGGATGTTACCTCCAGCTCTCTGAGAGCATTGTCACACTCCTTCTGACCAGGAGCCTGCTGAGTGCACATGGTGATGAGCTGGTTGATGCTGTCTGTAACCGCCCTGTGGATGCAAAGACTCAGAGATGTAAAAGACAGAGAGGCAGTAAGAAAAAAAAAAACAAACAAACAAAAGACAGAGAGGTATGTCTGTTACCGAGCGGCAGCAGCCAGCTGGTTCTTGAGGTTGGGTGAGCTGGGGTCAGTGGACAGGGCTTTGGCTGCCAGCAGCAGCTTGCTGGATGACATGGAGATTGTCTTCAGGTTGGACACTACCTGTGTCTGGTCCTCTTTAGACTGGAGGAGAGGAGGAAGAAACGGGTCAGCCAGAATATTTTTGAAAAGGTGTACATGAAGCAACTTGCCCTTTAACATAATCACTTGGTACGGACACCTGAATGTCAAAAGAGTTATGGATTTTAATTTTTGTTTTGTTTATATGTTGCCATAAAAATTTGTCAATAACAATAATATACATAAAAAAGTAACTTAACAGCAGGCTGCCCCCTCTGGTGGAATGCTTAAAGCTGGTTCACCTCAGGCCACAGCCAGCATCACTCATACTCATTACACTGACCTGGGATGTTCCGGCCATATCGACACCAGCCTCCAGGAAGGTGCTAAAGTCCTGTCCAAACTTGCTGGTGGCCCTGGCCAGGTCCTGGGTGGTCCCCCTGGACGCCTGGACCACCTCGTTGGCTGACTGGTTCAGACCGGCCGCCACCTCGTTGAGCTGAGCCTGAACCTCCTGGAAGCTCCTTCCACTGGACGGGAACTACAGAGGGATGAGGACAACGGTGAGAGAGTCCAGGGCAGAGAAGGACTAACATCTGGAAAATTATTCTCAAAATTATGAATACATCACTTTGAATGAGACTGGTTCATTATCATTCATGGAAAGGCTGTTTTTGGCAAAAGAAATAATACAAAAAGAAGAGGCATAAAATCACAACTGGATAAAGAAAGACAGATTTCAAAATTTATATTAAATTGTTAAGAAATGGTTGCCCTCTAAATAATTTTAACAGTCTTAATTTCTTTTCAAACTACTGTAACTATTATAATCACTTATTTTTATTAATTACTTCCATATCTAAAGATGTACTGTACAGCAACTTTGGGGAAATTTGAGTGTGTAAGAGTAGAAACTTATTTTAACCTAACTTAGATTTAGATTAGATTTTATGCTGGTTTACATTTTCTAAAGCTACCTTAATAGTTGGTTTTTTGGCCACTTGGGAGCAGCGGAAGAAGATAAAAACACAACACTGACAACAGTATCATCACCTATTAAAGTGGTTTCCAACATCCAGCAGTCACAGAGCAACCTTAGTGTTCATTTGGCATCATGTGTGTCCACCTGATGAATGTTAGTCTACTATTCACTCTCTATTAGCTCTGTTTTGGTCTCCACCTACACCTGAGGGAAATATCTGTCTCTTTAGCTGCTTAACGGTCCATGGTGTTAACCAGCTAGGGTCTAACTGGGTCTATCTGCTGGTTGCAGTTGGGTTGGTGGTGAACGGTGGCTTTATCAAACCTTATTGTATGGAAACAGCTGCCTGCTGCTGCTGCTGGAAACCAAGTAGAGTTGTGGGTTGTAAAATTAACCAACAATGAGCTAGAAAATGTAAAAAGCACTGTAGAGCCAAGGGGAACCGTAGTGTTGGTGGGATTAGGTTAATCACTACCAGCCACACCTTTCAAATTACACATTTGATCAAGTATTAATATTGATTAGTGTAGCTTTAAAGTTTTGACGGGGGAACCTGAATTTCCCTCCGGGGATTAATAAAGGTTCGTCTTATCTTATCTTAAAACCATACGTAGTCCATGAGCCGGGGGGTCGGTCATGCCAATTTGGAGGGGCCATGTCTCATAGTGATTTTTTTTAAAGGTCTATGCCTCTAGTGTTGGAAAATGCATAACACCATTGCAGCAATGGTAGCTTTCTATGTGCCATCTCTCCCTATTTATCCCTCCATTACTATAATTGCTCAGCGCAATAATATCTGGAACACTTGCACATTTTCAGACAAGGTGCTGTCGCAGAAATGGCTCTATATAACAGAAACTATGATAAACAACAGGCATGGTCCACTAATAGAGATTATCTTCACTATAAAACCCACAAAGCATTCCCCTCTCCTCTATAGATACATCAGAAGTAATGCAATATTTCTTCCTTACAGAATCAGCCAGTAGCGTCTTGCTGGCTTCGCCCACAGTGCGGATGGCGTTGTCCACATCCCTCTGGCCAGGAAGGCAGTTCACACATCTGTTCAGGGCCTGAGACACTGCCTTAGCCACCTACACACACAGACATACACAGTGTTGAATTCTCTGGGTCTTCCTTGTTTTGATTTTCATCATGACTAATCTGCCAACAGTCTCCTGTCACTGCTTGCCAAAACTAATGCTATCATCTACAGCACAAGTGAGCTCTTTTTCTAATCAGACACGGTGGCAAAAGAAGTTTGTTTACCAGCTAGATACTGTACTATAATGACATGTCACTATCCAGAACTATCAGCACACAATTAGAAGAAAGTTATCTGCTAGATTTGAAGAAAAATGGTTGAAAGACCACAATTACGAACATATATTCAAATGAAGCACAGTTATGTGAGTCAAAAGAGTTTAGTTGCACAGTTAAAAACAGGAATCCTTCCTCTGGCCCGTGAAGTTGGTTGATTTAAAAGCATCCAGGAGGACAACAGGTTGTGTGATGTGAGTTAGGAGAAGTTGGAAATGAATCACATTTTCTTTTGTATTATCCACACTATGATGAGTTATGAACTATTATAAATAAAATGCTAATTTAGTAAGTTGGCCACTTTTGTTTCTCAAGCTTGGAAAAAAAAATCAGGATGGCTTATTTGTTTAGTATTATTTGTAATTTATACTGCTACTCTGATAATAATAATAAAATAATCATCATCATCATAATCTCAATCATAATCACAATCATAATAATAATAATAATAATGAAATCAAATCAGAAACAGCGATGTAATGACCTGGGCCAGCCGCTGCTGACTCTCTGCATCTCCTGGCTTGGCGATGGCCCTCTTGGTCTCTTCGATCAGGTTGCCCGACTTATCCATGACGTCGCCGGCGCAGTCCAGCATGGCGTGCCGCGCCGCTCGGTCATCCGTGGTGGCAGCGACGCCTCTGGCAGCCGAGGCCAAGGACTTTAGAGCCTGGGCCACGTCTCTGGCTGCCATGCCTGGATCCAACCAGAAAGAGGGGAGAGGAACATCAGGGGGTGGTACAGGTGAAACGCACTAACCGATATGGTGACTCAAATTGTTAAAAAATATATGAATAAATAAATAAGACATTATGAAATAACTAACAACGCAAATAAATATTGACATATGAAGTAATCACACACGTCATTTAAACCTCAGCTCATTGTTTCATCCTGTTTCTCATAATTGATTGCAGCTAATTTCAGTCTGTAATGTGATTGGTTGTCTGCGCATTCAAACAGAAGCAACAGCCAATCACATAACTGGTACTGCTCAGTTTTTTTTTTAATAAATGGCATTATGAAATTAAATAATAGCCAGTAACAATTCATTTTACAGGTCTGCATATTTCATGTTAATAAGGTGATAATTAGCAAGTAACTTATTACTAACCTAGAAAATGACTTTATTATAAACATTATTTAATAATAATATTTCCCTGTTACCCAATAGTTGGTAATTTACTTAATGCATTTCCAGGAAAAGAATAGTTAATTGATAGGCTTTATTTCCATGTCTGCTGATAAATAGATACTAATTAGTAAATAACTCACATGAAAAGTCTTAAAAACTCCCTGAATCATTACATAAGTGACAATAAGTCACAATGGTGAGATTTGTGTCTGATCAGAAGTGTCTTCTTTTAGTTTTGGTTTTCCACCTCTGATGAAAAGCAGCACACAGCTGCTTCTCAAGCCTAAGGGTCATAGTTTAACCGTTATATGCTATTTTACCACATTATTAAATAATGATTAGAATAAAGTAATTTTCGATAAATTTTGACGTAAATATTGGGGTAATTTAGCAGTAAATCCAAAGAAATTTCAATTTGCACCTGAAATTTGTGGATCTGTGAAATGAAGTGTTACCAAATAGCCATGTGAAATAAAAACAGCTGGAATGAAAATAAAAATGCCCTGCTAACTATCTTGTTATTGTGTATTTTGTCTGTATTTACTCATATACTTATTACTGATTGTCTTTTTGGTTCTTTGTGTTGTCCATTTAACAGGAGCTAAAAATGTATTTTATTGTTTTCACAGAAAAAAAACACTTATTCTTTGCTATATTCATATTTGTGGTATTTTTGCAGCTAAACCTGATTGTGAACATCTCTGGATGTGATGGGATGGTCAAATCAAATGAGCAACATCTGATTTTCTGTTGCTCTTTATGTTAAAGCCACCTGTGTAGTTCTCGTTGCCCTGGGTGGCCTCGCTCAGCAGCTGGGCCATGGCTGAGCTCACAGCCTTGGTGCTGGTACCCAGATCCTGGGAGCATTTCTCAAGCTGAACAACACAGAAACAGACTGTTATTTACAGTGTTCGTACGTCCAGTTTGTGGCGTTGGTGAGGAACAAAGACTGTGTTAGCGCGTCTCACCGTCTCTCCTGGTAGAGGTTTGAGCTTGCCCTCCTCAGATGAAGCCTTGGCTTCCTGGATGTCCTTCTCCAGACCTCGCACCGTTGACAGAGCGTTGTCTATCTCCAACGGACCGCACGCTTCCTGGGCCTACATTCACACACAGCCTTATTTCAGAGCTGTGTCATGATGCAACAGGCTTGAACATAATTTCCTTACTGACAAAGTAAAACTTTACAAGTCAAAGCTTACTTCTAGAGAAGAGCTAAACGACTGAAATTAAATCGATCACTATATCACATTATTCTTCTTCTTAAGGTCAATAATTAACACTGGGTTAATACAGATTTGGTCTTCAATGGCACATATGAGTGATTTAAGAAAATGTGAGTGAGGTAAGAAGAAAAATCTTGTCATATACAAGTCAAATATAGACAGTCGGCCTTTCTCTACAGTAAAAATAAACTGGTTTGACTTGAAATCTGAATGAATTTGGAGTTTAAGGGTGTTTTCACACTTGGTCCCCTTCAGTTCTCCAAACAAACTCAAAGCAATTATTCAGCATTTTTTGCGTATAACTGAACACGCCTAAAGAAATCAGACCCCTCAATGCTAATGACGTTATGATAAAATCTCATGACGCAAACCTCCTCGTGATCAGGTAGCATTCATCAGTTTGTCAGTTTAAGAGAGTTCGGTGGATCTGAGTTGGAAAATTTGTACTAACAAACCTCACAGAAAAAAGTAAGAGACGTTTAGCATAAGAATACAAACATGTTCTTGCAAGAGGTCAGTGATATATTTATCACCCAGCACCGCCTTCCTCTACACAGTTAATATTAGTAATGAATCACAAATAGATATCTTTGATCAAAAAGGTCTATTGGGGCTCAATGAATAAAGCTTGGTTTACACTCGCCATAGTGAAGCCAGTGTGAAGTGCGCACACCAGAAAATAACGTCATCGAGGCTTTTCTCTCTTGTGAGTTGTCGCAGTGCTACACGTCGACAGCATACACTGCACCTTTCATTTCAACATGGACCCCTACGAGGGAAGACTGACCGAGCTGGTTCGCCTGTACAGACATCTCTACAACTGTTCATTGAGAGACTACAGCGACAGTAACAGTCAACACACTGAGGAAAGAAGAGGCTTTTTGCTGCAGGCTGTGAAAGAATATGAGAGATTGTTTTGTAAAGGCTTAAAAAAAGGTCTCATGGAAAGAATGGTAACCCAAGGGGAAGCTCCGAGAGACAGAAAGTAATTTAGACTTGGACTTGGAGTACTTTTGACATCGCGTTTGCTACTGTTGTCAGGCAGCCTACTTTCCTCTCCAGTAGAATGTGAAGTTACATGAAGCTCTCGCTGTGTAATTCTTGAAAACATGTTGGTGAACCTGAGGTGCATCATAAAGACAACATAAGGCAGGCTGTAGATGTGCAGTACCTTCTGGGAGGTGGTACGCAGCTCAGCCAGGGCACTGGCCAGGTTCTTAGCACACTGGCTGAGCTGCATAGCTGAGGCCTGGTCACTGATGGTGGGAACTGTGGCCTTAGAGGCTGTAACCATCTTGGCACCAGGCTGGTAGAGGAGAGGAAGAGATGAACATTAACTCCACAGTATCGAAGTAACGGCTGGACATACTAATGCTTCATCTTATCTTTGTCCTACGGGTACAATTACAGCTCAGGAGTTTAACCCCTCATGAACATGACTATTCTCTGCAGATGTCATGATGCCCATCTGCTCATTACTGGCAAGTGGCAAGTCTAGACCCTGAATATCTACAGTACCTGTGTGCCATTGCTTCATACTGTTGACCATTTTCCCAAGCATGGTGTTGTGCCTTTGACTTATAGATAAGATAAGATGAACCTTTATTAATCCCCGGAGGCAAATTCGTCTCTTCAGCTCTTCACACTGATTCCAGGTTATTTAACAACACTATAAAAAGAACTGAAATTGAAATTTGCTCCGACTCTAAAATGAGTCGCGCGGCTCAAAATTCGGGCCAGAAACAGGCTAAAATCATACAATGTGTGCCCAGCTTTAAAGGTCTGTTGCCCTGTTACTCCACTGTTGTATTCCTATATGCAGTTCTACTCTACTGGAGGAATCTACATGTGTTTCCTCTGTTCACTGAGTGAATGAAGCTACTATAGTGGTGTGACAGTCACCTGCAGGAAGTTCTGGCTGGCACTGATGAGGGCGAGCTGAGCACTGGGGCTGTCAGGCTGAGACTGGCTGCCTCGGACCCCCTGAACCAGCTGAGGGATCTGCTCTGCCACCACCTGGTGTCACACACACACACACACAATCATATAGTCAGAATGATGTTCAATCACTGTATTGTAATCCTGTGTAGCAGATATGAGTCAAATCACTGACTGATTAATCTCTAAACTGGATGGCTTCTATCATTTCTGTTGGACTTCGAAGGATACAAACAGAAGACGTGACAGGAACAATTTGAAGACCAAGCCACTCTGTGTATAAGTACCATTTGTGCAGTTTTGAGATGAGCAGGTAGAAGCACGTTTACCTTGCAGCTCTGGACGAGCTGCTGCTGGGCAGCCTGGTTCCTGTTGGAGGAGGCGGCGTGCTGAGCAGCAGCGATGGTCTGAGTGGCGGCTGCTGCTGCCTGTTTGGCTGCATTCTGACAGGAAACAAACAGGAGCCAACTCAGCTTGTATATGACTAACAACAAATATCATTTACAGTTGCATAACTGATTTAAGCAGCTGGCACTACATAAGCAGCTAATATCAGCTGGCTAGCAGTTTAACCCATTAAGACCTGAGGGGCCACCTAACAAAAACAAACAACCCCCTAAAACCTAAGGATTTCTGAAAACATTCACAAAAACTTTTATTTCTAAGCCCCTGTAGCAGATAGAAACATGAAATAAAAACCACTTAACAGCTTTGAATATATGATATATATAATAAGTGTAAGTGAACTGACAATGTCTAAAACATGTGTAAGTCGTATCCGGTCTTAATGGTAGAAACGTGCAAACGTCTCACTTGGTATTAAAGGTATAAACACACAGATGTAGCATCCGGTCTTAATGGGTTAAATGATCCTTTAAGCCACTAAAACAGTCGCCACTTGCATATTTGTCAATCCTGCCTCCTGTTTTGCATTGCCCTCTCCCGGTTTCCTCCCGAGGTCACACTTCCAGTTGGAAGAGAGCTGCTCGCAACCATTAAAAAAATACCTATCGACCTATCTATCTAGAACTAAAAGTAGGGCTATTTAGCATAAAAATGCTCTCTGAAAATCATTTTTTTCAGGTGCAAACAGCTTCCAGCAGCTACTAAGTAGTGGAGTAATGTTCTTCTTATGCAGCACTATCACACATTGTCTTTAAACTACATTGACTTTCACCACTTTGTAAGCAAACACATGGCTGAAGCTGCGACTGGTGAACATGTATTTTGTGCCATTAGGTGAAGAGACGCATGTCACACCATAGTACTCTGTATACCAAAAGAACAGGATTTAAGTTAAGAATCGAGTGAAGGCGCCCTGTTATCACCCCGGGTCTTCATCGTTGGTGGGAAATCAGGGAAGCTCTAACGGTTCGTTGCTCTGCCTCCTTCCTTTTTACCTCCAGCTTGTTGACCAGGCGTTTCTTGATAGCATTCTGTGCGGCAGCGTTGGTGGCCATGCGGAGACCTTCAGCAGCCTCCCGCAACTTCTGCTGCTGCTCCTCGCTGTCGGGGTTTGCTGCTGCACCCTGTGGTGAAACGCACACAGATCACACAGCTTAAATAACAGTACAATGAACAGACATTTCAATTAGCCCAAGCGCAGACATAATGAAAGAGAAAGAAAAGGCAGACCTTAGCGGCCTCCACCATCTTAGCGGTGGCATCAGCCAGCAGCTTGGCGGCTGACAGCAGCTTGCGCGAGTTCTCCAGGTCAGACTCTCCCTCTGCATCCATCTTGATGGCGTTGACAAGATCAGACGTGGCCTGGGCAAGGATACGAGCCTGGCGAACCATCTCACCTGGTGGGTTAAACAATAAAATTGTTTCCTTCTATCATTGTTAGAGATCATCAATCTGTAATATATACATGTATTGCTATTTCCTCCTGAGAATATGATTTAGTTTTCAATATAGTGATGGTCTAAAAGTAGACATCTTCTACAGGCTGCAATATCTTGGGTTGATCCAACAACATAGTGGGCAGTTTGACCCTTCACTGCTCAGCCATTACGTCCTGGTAATTTTGCCATCTTTTCTTAGAGTGCGCTATCCAGTTTTCATAATAAATCCATGGTTCATTTTCTGGAGACCATGAAGATCCACATTTTATAAAAATCACACCATCAGTCATCTTTAATAAAAAGCAGACAATCTGACCTCCGCTGGGTGTTGGAGGAAAGCTCGGCCAAAGGCTGAACTTGATCTTGACTTTGAGGAGCCACAGCTAATTATTGGGCTGTTAAAGTGTGTCTATGGCAAGCCGTTTAAAACACAATCGATGGCTCTTTCTAACCGTAGTGAGGTAAACAACGAGCTACAACCTCATTTTAATCAAAACGAGCCGAGCTGGACGCATAACATTGGTCTCTATGTGCACCGGCTGTGAGACGAGAGGTCAGGGACCATTATGGATCAGATAGTTAGAAAACGTCATGAAATAGAAAGAGCTGATCATTAAGGAATCTGTGGTGAACGAGAGCTTTGTTCACTAGAGAGTTGTGGTAGAAATTTACAGCATATTGTAGATTAACTGTCTCCAGACACAAACCCATATGGCTGCAGTGCACTGTCAAGTATGTTTGAATATCTTCCACCTCCTACTTGCTGTAACTGAAATAATCACAGATATCTGCAACGTCATTTTGTCTAGTCAAAACTCAAATTCAAGATATCTGTAATTACATTTTAACTATCTGTAACTCCAGTTAGAGATATCTACAATGTCATTCTGATGAGCCTAAATTTAATTTAAGATATCAAAAAAGGACAATGTAGATATCTACAGTTGAGGGGAATTAAAGGTATCTTGAACTGGGATTATAACTATACAGTTGAATTGTGGATATCCGTAATGACAAGCCTCATACAAATGAATGGCAAAAGTAGTTTGAATCCTACAAGTCAAACTTTAATTACGGATATCTAAAATTAGAGTTTTGCCCTGTCAAAACAGAATTAGGGATATCTTGAATTAGAGTTTTGACTAGGCAAAATGAGTTTGTAGATATCTCTAGTGAATATCCTGTCTAGCTGTTAAATGTTAAAGTGGCTTATATGTGTCAGTCTGAAGCAAATACATAAAAGGCATGTGTGAACCCTGCGGTCATCATTTTAGCTCCCTTCACCTACCAGCATCTCCCATTGAGCTGAAGATGTTCTCTGTGACATCCAGAATCCGGTCGGTGGCTTCTCCGTGGCGTCCGATAGGATGGCCTCCGCTGGCGTACTGTTTGATGTGCTGCAGCAGCTCATTGAGGGCCTGCGTGACACCTGTGGCAGCCACGCCCACCTGTTTCAGGAGGCCCTCGTCACTGGTGGCCCCCTGTGACGCCTCGACACAGCCTTCGACTGACTTGGCTACCAGTTTACCCGCCTCAATCAGCTGCTCCTGGCACACTGGGGAGCTGATAGTTGGAGCCACCACCTTGACGAGAGCGCAGGAGCAAAAAGAGCTTAGGCTGCATTCACATGAGGTGTTTAAAAAGAGTGCTCATCAGCAGCCATAGCACACATATATCTGACTCACCCTGGTGCAGGCCACCAGCTGGGATGTGGACAGAGCACACTGAGTGGCTGCAGCAATGACCCGGTTCTGCTGGGCTGAGTCTTCGGTCTTCTGAGCCACATTCTTCGCTTTAAGCACCAGGGCTGCTGCAGCGTTAGCCACAGCCTTAGCCAAATGCATCAGCATGTCCTGCCAACAGCAAACACACACACACACACACACACACAGCAGTTAGCATCACTTAGCACTGACCACTCATTACTCCCAGGAGAAGGAGGGACATTATTAATGATAACGTTGTAAAGATTTGAGTGCTTGGAATCACATTGATCATTGGAATTATTCATCAAACATAACTGAAATCTGAAATGATCAATAAATCCAGTAATATGGTTGGGAAGTGAAAGTTTATTCACGTGATTAAAAACTATGGATGGTTGATTGAATCAAACTTGATTAGGCTTTATCTCTTCAATGCTGCCTCCAGTGAGAGTAGAAAGGTTTCACATTGGTGTTGTTTCATGTTATTGCTCCATTACTGTGTTTCCAATGAGCCACTCTACCTACAAGATATACTCCTCCATTCTCTAACAGCACCCACAAATCCTGCATTGACCTTCCAGCTTGTTGCTGACTTTTAATGCTTCAGTAGGCAACAATTTGGGGTAGGACTTCATTTTACAGGTCTGCAAATTTCATGGTAATTAGGTGATAATTAGCAAGTAACCTATTTGAAATGTATTTGGAATTACTGCCAAATTACTCCAACATTTACCTTAAAAATGACTATTATAAGCATTATTTAACAATGATATGCTAAAATAGCATATAATGGTTAAAATAGGGCCTTTAGGCTTGAAGTGGCTGTGTGCTGCTCTTCATCGTAGATGTAAAACCAAAACTAATAAAAGACACTTCTGATAAGGCACAAATCTGACCTGGTAGCTAATCTATTTATCTGCAGACATGGAAAGAAAGCACATTAATTAACTCTGTATTTGCATTTTTCTCAAAATGTATTAAATTACCAGCTATTGGGAAATAGCAGAATATAACATTAAATAATGTCAATAATAAAGTGATTTTTGATGCATTTTGTGGTAAATATTAGGGTGATTTGGTTGCTTTATTAATCATCACTTTATTACCATGAAATTTATAAAATAAAGTGTTTTACTTCATTGGACAAAAAATCCATAATAATCTTTCAGCATATTGTAATTCAAGTACTCTGAGCGATGACTTGACTTCTGCAACTCCTCATGGCTGTTTTCAGGCTTTAAAACATCTAGCCTGTGACGGGAGACTCTGGCCAATCTCAGGTCAGTTCAGAGAAAGAGAGCGTTCCTATTGGCTGCTCTGTGGCTGGTGAGCAGTGCTTGGTATTTCCTTAGCAGATCTCAACATGCCGGATCACAAACTTTCTCATTTTACTGCTAAACAGTACACATTTGAGAGAAAATAGTCCTTACAGTAAAAGAATATTGATTCATATTTGATAACTGCTGTATAGTTTGACCAGCTGCTCAGAGACAGCAGACTCCAGATCAGCTCTGACTGGTTGTTTTCCTCCAGTCTGTGAAATCTTGCAGATCAATTAGGAGAACCGGAGGACACCGGAGGAACATGTTGGTTTGTTTGACAGATTACCTCTCATGCACTACTGTTAGGCTATATTAACTGTTTTTTTTTTAAAATAACTGTTTTTAAATCATATTTGCTCCATTTCTACTCAGTGCAGCTTTAAGGAGTAAAGGAAAATTAAAAATATGCTACAAGCCCCATCTCTAACTGGCTACCTAACGCCTGTATAAACTCTCCCTGGAGTCATCTCACAGCCGTTTGGATGTGAACAGAATTATAATTGACAGATTGAATTATGATTTTGTTTGACTGGATTACTAACTACTAGATTGTTTTGATTGGCCTTTTAGCATGAAGCATTTGTCTTAAGGACACGTTTGTTACCAGCATTTGACAATAAGAGACTCTCCGTCTGGCACCCCTGAAAGATCCTTTACCTAGAAACTGTCAAATATAGACATGAAACAGTTAAGTAATACAAGCAAAGATAGATGTTGTTATATTAACGTTATCATTTCTTGAAGCACAGCCTGAGAAGCTTGCTTCAGGGAAAAAAGTGTATTGTTAGGAAGTATGCTATTAAAGGTTACTTTTACTTAATTCACTTCAAAAGTCATTTTAATTGAATGAAAATAATGGGCCTACCTAACATAGAATAGCAAAGCTAACATTTACTGTATATTATAACAGCTACACAGCTGTGGGTCGAAGGACGAAAGAGAAGTACAGGACAGTCCGTCATCATTAATCCTTACAGGGATTAGCATGTTCATTCTGCCGCGATTGGGTCTGAAACTTACAACCTCAGACACCAAGAACACTATCTCGTTAGCTTACGGCCCGGACAAAACTACCATTTCACACACAAAATTTTGATCATTTACAAACTTCATCTAGACAACACGAGATGTCAATCATTTATTTTAGAAAGATTGATAGCATTTTTAAACTGACATTTAATAATGCTTGATTCCCATTGACTGTAATGGTTCGCGTGAGGACAGAATTCAAATACTGTCAAAAATACAGTTTTTAACATTAACTTCTGAAATTTAACCCCCTACATCAAACATGACAAAAAATGTTTTTGTCATTTATTTTCATGAACCTTGGAGCTTTATTTAGCAGGAATTTGCAGTAGCTGTGTACAGTACTGTTTACATTAAGACATTAAGATTAATAGACCCCCAGCTAAGTGTTGGTCAGATGTATTATATAGCATTATACAGTATTACATTAAGTTATATTGTGTATTGTCGTGTATATTGTATTATATTATTATACCACATCTCTATATATCTATTTATACTTATATTATATTATATATATCATACATACATATCATGTTATGCTATACAACATTACATTATATACTATATCATTATATCATATCATTATTTTATTATTATTATAGTGTATAATGTTTACATTTCTTAGAATTAGATTAGTTTATAACAAGATTGTCTGTATATACTTCACACTTAGTACAGATGTGTATATTCTCTTTTTTATGTGTACATAGATGTGTATATTCTCTCATGTTTATTGTGCTGATAACCTGCTGCTGTAACACCACAATTTCCCAACTTGGGATCAATAAAGTATCTATCTATCTATCTATCTATCTATCTATCTATCTATCTATCTAAGACATTTTGATGCACTGTGGGCTCAATTTTTGATAATTCAAAAATCTGGCTGGATGGTTTGCGGACGACAGTCTGAAGATGTAGTGGTTTGGTGTCAATTGAGTAAAAAATGTAGGACAGGGTAGGTTTAATAAGGTTTACAAGTTTGTGAGCAAAACAGAGTGATGGACCTCATAATTCCTGCCAGGTTGAAGCTTCTGAACAGCTGATTTGCATAGGATTGTACCTAGAGGCAAAGTTCGGTTTATTTTGAAAGGCGCAGAAGACGAAGACGAAGAAGATGAAGACGACCCATATCTGCCCAGCCCCTATTCCACATTTGAATCCTACTACAGTGTTTCCTATGAAGGCTCTTCTTTACAGTGCTACACAGCTAGAATACAATGACATTAATCCAAGCAGAGAGGGACACACCTGGAACTGTGGATCAGTGTCGGTCTCTCCTATGTGAGACAGCAGCTCTCCGCTGGCCTGGCCAACGTTTCCTGCAGCCTGCAGCAGGTTCTGACGAGGCTACAACCAAAACATAATATGGACACAAAGTCAAACAACAAGAGTAAAAGCATGACCTATCTCCCTGTCCCTTGTAGGTGGGCTGTGTACCTCAGTGTTTGCAGGCTGGGCGGTCTTCAGCATGTCAGAGACCGCACCGGCCAGGTTCTTGGCGGCACCCAGCAGCTGCTGCCCATTTCCTCCTTCATCCTCCATGAGTGCTGCCAGCAGTTTGACACCCTTTGACATTTCTGTCAGGTTGGAGGAGATTGTGGTCACAGCACAACCCACCGCTGTGTAGTCCGTCTCTGCTGGGTCACCTGAGGACAGGAAGGCAGAGATAAAGAACTGGATTAACTTAACAGTATGTTAATCAGCATCATTATTAAGCCAATTACATATTTATGCACATAAAACAGTGAAAGGAAAAATGCATTTCCTGCTGACAATGTGGGCGAATGCTTGAAATGAATTGCCAAGCATTACTGAAAATACTGAACTGAACTCTAAAACTAGCACAGTTGAAAGCTGAACTGCATAACCCAAAATAAAGGTAAGAGCTGAAATACATTGCCCGAAAAGCAGGAAGCTGAACTGTAATACTGTCAAAGGTGGAAGTTGAAATTAATTAACTCGTTAGACAGAAAGTATTTTTTGGGTGGAATAAGCTTTTAAAACTATAAGTGCTTGGACAGATTAATATTTTAGCAGAATGAACCTTTAAAACAAGAAGTCGTTTGACAGAAAGTAGTATTTGGGCGAAATGAGCCTTTAAAAATTAAACATTAGACAGAAGGGATGTGGAGGCAGCAGCTTTTCAAAGAGGAGCATGTCAGAGGATTTGAAGATTTTCTCCATTGAATTACATTGTAAAAAACCTGGTTTATTCAGCAACAACTTATTTTAATTTTTCTTTACGAAGTTTGACAAAAACAAGTAAATGTAAACAGTTACTACTTTTCTCATAAGGCAAGATCCTGGAAGATGTCAAATCGGCAGTAAAATATGTAAAATAGAAACAGTAGCGCGATATGTTGCCGCAGAGCGCTGTCCCATTCATATTTATACCGTTTCAAGCCCTTGCAGCGTGTCACACTACCTTACCAGGTAACGTCAGTCAAGTCCCTGAGGGTTCAGGGTTTTAGGCCATTGGGGGGACACGGATTGGGTCGTAACGTGTGTCATCAGGCCATTAAAGACTAGCTGAAAGTCTGTTGTGCTCATCAGTGATGACACCATGTACTGACACACCCTGGAGAACATTTTTCTACATTACACCATGTTTTCTCTTGGTAAACCAGCAAGGGGGGAAGGTTTTCCACATCGCTGGTATGACACATACTGGGAGCAATAAGGAGGGAGTGTGGCGAAGCACAGTGTTTCTACCTGCAGTGAGGTTGACCATGGAGGCGGTGCCTGCAGTGATGGCATCCACCTGGGAATGGATCTCATGTTTGGACTCATCCATCTTGTTTTTGCGCCAGGCTTGGGATGCCTTGATCAAAGAAAATAAAAATCCTCTGGTCACAAAGATCTAGATGTAGACCTCATATCATGTTAGCACTCAAACCAGTCCACCAGGACCCAGAATAAAGAGTTCAATCTCACAGCGTCTGTTCCCAGTGGGGGCAGGGTATCAAAGTCGTCCAGAGAGGCCTGGGCAGCCTGGACAGCCTGCATACTGCAGTTGATGGTTCCAGTCAGGGCTTGCTGTGCTGAAGTCTGAGGACACACAAAACCACAATTTTGACAGTGCTGACTAATCATAATGACGTTAGAGATATCTGTAACTGTAACTTAGGATAGTCAGAACTGAATAACATATCTCTAACTGTCGTTTTCACGAGTCAGATTGGCGTTATAGACGCCTTGAATAACAATTCTGACTAGTCAGAGGCCTTTAGTGATATTTGACTTTGTTTTACCAGTGGAGGCATGTGTCCTCGGTGCATCTGTCCGCTGGTGATGTGCTGCTTGGCCTGAGGCATGGAGCCCATCTGGAAGCTCTCTGGACCTCCAGCTCCTGAGCGCATGATGGCTGGCAGGGCCACTGAGCCGGTCTCCACCTTGCCCACCCTGTTGAACTGCTGCTGCAGCACTGTGGACCTGGAGTGATGTTAGATAGAAAGGGAAAATGCTAAATACTGGGTTTTGTCAAGCACTCACTGCTTCTGACTGCTGTGAGCACAACACTCGCTGCAGCCCGATCAGTGCATTATCATTGTGATGCGTCTCTCTGGATTATAACTACATAGTACATGCTTAGAAATGTGTCTGGATGTACTGAAAACTGAGTGATAAACAATCACAGTATGCTTTATCAGTTACACGAACACACTTACTTTTTGGGTGACACTGAGTCTTCCAGCATGGTTGACTCTTCATCTCCCTCCAGGCCAAAGTGGTCTTTGCTCTTTTTCTGTCAGAAGACAGTAAAGACATCAGTGGTGACCACATTGGACCAGACTGAGATCCCCTTCACACCTGGCATTAAAATGCATCTTGTATCTGGATTGCATCTAGATATGATTTAACCTGATTACATTTACACCTGCTATTATGCATGGCCATTTCCAAAGGGGTCCCTTGACCTCTGACCTCAACATATGTGGATGAAAATGAGTACCCATGAGCCTCCCCTTTACAGACATGTCCACTTTATGATAATCACATTCAGTGTGGGGCAAAAACCATTATTTTCTTCTATTCTGAAATGGTGTATTTGAATATTTCTGCATACTGGGGTCCCTAAACAGTCTTTAAACTCCATAAATTGGGTATTACTGTAAAGCTGAAACATTTGTGGATCCAATAAGTCCAACTGTATTCATGTGTGATGATGTTAGTCCCCATAGTAGTCATTTCATTATAGTGAGACCATTTTTTGAAACTTGATCTCACTGTATAAAATGACCTGTGGTGACCTCTAGGATAATCACAGCCTCATGAAACTTTACAGCCACAAACTAGAGGCCTAGAGCATTCAAATGGCTTTCCTAGGTAGATTGCAGAACAGAAGTGGTAATGTACACCACTTCTATGTGACATCTACCGTTGACCTGCTGTCTCCCTCTAAAGTCCCCCTGTACCCCCTAAAAAAGACAAAAATGGACGAGAAACAGACTTCTAGTGTTTTTCATGTTGAAGTGTAACTATCTAGGTCGTCTGCGTCTCTCTATTAAGCCTTTATGGACCATAGGTTTAAAATAAAACAATTACTACCATTAAAACATATTTTAGGTTTATTCTTTGGCTCGGCTACAACATGTGGTTGTTAACTTAGTTGCTAGAAAAACATCGCCGTTGAGGATGCTTGTGACATCCTCTTCAGTTGAGTTGAGTGTTATTATATGAGGATAAAATATGCAGTCATAACAATGATTTTCCTGGTGATGCTCTCTCGAGGCTATTGCATTTCAATGAAATTTAACTTTCTGGACTCATTTTGAAGATTGCTTCCCTTTTTTATTTTTCCACATTAAAAACCATGGGTATAGTATAGTTTGTGGCTACAAACCCCACAACGGGGATGGTTGTCACAAGTGCATGAGCCCTCGTTGACAGACCATATCTTTTGATAAGCTCAAGCAGAGTGAGGTCAGTCAATTGCTACCTGACACTTCAGGCTTCCATTACGCACTGAAAGTGAATCTCTTAAGGAAGCACTTTATGATGCATTGAAATGAAAGTAAAAATTGTGACGACCAACACCATTCTCCCCTGAAACATAAACCCGTGTAATTCAAAGGTGGAAAACAAGACAGAATATGGTAAAAATATATGCCACCTCGCGACAAACTAAAGAGGGACGTCCATGATTGTATTAGTATATCTTAAACTAATACATGTTACCTTTGTACTGGATAGTGTTGGTCCCATAATAATGTTGATTGTTACCTTTTTGAGGATGATGTCGATGTAACCGGCAATAAGCTGAGCTATCTGCTCTCCCTCAGTGGTCTGCACAGAGTAGTAACCATCCTGGTAGTCTCCAAAGTCCTGAAAGCAGAAAAAGAGCCACCTCAGATTCAAAGATTAACACATGCAGAGGGCTCTCCCACCCTGTAGTTCATGACCCACAACATCCCTGGATTGACTCCAGCAAGCAACCTTTGCTGCATCTTTGACAACATTGCCTCACGATTTTACACCTCCATCAACATCATTTTTTTATCTCGTTAGCCATTTGTGTGAAATTGTGATAATAAGGCGGGTACATTTGGCAACTTTGGCAAAAACAGTTGTGATAAAGCAATATGGGCTATCAATCCATCCAGCCATTGGATTATTTGGAGGTCGTGGGCTGACTGGAGTGGCCGGAGTCTTTCTGCATCTTGTTGAAATGAAAATTATTTTAATCTGCTTTTTAAGCAGTCTTGACATAGCTGTTAACATTCAACATTGCTAACTAAATCATAATTTCTTTTCAGTCAAAGCTCTTTATTGTTTGTTGCACAGAGTTTAATATCCACACTGCCAGTGTTTCTGTTGCAGCCTTTCATAATGGTAATTTCATTACAAACGTCATTTATATTTATTTTAGGCAGAAAAAGGCGGATGTGCTCATTTCTAAATAATACTAATAATCCTGCATTTTCCACAACACTGTCCTGTACATATTTCAGAATAAAAGCCTCATTTGCCTGACAAATGAAGCAATTCAGTCCACAGCAAAAGAAGAAGCTTGAGTGCTTTTATTTTGAAACGGAAGCAAGAAGTGCTGATTTACAAATACATTTTTACTGTTATTCTACAGATAGACATGTAAACTATAGTAATGTTGCTGGTATGATGTCAATATACAGTCAAAAGAATATTTTCACTGCGTCTGTTGTTAATGTGAACCATGGGTGGCGTGCAGTCTCAGCTGACACGCAGCCGAGCCACGCCGCTCACATGGGCAGCATCGCTGCTCTAACCTGATAACATGGACGCAGAAATAATAAATAACAGGTACCGCAGCCGCCACGCACTGCTGATGTTCCAAGCGTGGACAAAGCCTTCCTTTGGGCAAATAGATTCAAGGCTCATCTGAAACCATTTAGGACTGTGCCAGAATGGCTGCCCTCGGCTCAGATTGTCAAGGAATATGGTATTGATTAATCCAACAGCTGCAAAACAAACCTGAACACAACGAGGATATCAAATATGGCGTTTGCACTCCGAACACCTGCATGACCGCACATGTTGATCCAGTTAAAGTTACGACAGGGATCACATGCAATCGCAGCGTGCATATCATGCCTCAACACAGCCGTAGGGTGCTTTACTGGGACGATGGGAAGGCAGCACAAGGGTGAGTCCAGACACGCTGCAAGGGAAGCTCATTTCAGCTGCTCAAATCCATCTCCTCTTTGTTACCATAGGTGAGGGTTGCGATACAGTTAACCTTCCAGGGGCCGCAGCTCAGGCTCAGCAACATGAAGAACTCACCAGGGTGAAGCTCTTGGGTGAGGCAGCCCAGCGTTTGATGTTGGTCAGGTTCCACTCCTGGATCACCTCCTTGGTCTTCTCGTCCACCCTCATCACGCTCTCCTTGGTGATACCCAGCAGACGAGGCACCAGTTTGTTCTTGCCCTTCATTTTCTCCTGCAGGAATTTTAAGGAAACTGTTAGAATGTCCTTACTGGAAATAAACCAGCAATGTTAATACATTTAAATTTCCAATGCAATCATTTTGTTGCATGCCAACAATGCACACACTGCAAACTTCAAATGTGATTATCCAGGAATGGAAACTTCTGCACTGTAGTTGAACAGCTTTGTGTCCCTGGGAATCAGTAGGGCCAGAACGATTCACCCATCTCCCGATTCAATACTATCATGATACTTGCGTGCCGATTCAATAAGTACTGTGATTCGATAGGGTTAGGGTTAGGCCATTTATTGTGATTTTTTTTAACTTTGTTAACCGACCATGGGAAAAGTTGAATCATACGCTTCTAGGGACTTTTACTTTGGAAAATATCTAAATTAATACAGTAAAAATGTTTGATTTTCAGCATGTATGTAGTCAGGGAAGTCATTGTCAGGACAGCTCACTTTGTTAACACCTTACTTTGAAAATCGGACGTACTCACACATGTATACTTCCTGTAACTTCTTCAAGTCCGTCTCTCCCATCAGCTCTGTTCTCTTTATATATTCATGGTCAGCTCCATCATGGCCGTTTGAATGCATTTAACATAAATGTCAGCGTATGGGTGCTCTACAGTTGTAGCGTCAGCCGATTTGACCACAAAGATGAGAGTGACGGCTGGCTTGACCGCATGTTACCACACTACAATAATGTTTTCTGTCTATGACAGAGTTAGTATGCAGCTTTAGCCGTGATGTCTAGCTCTGCTTTTCCTGCAACGTATGAAACTCAAAGTGTTTACATACTTTACTGTATGTGTCGTGTTTACCACTTTGGACTGAACATGTGAGGGACAGGTCATATCCACGCTGATCTCTGCCATTTTCTATTCTCGGCGGCCGGCAGCTGATTGTTTTGGTTGAAGGATATGAACTGATATGATGTCTGTCTGGTATGGTGACCTGACTGTTGCAAATAAACTCAAGATGGTCAGGCTTGTCAAAACAGCCGGGGAGACTGTTGGCTGCTTCAATGTGCAGTATACTATTGTATACAAAGGAAAGCTCTGTCTATTATGGACAATAGTGAACGTCAGGTTCTCTAGATAATACTATAGATCACCTTTGCTGCATAAGAACATACAACCACATGCTGGGAGAGTCTACCTATCAAAACTGCAGCAACTTCTTCTGCACATAACCTGCTGTGATATCGACTGTTTCTGAGTTCAGTCAATGCTGCTTGTTTCCACTTGTTTGATATGCCATGTTGAGCGATAGCCGTCTTCTCACCTTGACCAGAAAGAATGACACTCCGTAGGTTTTTAGAGACCTGGCCAGCTTCACGTAGCTAACTTTGGCCTCGATCTCGGTCATGTTCTGACAGTTTTTGTGTGCCTGCAAAGACAAGAGAAAAACCATCAGAGGGGTAAATCGACTCTGTGTTGCAATCCCAAATAGAAGCACACTTGTGTGACATCTCATGATTCATGGACATGCGTGATGCTGCTTAACGTTTATGTTGTCCTGCATATAACAGTGTATCCTGTTTTTAATCAGGCATTATTGCTTAACATCAGATTAGGGTGTTGCAATACTGCTGATGGTTTGAAACTCAATACTGTGAGTTTCAGTTTTAATATGGGAAGCTACATCTAAATCAGAGTGCATCTTCAAGCAACAAAACTCAATTGAAGATGCAAGCAGCGATGAACGGGCCCTTGCACCTTCCCGTGTGTCAAGGTTACTGGCAAACACCTCCCGCAAGAGTCTACGAAAAACAGTTTGAGTTATGAAAGGGGGTGGGGTTAACATATAGAGGCATGGCCATGAGTCTATATTGGCATGAGGATGACGTGAGGATGGGACTGTCATCATGTCTGAGAAATTTGGGGAAGATTTGTCTATGTATATTGGAGTTACAACAACTTCCTGTTGCATGGCGAATAGCGCAAAATGACAACCACGGCAAGGCAGTTCAATGAAACACTTTCATCCTTAAGGTCTTTCAGTGGTCCTGATCAAGTCCATCCGATTAAATCTGTTGGAGAAGTTTGTTAAAATACACAGCCTGTAAAATGCAAAAAAAAAAAAAAAAAAAAAAATGGCACATTGAATTAAAAATGGCTGACTTCCTGTCAGGTTTTGGGTATATGTCCAAGAGGCTTTTCTCCACATGTTACATCTGCCTACCATGTTTCATACATGCAGGTGAAACCTGAACGAGGGGCTCAATTTTTCTAACTTTGCTAGCGAGCCATTTTTCAACACCCAAGCCCGAGACTTTACTAATAACAAATTTTACACTGCGTGTGATAAGTGTGCAAAGTTTAACAACTTTTCAAGCATTTTAAGAAAAATAAATCCTTTAGTTTCAATAGCGCCATTGTTGCCCAACGTGGTTGGTGCTCAGCTCCTAATGGACATCATCACAACCATAGTTAGTCTTGATGAATAAGCAGGACAGTGGAGTCAGAAGTGACCTTCAGAGTCTTACCTGGAAGATCTTTTTCTCTCCTTTGTGCTTGATGTACTCTTTGGGAAGGAACTCCTTTAAGCTGAGGAGGAAAGAGTTCAACTAGGATCAAACCGGCCTCAAGACCATGTCAAGAAACCTTCTCAAAAGACACGCTGACGAATAATAATGACGGATGGAACAAAAAGAAAAGAGTAAATATGTGAATATACGAAGGCGGCGCTCACTCTAAGAATCCGGGCTTGTGTTTGGACTCGTTGTGGTCACCGAACTGAATCTGACACTGATAGCCGGCAAACTCACAGGCCTTATCGAAAGAGACTGGATGAGATCCGTTCAGGATGTCATCACGGGCCTGTACACACACACACACACACATCAGGAGAACAAGTTAAAACAACTTGTATGATAACAGCAAAACAACATACAACCAGCTAGCCATGCACAACAGGAGATTGTGATTGGCTGAAAGAAGTGCATTATTTTATAAAGACCCTTTAATGAGGAAAAATACAGTCTTTCCAGGAGAAAAAGGAAAGTGCTTTTCCTTACTTACTGGCATGCCGCAGAGACATTTACAAGGTCTATGTGAGTAGTTTGTGTACCTGTACGTAGAGCAGGTTGAGCTGGACGGGGTCTCTGGAGTCCACGTTCTGGTCTGAGTAGAAGAACTTCCTCCTCAGCAGCAACATCTCTGTCTCCTCCACACCTTGTTCCCTCAACGTCCTGCCGTGGTCCAACCAGTTCACTGAGGAAAACATCAGAAACCAAATAAACTGAGCGAGGAATGGCAAAGAATTGCTGGTCCCTGGACTCTCCGAAACTGTTGACGGCAAAGTGGCCGGCATTTTCAAGGAATGTGCTTAAACATGGCTGATCAGTGCTGAAGGTTTGTTTAGTGGCTATATACAATATGCACAACATGCAGCGTACTGATTTTATTTTAGCTTGACTCTTATGCTACTTTTGAAATGACCTCTAACCATTGGCGCCAGAAGTAGGCTGTCTCCCTTTCTAAGTCATGAGTCACTGTATCCCTGTAAATGCCCCTATATTGCAACACAGTAAAGAGAAGTACCAATCATTCCCGTCCACCCAGTGCATGTCAAGACTAGATGGTTGCACAAGTGATTTTTACTCTACAGACACTCGTTTGAATCTGTGCAGCAGCTGTCTGAGCTGTGTCACATAACCGCTAACTGAAGTGCAGCGTTTATTTGCACTTCAGGTTTATTTTTTTTTTGACAGTACGCATGTAAACACGAGGTTGATGCCCAATAAAAAGGCACTGAGTAATATATCTATCAATCACCCATCACTCTCTTTAAAAGATCATCTTTTTACCCATCATTATCATCTTTTATCCTTCATTCTCTTTTACTTTATCTATTTTTTAATTTTGCCTTAATTTGATTTGTACCCTGACCTTGCTATTGTGCACTGTATAATAAATACCAACAGAGTGAAAAAACTGAATTTGCCCTCAGGGGATCAATAAAGTGTGTCATCTTCTTCGTCTTATAAGAAGAAGAAAAACTACTGAAACAGGACATAGGGTATAGGACATGCTGCCTACCGAGTGGGTTCCTCCTCCTTCTCCTCCCTCCACCGATGACTGCTTATGGTCAGAAAAGGGCAAACGCTCTGAGCGATCTACCAGGCTCATGACCTTCTACTTTATCCACATTTTGCACAGTATGTGCTGTAGTGACTGGTAGTGATCAGGGTTTTTTAATACTCACACTCACCCAAACCTTATGAGAGACAATATTCACCTCCCAAAATGTGTTAATCAACCACTTGATCCGCAAATCGCCAACTTTTATACATTATAGTAGCACAATTGTGAAGACTGAGTGATACAGCACCCTCCAAGAAGCTGAGCACACCTTCATCCTCCTCTACATCTTAACAGTGGATTTAAACCAAACCGTAGCCTTGTGTAGGTCTGTACTGTCTGTTGTAGCCTAGTGATCGGCTGCACTATGCAGAGAATGAATGGAGTCCACAGTTTAAAATAGCTACGGGCCATGAAGTGAGTGTGAGTGTGGGGGTTTGTGTTTGTCATACACTCATCGTCTGTGTGGAGCTTCTGCTTCAGCTTCTCCATCTTCTTGTCGTCTCTCAGCAGAGTCTTGTCTCTTTTCAGGGTCCCCGTGGTCTCCTCCTTTTTCTCTTCACCAATGTCTCGCACCAGTGAGTATTCATCATAGTTTGTAATGCCTGACACACAAACAGATTCAGGTTACTGCATTTACTTCCAGTTTCACCCTGCAGTACAAGCACACATTGAGGATTCAATTAAAAACAGGTGTTAACCCTCTGAGACACACAACAGACCTGTTTTTGTCTTTTTAGGGGGGTACAGGGGGTCTTTAGGGGGAGACAGCAGGTCGACAGTATACAGTACGTCACACAGAAGTGATGTAGGATTCATTTGAGTTGCAGCTCAGCACTGTGTCAAGTTCTGCTAGTCATTCATCAGAAATAAACATGAATTAATTACAAATATTATGACTGATGCATATGATGACCATTTCTACGCTTATTTACGTCTCATAAGTTGTTGCAGTAATTTTGGGGTTGATACCATTTGTTGCACAGATTTGGTGCTAAACTTAGAGAATTGAGAAACTTGAGAATTGATAAAAATGATCAATAATCCCCCCAAAATACCACATTAAGACACCAAGACCTTGAGGAACATCATAGGATAAGCTATGCTGTGATTTCATATCTAAAACTTTTGATATTTTGAGATTTTTGCAAGAATTACATTTTTCAGCAATTGGATGGTGAGCACTTCTGTTGTTTAAACTGCTCAGAAATCCCCTTATTATCAGTTCAGCTAGTAAAGCCATCCATCCTCTGAATGCTCTCGGTCTCTAGTTTGTGGCTGTAAAATTTCATGAGGCTGTGATCATCCTAGAGGTCACCACAGGTCATTTTATACAGTGAGGTCAAATTTAAAAAAAAAAAAAGGTCACTACAATGGAAAAGCTCCTATGGGGATTAGCATCATCACATATGTATACAGTTGAGCTTGTGGGATCCACAACAGTCTCAACTTTACAGTGACACCCAATTTATTTGTGGAAACCCAAAGAACCCATTTTCATCGACATACTGTATCTTGAGGTCAGAGGTCAAGGGACCGCTTTGAAAATGTTTTTTTCCTTGCTAAAATTTCACCCAACTTTGGAGCATTATTTAGCCTTCTTCCCAACTAGATAGCATGACATGGTTGGTACCGATGGATTCCTTAGGTTTTTTAGTTTGTTATAATATCTGTAGCTTTGCCCTAAAACTGAACCTACTAGAGCCTCTGAAAGTCAGTAAAGTCAGTCAGGATCGTAGGTCTCAGAGGGTTAACCGGCAGCGACAACATATGGAGGTGATGTACTGATGGATGGACGAGCACAAAGACGTCAGGGCAGAAATGAGCCAATGGGCTGACGTTATTTCACCCGAACACATCAGAGGGTTGTCCAGGTGGTGTGTGAGATGTGTGTGGCAGAGCTGACCTATTCTAGCACAGATGGTCATGAGCATGTCGCTGACAATCTTGGAGTCGTCCACCATGACGGTCTTCACTGTGCCATCCAGCATGCGGATCTTCAGAGGCCTTTGCTTCTTCTTATACTCCAGAGTGTCCTGACACACAGCGGAGACAAGTGAGGAGTTGTGAGTTACTACAGTACATGCCATAATACTCTGAAACAAACCAGAACTGAGTATGATAATTACAGAAGCACATTCTTCAAACCTCCTTCAAACAAGGTATTGTTAGGATGCTTTCACATCGGGACCCGGGTACAGATCTGCGTACACTTGTCACCGAAGTCCATATCGTTTGATTAGTGGGAACGCTCTGAATCATACTCAGGCACGACTCGTCAATCTGTACTCAATCGTACTAATTCCCTCCGGGGATTCATCATCTTATCTTATCTTATCTTATCTTATCTTATTAAACATGAGTAACGATAGCAGTCAACAAGTAGTTGTGAAAGGGCAGGCTTTTCTCAACGCCGTTGATCTCCTGCGATCATCTGTATACATACAGCACATTTAAACCTGTTTCATATCTATATCTGTATCCATGCGCATCATGCGCCGATCTCATCCTCTGAACTCTACGGACATGGGTGATAAAGCAGGAAGGTAAGCGAGAGGTTCCTTAAAATATAGACAACAGTAGGCGGTAGGGTTCTGTGAAATAAAGGTTTATTTACACCAAACCAGAGTGGGTGATCGTTGGAAAGACCAAGGACAAAGATTTTGGTGAGATTTTGTGTGAGTGTTTAGATGACCCGTCACTAGAACAGCTGATCTCATCATAAACAAATACACATGGATGATGACGCAAGTCTACTACACACAGTACTGATCAATCGTACCTAATATGACAATGCCCTTAGTCTTAGGGTCCTATTTTCATGGCAACGCAGGGACGAGCACAAGCAGTGCAACACAAGTTTGGTATTTAAGGAGAAGGTGGGAGGTTCATTCATATGAGGCAGCTGTTTTGGAGGATAATGAGTCTAATGTGGTCTTCACACTACGAGTGACATCGCAGCGCTCTACCAGTCATTTTCAATGGAAGTTTTTGTTTCACCCTGTTCAATCCCATCTAAAAAATGACGTTTTTTTTGCAGTGCTGTTTAACTACGTCAACAAGTGCTTGAGTAACACTTCAATGGTAACTCTTCAACTATGTGAATTATTATTCTTTTTATTTTTAATATTAAATCACATGTTAACACCAGCTGCTACAGAATAAACACACACACCGTTACACACATCAGACTGGTCGTTTATAGCGCAGGAGACATCAGATTGCCGGTCATTACCACCTGTGGTTTGTACAGTCTGACTGTCCTTTTACCACACACTGACACGGACCACATTTTGCTATCCTTCCATGTATTCACTGTATGAGAGGCTGTTGTGTGGTAAAAGTGAAGTATTTGTTGCACTTAGTGGTGCGCAAGAGTGACTCACCCCATTCCTCAACATGTAGTAGTCCAGGGCCTTTCCTGCCTCCAGCCAGATGCCTTTCTTTGGGTCTTCATCAGACAGAAACAGCCCATAGTCGTTGGCTGCAGAAGGAAACAGAAATACAGAGTGAGTCATTGTAAGTGTGTTTCTTGGCATACATTCACATGTAGATATTCAGCCACTACTGAGCTATTATTGTCTCGAGTACTTGCGTTGGAGGTAACTTTACAAATATGTGAACTAGCTTCCCTGTCCATGTTAGCTAGGTCAGCAGGTCTCTAGATGATCAACGCTTGTTTCAACTTATACATAAGCTCCAAACATTTCAGGCCACACACTTCAAAATGCAACCACAGGAGCAAGCTAAGATCAGACTTACTGGCTTCAGCTCTTTGTCTTTCGTAATGTAAAATGACTCACACAATGAACAAGTAATGCAGACGGAGCACTGCTGTTGAAATAGCTTATGTAATAAGACATAACTGTGCATGTACTTCAGCTGATGTATCTGTGGAGCAAAGAGCTGCTCTCACTTTACTGCCACATTTTCAACTGCAGCTCTTCTGCAGAGCCTGTAATCAACTAGACAAAGGTAGCAAGGCCACAGTTCATCTGCTTTTAGACATTCGTCTCCGTGGTCTCACGGTCGCTTTGTGCTGATTCACACTTTAGTATCGTAGACACTTTTTGGACTACAGACAAACTGTGAAGTTGATTTTTGTCAATAGTATTTACATGTGAAGACAATCACTCACTAATGTAATTATAATAAGCTGACTGGAATGCGCTGTGACTACTGTAGATGTGCTTATTTACTATAACCTGAGCCACTAGGAAAAGTCAAGCTTGATATGTTTGCCGCCTTCACCAGGGTGAAGAGCACTTTCAGCGTCTGCCACTGTGGCAGGCAAGGATTTTTTTTGTCTGCCATTCAGAAATTTTATCTGCCACTTTTGAAACCTAAACGCTTAATGAAAGAATAACATTTTAGATCTGATATCATTCATTGTTCGATATATCTTATATGATATTCTTCATAGTTAAGCATTATCAGGGGAAAAAAATGGGATGCATCCCTCAGGTATAATAGTAGTAGCACCATGTGTTTGAGTGCTTTTTCTCTCTCCGCCATGTCTCCGGTACCTGATTAACTGAAACGTGGTACAGCCTGCATATGCGTCATTGTGCATGCATAACTGTTGGAAAGCGCCGAAGAGGAACGGTGGTCACAGAGGCACGAGATGCCAAAAAAATCAGTTAATTAGGAAACGATTTTCTGTTCCCATCCCTAGCGTTTTCCCTGCTTGCCAAAGTGGCGGATGGCCTGATGATTTTATCTGCCACTGCCAACAATTTACCAACATTTGGCAGGTGGTAGGTGCTAATTTCAGACCCTGGCTGTCAGTGTTCACAAGGCCAAAGTGGCTTCACATTGTCAGACACATCACTTTGCGTGTCGCTTGGCTTGGATAAGGGCTCGCCGTCAGAGAGATGCCGTGACAGTTTGTCCAGAAAGTCATACACAGTTGCACACGTGAAAAGCGACAGTTCCCGCCCCCCCACAAAGCTTTTCAACCATCCGGCAAGCAGCTCTGACGTATGAATGTACGAAGTATAGGCTCACTGGTGTCAAACCCATCTAATGTGATCTGTATGTGGAAGAGAAAGACAGTGAGAGCTCACGCTGGCCGAGCTGTGCCTCAGGAACTCTCTCCCTGATGATCCGGCAGGCATCGTACACCATGGTGGAGGGCTCAAACTGCATGGTCTTCACCACATTCCCCACACCGATCTTTAGGGACAGGGCCACCATGATTGCTGCTCTGCACCTCCACCCAACTCACACCTGCATGATGGACAATAAAGTAGTTGGTCAAAACAAGTCAGTCGTACACATAATGGAGCCTTATGGCAATATCACATACCCGGAGTCAACCTCACTGGCTCTGAGCCAACCCTTCAAAGATGAGGAGCTGTATAGGCCTACACAATCACACTGGTTCTAGTTGGCTTATGATGTTAACATGTGATTTTCTATAATTATCATACATCTGTTTACATCTATATCAGCTTGGATTATAAAGTTTGGTTCAGGTTCGTGTGATGTAACAGACAAGATGCCAACTGCATCTCACACACAGTTACTGGATACTTTAGCAAACCTGAAACCTCTGATGGATAAACAATGTTGTTCCCTCCATTTAGTTTATTGGATCTTTGCATACCAATAAAGTGTCATTAGAATACATACATACATATATACTGTATATCATACACAAAAGCAGGAAAATAATTAACAAAAATAATCAACCTATTAATAAAAAAGAAATAGAAACTCATGCATTCAAATTTAGAAATGTGTATATGCACTAGATATATTTCTAATTTACATACATTTTATTCAATATGTATTTTTTACATGTTTTTATTTTACATTCATTTTTTATTTCAATCATTTTGAAAGTATTTTGTATTTTTTATATTTCATTGACTCATAATAATAATAATTATTATTATGTAGTTAAAGTATATTTGATACAAGGGTAGGTCCATTATCAAACCTATATAATTAACACTTTTTTCCTATAATTTTTCATCTCAAGTTATTTTATTTTAATTTCAATATTTGTTTTAAGAACAAAAAAGAAATGTCGATAATGGAATTGAACTGTAAAATAAGCCTTTTGCTAATAATAGAAAAAAAAAACTATAAACCAGAGAACAGTAAATAAAAACATGAAAATGAATGTGTGTCAATCTGGGATAGAGGGGATATCAGTTCCCCAGCATGAGTAAAGAAGGAAACCCACGTTTCATTAGATGTGGCAGATGAACTCCTTACAACACACCTCATGTGTCCCTAATCCATGAGGAATGAGAGGGGAGAACAGCAGATTTTCATCAAACAAGCATTAAGCATCTGGTTACGAAGGCTATGAGTCTGCTTTGTATTCTGGGAGTCACAGAGTTGAGGGAAGTCGGGCTCCAACTAGGGCTGTGATAGCAGTGGGTTCAACTGGGGTTTTCATGGTTTATATGTTTACAAATGGTGCGAAAAAAAGGGCAAAACCAGAACATATGGACATGGGTAGCTAGAGCCTGACGATATCTGTAGGTAGGGTCGACATAAATCCTAGAAAGCCTGACCTTAATGAAATGACCACTGATTGGTCAGACCGTCCTTACAGTAGCACAGATGGATGACAAGTGAACCTGATGGTCGGATTGATCCGATACCAAGTAAAACAGGCCAAAATCACAGATATTGATACCTATACAATACTTTTTATAATTAAAAGCTGTTCATGTCCTTTCATGTTGCTTTCCACTGTTAATTACTCATTACATGCATGTTAAAAACAGCACACTTTTTAAAGGCAAATAAAAATATGGTGCTTTTTATTGTTTTAAACTGAATGTGCAAACATGATTTTTTTTTTTTTTTTTTAAATCAAAGTGCAAACATTTATTTGTTGAGAATAATGAATGTTTTAAAACTTTTTTTAGTGCAAATAACGACAAAAATCACAAAAACCACAATTTCCCAACTTTCCACAATTTCCCAACTTGGGATCAATAAAGTATCTATCTATCTATCTATCTATCTATCTAAAAAGAGGACAAACTTCCATCGACCATCATTCACAGCTGTGAAATAGCTTTAAACATGAAAGCATACAACATCACTTACGGCAGTGAGACGCAAACCGTACAACAGATCATTGTTTGCACAGACAGTTCTTCTTTTTGATGAAATATAAAATGGGTGATACCTTTTTTCATATCAATCTTACTGATGCCAGAATCGATCTTCAAAACAAGACATAGGTGTTGATCATCAATATTTTCGGATTGAACCACCCAACCCTACCTGATGCAGTGCTGAGGGTATTTCTAAACTGTGCTCTTACATTTCTCAGTCCAGAGTGTGACGTTTAAAATGAGGAACACCGGTTATATTTACATGCACACAAGACACCAGAGGAATGTGAGAAACCCAGTTAAGACAGGAAACTCAGATACGTTACATGTTTATAGCATCTACAAGCTGATTACTGGAAAACCTGGCTTCTATGCTGTAGCAGTACTCTCATAAAATACATTATAAGCTATGGCTGACAAGTCCCACTTTGTGCTGTCTGTTCAACTATTACAAATGCAAACAAGTGTGTGTGTGTGTGTGTGTGTGTGTGTGTGTGTGTGTGTGTGTGTGTGTGTGTGTGTGTGTGTGTGTGTTTTGTAAGCCTGCTGCTGCTGTTGGAAATGAGGATGATAAGAGCTGAACCAGTAAACAGAGAAGGACACTAAAAAGCAGCCGATTAGACTGTTGTCAGGCTATTAAAAAGTCATGATCAATCACTATAAGCCCCATAGATGTGGGTCAGTGGGGCCTACTACACCCTCTAGTAAGTTTTGTCATCTATTCACATGGTAGATCACTAGAAAAAGGTACAAAAGAGCCTGATAGCGACCTGTAGTGATCACAGTTATTATGACTGGAGCAGAGGTCAGGCGCTGTAGTATAGACGCCATGAAAATGTGTTTAGTTGTCTTTGTGATCGTAGTCATTTTAACTCAAAACACAATGTTTTCCCTAAACCCAAACAAGTTGTAATTTTATTTCTTAAACCTGTTTTTTGGGGTATTTTTTGCCTAAATTTACAGATGTTGTAGTTTTTTTGCCTGAGCAGAGAGAAGCTGTAATTTTGTTGACTAAACCTAAAGACGCTGTAATTTTATTTCCTAAACCTATAGACACTATATTTTTTTTGCATAAACTTAAAGAAGTTGTAATTTTATAGCTTAAACATACCTGTTTGTTGTTGGTTTTTTGTCTAAACCTAACTGTTTTTTACTTAAACCTTAAGAAGTTGTAATTTTATTGCCTAAACCTTTTTTTTGCCTAAACCTATAGATGCTGTAGTTTTTTGCCTAAATTTAAAGGTGTAATTTTGTTGCCTAAACCTAAAGAAGTTGTACTTTTATTTCCTACACCTCTAGACACTATTTTTTTTTTTACTTAAACCTTAAGTTTACAATCTGTTGGAATGTGTTGCTTTTAACTTTTCACTTTTACAAGGTAGTAGACGTAGTAGGCCCCAACTGACCCACATCTACGATGCTTATAGCGTCTGATAACCCCATTTTAATGGCCCGATAACAGTCAGAGCAGGTACACAAAGACAACTGCACATTTTATTTACTTATATGAGTGAGGGAGTGTATTATAGGGTTCCCTGAAGCGAAGACAGACACAAAGCGGGTTACTTTTAAAGCTGTTCGGACATGACATCTTAACCACAGACTGACAGCATGGAGTAAGAATAGAGGATGGCATGTGTTGGCATCAGAGCTCAGAGGAATTGAATGTCACAACACAGACGTCCCGACACCGCCAGCCTCACATCCTGCTGACACTCTATCATTAGCAGTCCTTTTTCTGGCTTCCTCCTTGATGACAGGCGGATATAGCGGAAGGGGCTCACACCTCAGGATACAGCTATCAAAATGAATGCTGGGTATTGTAGTAACAGTAACTGCCTTCTAACTTTCTTAGTTTCGTGCCTACACCCACTAGTAGGTGATAAGACCTACTAGTGGGTGTAGTAGGCCCCTACTGACCCACTTCTATGGGGCTTATAGCGACTGATAACGCCTACTTCATAGCCTGACAAAAGTCTAGTCAGATAAAATATTGCTGCGTGTAAGGACTGGATTCATCTCAGCCTAATGTTGGTGGTCCTCATTGTTTGCTACTCACTTTCAGCTCATTAATATCCACTCTAGTGTATTTAAAGGAGAACGGTGAGTGAAGCAAATACCTGATGTGAAGCAGTGTTTTAGTGACAGCCCTCCTGCCCAGTCAGATGATGAACTCTTTGTTGTTTCTCTCTGGCGGAAGGAAAGGAAACAGCAGGTTACATTTGGAGTCGGCCAACAGTCTTTACTGACGTTGTCTTACATTTTTATGACCAATCAAAACATAATAATCAGACCCTCCAGCAATTTGTTATCTTTCAATATTTCAAACAAATTCAACCAATCTCCACATTATTTGCAAGAAATTCTGTTTCTTCTTCTTCTTGTTTAAGTTTAGGCAAAAAGACAGCACCCAAAATATCACGTTTTGGATTAAAATACCTACAAAGAAAACTAGACACTGTGGGTTTTACATGTGAACGCCAGGCTCCAGGTTGAAAACCCTGCGTTTTGAGTTTAGCTTCTGCTCCTGTCATAATTACCACGATCACTAGAGGTCGCTGTCATGTTCTCTTATACCTACTTTCGGTGATCTGCCATGTGAATAGATGATAAAACCTACTAGTGGGTGTAGTAGGCCCCTGTTGACCCACATCTATGGGGCTTAAAGTGACTGATAACGCCTATTTCATAGCCTGGTTCTTAGCTGCAGAAAACAGCCCACTTCAGAGCCTCTGCTAAATGATGACTGCTCTTTAAAGTATTGTACTGGCTAACTCTGGATTTCTCTGCAGCAACATGTTTGAACGCACTTCAGGCCTCAGGCTGTAACATGCAAGCTTACAACATGCTGACACACCACACAGCACTGGGGGGGGGGGGGCGTTCAGGGGCCTCATCTCGAGACAAACTTGGATGTTCCTTTACTCTGGTACAACAGGGTTCTTGTGAGATCCCCACTCACATTTACTGATGTCATTTCCTGTTTTAAAAAGCCTTTCAATGCCATAAAAGGGCATTTCAGCTATCTGTATGCTCCCAGCTATGATTCAGCTGGGAGCAGCATATCCTGTCTGCAGGGAATGGAGGGACAGCATGAGAGGTCTGTATGTTACAGCGGGCATCTTAAAAATGATTATAGAAAAAAAACAAAACATTCAGGACCAAAAGCCAAGACGACTTCACCGCTCCACTCTTCCAGCTGGATTAGTGTCAAGACAAGGGCAGAGAGAAAAGCTGGAGACTTCAGGAAACACACACTGCGAATACGTCCCACTCCACCCTGACTGAAAGAGGAAGTGCTGACTCACAACAGTAATTACTGAGCAATGAGGAAGAGAGCACTATGTCCACAGCAGCCAATCACAATCAGTTTGGCAGGAAAATACTACAGGCCACTTGTGAGGGAGGTCAAGGAAAAGCATGAATCGGTATATTTAGTATTTTAATATTAAACTTGTAACCCTCTGACGCCCACAATAGACCGTTCTTGTCTTTTTTAGGGGGTACAGGGGGTCTTTAGGGTGAGACACCACGTCAACAGTAGATGTCACATAGAAATGGTGCGAAGGTTAATTTGTGATGCTGCTCAGCACTGTGTCAAGTTGTTCTAGTCATAAATCTTTAATAAAAAAAATGCTGAATGAATAAATTAATTAATTAAAATGTATTGTGTAAGTGTATAAGGGTTTAGAACATTATGATTGAAGTATATGATTTCCATACCCATGCTTTCCTGCTATTGCAGTAATTTTTGGGTTGATACATTCGTTACACAAAATTGGTGATAAATTTAACCATTTTTTACCTATTGAGAATCGAGAAAAATGATCAATAATTCCTCCAAAATACCACATTAAGACACCAAGACCTTTAGGAACACCACAGAAAAAGTCATGTTGTGATTTGCTTTCAAAAACTTGTGATACATATATTGAAATAGCTGCTGTGTGGACTAACATCATCACACATGAAAAACATTGGGCTCATTGGATCCACAAGAGTCTCAGCTTTACAGTGATTCCAATTTATATAATTCAAGACCGTTTATGGACCCCACTATGCAGAAATATTAAACACAGCACTTTAAAACAGGCAAAAATAACACATACAGTATATACTGCATTCAAATGCATGTTTTTTGCCCCAAACTGCATGTGATTATCATAAAGTGGGCATGTCTGTACAGGGGAGCCTCGTGGGTACCCAAGGTACCATTTAGCCCAACTTTGGAGCATTATTTAGCCTAGTTATTTAGGATGATAAGGCTGATAGTAGTGCTTTCCCCTGGTTTTATCGTTTCATGTGATATGAGTATCTTCACTGTAGCTCTAAAACTCAACCTGCTACAGCCCCTGAAAGACAGTAAAGTCGGGGATTGCGGGTCTCAGAGGGTTAACTGTTGCTTTGTATCCAAGCTCTCTGACTGCTAGTGTTTCTTGACCCTTTACCAGATCTCAGCAGTAACCCTGGCGAGTACAAGACGTGGACAAAAAGTAATAAACTAGAAGTGTCCTGTAAATGTAATCTGCACCTGTGCTATTGCTGCAACATGACAAGTCAAAATGCACTCAGTAACGAGGGTCTACATGTACATTAAGCATCAAGTTTTGGCTCCTAGTGGCTTGAAGACCTTTGTTAGCCAACTTCCTGTCTGTCCACTGTGAAGTGACAGCAGT
This sequence comes from Pterois miles, assembly GCA_947000775.1. Taxonomy (NCBI): domain Eukaryota; kingdom Metazoa; phylum Chordata; class Actinopteri; order Perciformes; family Scorpaenidae; genus Pterois; species Pterois miles. The sequence goes on along the minus strand of CAMQGK010000530.1, from coordinate 274,063 downwards.
CAACCGTCATCCTGTCCTGCCTGCAGTCAGATACTCTATCTCATGTCCTTCAGTCCGGACAGTCTGTTTTAATGAGAAATATTACAATAACTTCTTATCTTAATATGCCAGAACAACACATTGCTCTCTGGGGGATGATCAGCGCAGCATGTAATACAGTCTCTACTATCTACCACAGCCTGAAGCTACACTGCAGTACACATGTTGACTTCCACTTCAGCTTTAGAAAGATATGAGAAAATAATCAACAGCATGGATGCAATGATAATAACTGAATTGATGATGATATGACTAATGATAATCTGAAATCTGTAGTTTATGAGTTGTATGAGTATGTTCATGGGTCATCAATGGTTTATTAGACCCAGTAGAAGCAGCATTTGCTTGATACCACTGGTCTAAAATTTGCCTCCTTGACTAATCTCTCAATATTTCTGAGAGTGGTGTGTTTTTAAGCATATCTGACAGTTATACAGTTGCAGTACACTAAACTGTTATTCTAAAATGTGGGTTTTTTTTAATGTGGAAACTTAGATTAGGTTTTGTAGTTGCAGAAATTTGCAAGATGAATGTTAGATGTATGAAATTCACACTGTCGAGCCAAATATGTGCTGGTAAAACGATTTGATAAATGCCAAGAAATATGGATTAAAGCAGAAAAAGTGCTGACTTTTGGACTCTCTGGAGTTACTGGAAATATTTGGATCACATAAGTCTTAAATCGAGTTCGACCAATTAATCAGGCCGATTTTTTAACCTTTTTTTTTTTCATAATAGGGATCGGCCGATGTCGGAGCATATTAAGCCGATAAGCAAGCGGCGCATCTTCGAGCAGCCCAGTGTTGTTGCCCCTTGTGTCAATCAAATTGCCATTCAACCAGCAGACCTCAGTGGAGGTAGCAGTGGGCTAAACCTTTCCAAGAGTGCGTGAGAAGAACGTCCAAACTGGGACAAACCATTCAGACATAAAATGAGTGTTGTTCAATAAATGTTTACTTAAATTAAGAAATTCTGTGTATCATTTGTCATTATTAAGCTGATGGAGGAAAAAAGAAAATCAGCCAAAGATATCAGCAAAAAATTGGTATCATCATCAATTGGCCATCGGCTGTCCTGATTCTGTACAAAAATCAGCATTGGCAATAAAAATAGTACAATATTAATAATATTAGTGCATGCTGACCTCTATGTGCAACTGTGCAGAAATACGGGCTTTAAACACAATGAATAATCAAAAAAGATGCTGCGCAGCATTCAAATGTTTCTTCCGACTGTTCGGTACAGCCCTTTAAAAAAGGTAAAAGAACGCCTGTCTTCTTCTTTCACTGAAAGAGAAGAAGTGTTGACAGTAAAGCCATGTAGCAGAAGTTAAACAAGCTGTGGTGAACAACAAGTTGACCACCAGTTCACAGTGCTGCAGAGTTCACACGGCGCTTTGCAACCAGTGAGTTTTACTATTTCTGCTCCCGCGCCCTCAAACATCCTGTGTGATGGCGGCCTTCAGCATCCCTGCAGCAGTACTCAGTGCACAACCGGCCTGCACCATGAGCGACCAAGTAAATCAGCCGGTATTAGGGTAGCTCTCTGCCTTATGTGGTGTCACATTCTCTTGTTTTACTTTCCAATATGTGCACTACTGCTGCTGGCCCGGATACACATACAGACTGTGTAATTATGTATAGAGGAAGCTGTTATAATACTTCTATTTGAAAATAACATTTGGTCAGACAGTCATCTTCCACAATGGCACCACTCTGCTGCCAAAAGAAGTCTTTTCACAGATGTGTCATAGCAGCGTAGACACAGTTGCAGCTCCTGAAAATAAATAGACTGTTTGATGAATGTGGCACAATGGGGAAGTAACCTGACCCGCCAGATGGCGTGTAACACAGAGCCATCGAAGAAAAAAAAAAAAACACTTGGCAGGTGATTGGATGAACTGCTGAAGCCAGGTAACGCCAGTGTTGTCAGTGTTTATTAACCGGTGGGAAAACATCCTCACCGTCACATCCCTGCTGGCTGATATCAGGGGCTGAGCTGTGTGTTTGGATTTCAGTCAGTGTGCATTTTCTCTAATTTATTCATTGCTATCTCTTCCACCTCATCTAATAAAGTGGTTGAGGGGGGTGTGTGGAAGCCAACAGTCCTCTACAGTATATTTCATGTGCTGCAGAGAGATAGGATGCATTTGTATAGGCAGATTTAAATCTTTCTTATAACTACACCGCAGTCAGATACGCCATTTCAGTCGGAAACGCGTCACATTAAAGAGATAGCCGTCCAAACTGCTGTTTCCAAAGAATCACCACACCACAGACATGTCACCATGTTTCTCCACAGCAGCTCTTTACGGTCCCAAAGACGGTCGAGGCTGCCGAGGCGTCGCTTTCTGTTTTCTCAAAGGGAGAGCTCGTCTCCTCTGTCCAACTATCCGACTTGTGCAAAACAATACCAAAACAACATCGTGCGGTGTCTTTAACTGACCCCGCTGAGCCTATTTCAGGAGGGAGGCTGTCCATTTCTAAAAGACATTATGTAGAAACAGATGAGTTTCTGTGCTGAGATGTAGTTTTCTATCCTGCGATGTCATTTCAACAGTATGTTGAAGTTTCCATGGCAGTCAGTGTTTGTATAGTTTACTGTGCATCGCTCCACCCTAGCAGGGGATGATGGTAATTCATTGGAGCAGCATTTTACACCGCTGGGAAAAAGTGAGCCTCAGGAAGCACATCTCTGCACTGAAGTTAGTTTGACAATCATCAGCTGAACACATACATGTGTGGCTCTGTGTCATCAGACAGAGTTAAACTGTATGTCCCCACGTTACCTCCTCCACCCACCAGAGGAAAACCACATAGGACATTCAGCACATGACTCAGGTCAGCAGAGATATTACGTATAGTAAGGATGTTAATAATTAACCAGTAACCCACAATAGACCCATTTGTCATTTTTTAAGGGGGTACAGGGGGGAGACAACATGTCAACAGTAGATGATAAAAGTTGTTTTTCTAGTCATAAATCAGAAATAAACATGAAATTAAGTCGGTTACTTAAAATTAACTGTTAAAGTGTGTAAGGGTTTACAACATTATGATCTAAGTACACGATGTCCGTCCCCATGCTCTATTATGTTTCATAAGTTGTTGCAGCAATGTTTGGGTTGATACCATTAGTTACACAGGTTTGGTGCTAAATTTAACCATTTATTAACATTCGAGAATTGATACAAAATGATCAATAATCCCTCCAAAATAGCACAGTAAGACACCAAGACCTTGAGGAACATCACAGAAAAAGCCATGCTTTGATTTGTTATCAATAACTTTTCACATTTTGAGATTTCTGCAAGAATTACATTTTTCAGTGATCAGTGATAGATGTAAAGCACTTTCCTTACGTAAACTGCTCAGTTTACGTTGTTGTCAGTGTAGCTAGGAAATCCATCCATCCTCTGAATGCTCCAGGTCTCTAGTTTGTGGCTATAAAGTCTCATGAGGCTGTGATCATCCTAGAGGTCACCACAGGCCGTTTTATACAGAGATGTCAAGTTTCAAAAAAATGGTCTCACTACAGTGAAATGGACCCCAGTAAGCAGAAATATCCTAATACATCATTTTAGAATAGACGAAAATAACACATTCATACTACATGAAAAAAAAGTTGCATGGTTTTTGCCCATGTTTTTTTCCATTATCATAAAGTGGGCATGTCTGTAAAGGGAGACAAGTGGGTATCCATAGGACCTATTTTCATTCACATATCTGGAGGTCAGAGGTCAAGGGACCCCTCTGGAAATGGTTGATGAATCCTTAGGTTCTTTAGTTTCATGTGATATCTGTAGCTTCACTCTAGTCATAAAACTGAACCTACTAGAGCCTCTGAAAGACAGTAAAGTCAGTCAGGATCACCAGTGATCCTGCAGGTCTTGGGGGTAAAGGTCAGCAGAGATATTATCATATATTAGCATCACCCAGTGCCCACCTCAGTCCAAATATATCATTATCAGCCTCCCTTGTTTAACAATGATGATTGAGATTATGGTTTGCAGGTACATGTGATGACTTAGTGGTACAGGCACAATAAATGCTGTTGGAGAGCCTCACTGATGCAACACAATCTGTGAAACTGCAGCTCGTTGCTGTCCTACTCAGTCACAGGTCTAATGAGTGGTGGAGTGGACACAGCTACCAATATGCAAACACATTGATAAAGGGTGTTTCTCCATCCCTTCAACCTGTGGGAGCTGAAACGAAGCATGTGCACCCACAGTGCCTGAGATTTAAAAAACAGAATAAGGCATATGTGCAGCTTTATAAACAATTTCTGTCGTGAATATACACACATCTGGACTTCTGGCATCCTTTAAATTAGGTAGTACTGGTTGGCAGACCGACACGAACACCGACCAGACTCTATAGCTGCTCTGCTGCCTCCGGCCCTGCAGAGGAATTCAACTGTGCATTCCTCTGGAATACCAGTATCAGAGCATAGAGACAGAGAGAGGAGAGAAGAGAGGCTTTATTCAGCCTTACAGTATGTCACTGGCAGCCAGCACAAGAACTAAACGCAGCCAATCCCAATGGAGTAGAGGAATGTGAGGACGGAGGAATCTCTTCTCAAATCTCATCTACAATTTGAGACTGTTTCCAGCTCCAAAGGAAGTCGACTAAAAACAAGGGTGTTTGGAAAATACACTATATGCCATTTCCTGTATTTATTTACATGTATTTAACCCGTTGATACCCCCCACCAACCCAAGTAGGAGTAGGTTCAGTTCTAGGGCTACAGATATCATATGAAACTAGAAAACCTAAAGAATCCATTGATACCAGACAAGCCTTGGGAAAGAGGCTAAATAATGCTGCAAATTTGGACTACGGTAAATCTTAAAGACGAAAAACTGGCATGGCGATTTTTAAAGGGGTTCCTTGACCTTTGACCTCAAGATATGTGGATGAAAATGGGTTCTCTGGGTCCCGCGAGTCTCTCCTTTACAGACATTTTACAAAACATGAGCAAAACCATGCAGTTTTTTTCATGCAGTGTAAATGTGCTATTTTTGCTGATTCTAGAATGGTGTATTTCAATATTTCTCCATACTGGAGTCCCTAAAAAGTCTTGAATTACATGAACTGGGAATCACTGTAAAGCTGAGACTCAATGAGCTCAACTGTATTCATGTGTGATGATGTTAGTCCCCACAGTAGCCACTGTATCAGTGTATAAAATGACCTGTGGTGACCTCTAGGATGATCACAGCCTCATGAAACTTTACAGCCACAAACTAGAGACCTGGAGCATTCAGAGGATGGATGGCTTTCCAAGTTAGATTGAATATAAGGGGATTTCTGAGCAGTTTTCACAACAGAAGTGCTCGCCATCAATCGCCAAAAAATGTAATTCTTGCAGAAATCTCGAAATGTGAAACGTTATTGATAACAAATCACAGCATGGCTTTTTCTATGATGTTCCTCAAGGTCTTGGTGTCTTAATTTGGTATTTTGGAGGGATTATTGATGATTTTTATCAATTCCCCAAGTGGTTAAAAAAAGGTTAAATTTAGCACAAAATTTGTGTGACAAATGATCTCAACTCAAAAATTGCTGCAACAACTTATGAGACATAATAGAGCATGGGGATGGTCATCATATACTTCAATCATGATGTTCTAAACCTTCATACTCTTTCACTATTTATTTGAACCAATTGATATTTTAATTAATCCATGTTTATTTCTGATTTATGACACAGTGCTGAGCTGCATCTCAAATTACTATCCAGGTTCCCAGCTTTCAGATGATGTTCACCACCTCTATGTGACATCTACTGTTGACCTGCTATCTCCCCCTAAAGACCCCTGTACACCCTAAGAAAGACAAAAATGGGTCTACTGTGGGTCTCAGAGGGTTAATTAAAACACTGACATGAAACTGGTTATTGTACTTTATAGAGCATTTCTTAAACTGCCAGCGTTGTGGAAAGTGGAAATGGCTATATTGTTGAAACACTAACTACTGACAGAACTCAGTTTGATGAACAGAGACCTGATACTTTCTGAGAGATAACGCTGCATCTCTGAGCTCCTTCCTTTACTGCCTAATCTTTGACTGGTGTTGAAGAAAGACAGCATTATGCTTATCAATTTGAATTGGCACATGAATCTCTGTCTGACAAACCCCAGGACGAACAGAGAATCCAGTCAGTGGACCTGCATGGTCGCATACAGTAGCTACATAAAGCAAAAACCAAATGTAGCAAATGCTTGTTTTTTAGCGAACACATCACCTGCTGCAGTCAAATCACATACAGCGTTTACCTCTTAATGAAAATGAGGTGATGTACTGGCACACTCGGGTTCATGTCACCACTGATCAGCTCATATTGCTACAGTCTATGTTCAAACTAACTGGAGTAACTAAAGATCCTTAGCTACTCTTCTTAGCCTTCCCACTGTGAAACCAGACTGTACAATCCCAAATTTCCCTCCAGGGATTAATAAAGGTTCATCTTATCTTATCTTATAAAAAAACATTGGCCATGTACACTAGGGCTGGGACGATTCACCTATATCCTGACTCAATACTGTCACCATACATCAGTGCTGATTCAGTATGTATTGCGATTTTTACATGTGATTATTTAATGCATTCAAACGGCCTTGATGGAGCTGACTATGGATGTATAAAGAGAACAGGGCTGATGAGAGAGCTACTGACGGACCTAGCAGAAGTATACATGTTTGACTACCTCCATTTTTCAAAATAAGTTGTTAACAAGAGGAACTGTATATACAAAACACATACATGGAAATAAGATTGATTGGATTATATTCACCAGAAAAATGAAACATTACATGTCCCTTAGAAATTAAAAAGAAAATACCACTAATTTGTGACAGCAATGTCTTTATTATTATTATTATTTTGGGGTGGCTGTAAAACATTTAATAAATAATGACTGAATTTGACTTCAGGATATTTCTGACTACATACATGCTGAAAATCAAACTTTCTTAATGTATTAATTTAGATCTACTCCAAAGTAAAATCGTTAGAAGTATATGATTCAACTTTACCCAGAGTAAAAATTCAATACTTAAAAATAACAATACATATCAAATCAACACCCAAGTACCATGATAGTATTGAATCTGAAGATAGGCCCAATGTATGCCACAGAACACATACAGCCACATAAAAATAATAAAAAAAAAAATCCTCAAAATGAATCACCAGGATTCACAGGAACCTGAATATTCATGAATAAATGTGCATATCGTCTCACACCATCGCTGTGAGTTAAAATAAACAGTTCAAGGATCAAAACCACTGACTGTAATTTCTCCAAACGACCTTCCTGCTTCATACGATCTGAAAGAGCTGCTGAACAAGCTGCTCTCACTGGTCTGACTGAACCCGCCAGGCATCAGATACGAGCTAAAGTCTAAAACAAATCATTTCTTGTGCTGGAGGAGTGGCAGCACATGTTGTCTTGACCAAATATGGCTGAGTGAAAACACTACGGTCCGGTCTCTGCAGCATGCTGGAATGAAAAGCAGGTTTCCTTAACTGGTGTGAGACTGGGCCATGACACAACACACTGACATCTATCCAGCTGAGCTTTCACTCTATAGGCTGGATGTATGTGGCTGATTTACAGTCCGGTTTCTAAAGCTATTCGGCCTCCTGGTCCAACCAAATGACACACTCGTTTCAGGTCACGCTGTACTTTACATCCCCTGCAGATTCACTTCAAACCTGACTGCAGCAGTTTAGAGTTGAAGGAAAAGTTCACATTTAAATGCACTGACACCACTAAATAATTATTAGACATATTCCAATATTCTTTTTATTGATGAGACAATGTGCTATCTGTTAAGTTTCACTCTGTTCTGCAGGGGATGCTATAGAAGACCACCGAGGTCACCGAAACGAAAGGGTGAATGTGCTCAGCAAACTGCAGTCTGTGATTTACACCATAGACATACTGTATAAACACAGACGCCGCATTGGACGCTTCAGCCTGTTGCAGCGATACGTCAACATGGGCGCCATATTGGACAGGCCAAGACTGGACTATAACCCTGTACAAGTGAACAGGGAGCTGCCATTTTTCTGGATAAACAGCACTAGAGCATCTACATTTCTCAACTGATTTCACTGGATCATTGTTATATTAACAGTTTATGATCTACGTGGAGTAGCATAATACAATTTTGTCTCCAGTTACTTAGAATCTTGATAAATAAGCTAAAATCACTGCTAGATGCTCAGGACCAGAAGCAGTGACATTAACGTATTTAACCATTTTTCACCAAAATCTTTGGAAAAGGAAAAAAAAAAATCATAAAGTTAACTTAACATTACTGCTCGCAGATCATAAACCCTTTAATATAATAATGACTCATTGAAATCGGCTGAGAAGTTTAGACGCTATAGTGCTTTTTATCCAGAAAACCGGCAGCTCCCCTGTTCACATGTACAGGGTTACAGGCCAGTCTTGCCGGCTCTAATATGGCGCCCACGTTGACGTACGGTCCAGAAGTCAATGCGGCGTCTACCCGTCACAGTCTCCGTGACTCCGAACAGTGACCTTGCTTTGCAGGCTGGCGTTCCTGTTGAGTCCCTTGCTTCCCTGTTGGATGTTCCTGCTCTGAATGGGAGACTTCTGGCCCGAGTCCCTCACCAGACCACTCCTGTGCTCCTCGTTCTCTCTGGAAACCACTGTGAGCAGCTTCGGTTTCACCTCATCTCCTCCCCCCATGCTCCGATTATTCTGGGACAACCCTGGCTGAAGCTTCAAAACCCCCATCTTGACTGGTCCTCGGCAAGGTAGGAAATTATTGATGTTTATGAATCAGCACTTATTTACAAGAATGTGAAGGTATGTGTATTATATCATATTAACTGCTATTACTGCAGCGAGCAGCATCCTCTGCAAGTGACGCAAGAGGAAAGAAGAGCACCCTCGCTTTTGGCAGAAGAGCTGATCACTGTGATTACTGTGATGCATACTCATGCATGGGAATAAACCACAATAAAATACTGTATATTTCAATATACTTCATGCTTTTTCATTGATTGTCTGAGTAAGTCACTAAATTTGTTACTAGTGGAAGTCACCATGTGAGCCATCATGCTTGTATAGTGTACCAGCACAGAATCGACTACATCTGAGACTGATCGGCTGGTGACCAGTCATGGTCAGTCAAGCTGAAAATTGATCAATGGATCGGTGCATCTCTACTTATCAATGACAACTAATATCCCTACCTCTAAGTAGAGCCTGGCAGATACCAGACTTATACCGTCTACAGACATTGCTTCTTCTTTATTGGATGCTGAAAATGCTGATGCAGAGATATCTGTAATAAGCTGATATCGGCCAACAACATCAGCTGCCTCATTTATTGATTAGGCTCTAATCTAAAGGTTCCCTACACCCACAGTGTACTGACGTACCCTGTGAGTACACATCTACAAGTCAAATTACTAGAGGTCAGCAAAAATAAGATTTTCAACTGGCGTTGATCTGTTCGTCAACATCTTTCATGTTGATCAGTACAGGCTGCTTGAGACCATTTCTTCATATATTCCATTATATTCTGAATTGTCGTCTATCGCCTGAATTTAGTGTTTATTGTTTTAGCGCCAACCCTGTATTTAACAGGACAAGGAGCAGTGTGTGCATGTTGTGAAGCTGCCTATGTAGACGCATTTTATTATCTGAATAATGTGCCTTTTAAATAGCAGGAAAATGCTGCACTAGACTTCAGTGGCATAATCGCTCTCTGCAGCCTCAAGATTGCAATGCGCCAACAAAGCCCTGACAACACCTCATTTTAAGTACAACTGGCGCACAGATGTACGCAAGTAAATTTGGTGCTTAAGCTGGTCATACACTTTAAAATTTTAGCCCGTTTCTGGCCCAAATTTTGAGCCACACGACTCATTTTAGAGTCGGACCGAATTTCAACTTCGTCGGGCGTTGTTTGCTGTGCAGTGACCAGTCGGCCGACTACAGGCTCTTGCACAGTTGAAGCAGAGCGACGAGCCGATCCTCCAATGTCTTTTTTCTCTTCTTTTTACAGTAATCACAGTGTAGCTATCAAGATAACAATGTAGGCTACAATCGATACAGCTAGTAAAACGTAGCTAGCTTACATCCAGTTCTCTCCACAAAATGGATGACCCATACTGTCCACGTCTTACTAGCCACAGCGAGGCAACATAACGTTACACCGCTGCCTTTTTTAGTTTCAACAGACAGGATGGCACAGCGCGTTTCTGCCTTGTTAGCATTGTGACCTGTACAGACCTCTGCTTACAAACAAACTTCACCTGCCTTGGAGCTTTCAAACAAATCTTTATTGCGGCTTTCATCAGCCAGAATGGCCCACAGTGGCCAATGGGAAGGTGCAGTGAGTAAATAAACTGTGAGCTGTGAATTTACATTGCAAACAATCTACTCATACAGTAGGACCAGGAATTGCGCAACATTTCTAAAGTTGTACAGTTTATGCACAGCTTAAGGTGGGCGCTGGATGTGAAAATGACAACTGTGTCAGTCTGAAGCTAACAATGACAGCTGCACTGCTGTGTGCCCTTTTGTGCAGGGCCCTAAGAGCAGGATGCAGATACTAAACCTATTATAGACTATGTGGTGGCCTCATGCAGTAAATCTTATTATTGCATATAACTACTGTATCACCACAGAGACGTACTTTCAGAAAACAATGACTTTAACTATTATGCAAGAAACAGACACCATCCCTAAAGAACTTGAGCCTTGACTTGAGACTCTGCTGACAGACCTGGGACTTGACTCACCCCCAAACTAGACCTGTCCCGAAAACCAGTTTTTGGGCTTCGAAGCTTTGGTGAGAAATATTCAAAGGTATTCTAAGCTTTGCACACGGCGCAGTAGGCTGACATGATCTTCTGTCTGTCTACACACAACAAACAGCGATATCCATCTGGGAACTAATAATAATTCACGTTGAATATGAAGAATGTTAATGGGATTACTTAGTCCTTATTTCATGGGCTATTCTGGGATTTATACTTTATTAGTACATACTTCTATTAAAAACAAAACAAAGAAACTAAGCATTTGAATACTGGTTTGGAGGTAGATTACCATGGATAATTGTTTGAAGAAGGCTGTATGTGGTGAATATACATTAGGGGTGGGCACGGCTCGGGTAAAAAAACGAACCCTTCAGTTCGCCAGTCACGGTTCGGGTCATGTATGTACCGTTCGGTTCATTTGAAATGGTTATGAGACCGATTGTGTATTCTTTTCATCCCGTTTATTGTCACTAGAAATCAAGGCCAATGGAAAGAGGCTGGGACACGGCGGACAGGAATATGAGGTATAACACATGTGCAGTGTGATTGAAGCTGCGGTCGTGCGTTCTTATTGGCTCAGTTTCGGCGAGGGCGGACCAGATTTTACTGCGCATGTGTTATACCACCAAAGATACGACGCGTTGATGATACGTGACCCAGCCTCCTTCCCTCTCAAACTTCTCAGTTGGCAGAGATATTGATGAAGCGCAGTGTTCGTCTGTCATCCTGAAATGACATGACAGGAAACGGCGAGAGGACACAATAAAGACCACCAGCGTTGTTTCGCTCTGCTGTGTGGAAGCATTACGGATTTGGTGTTACGTATGACAGTGATGGGAAAATAATGGTGGATAAAACGTCAACTGTGTGTAAGCACTGTGCAACACGTGCGGCTAATGCTAGCGGCGATACTTCCTATATGATGATTTATTTTATTTGTATTAATACTATTTTAAAATCTATGCTTCTTGTTTATTCCACTATCCACTTTGCTGCTGTAACGTGGGAATTTCTCCCCTGTTGGACCAATAAAGGAATATCTTATCTTATCTTATTTATACAGCAGGACTGGGAGAAGTCACCTATCTCTAGATTCAATGCTATCGTGATACTTGGGCGCCGATTCAATATGTATTGCAATTTGATATTACGTTGTATTGTGATTTTTGTTCACTTTTTTGACACAAGACCATGGGAAAAATGTTGAATCATACACTTCTAGGTACTTTTACCTTGGAAAACATCTTAATTAATACATTAAGAGTGTTCGATTTTCAGCATGTATGTAGTCAGAGATGTCCTGAGGTCAAATATATCAGGATCATTGTCTGTATGAATTATTTATTATTTTTTCCAGCACCCCAAAATCAAAGACTAGACGTTTCCCTCACAAATTAGTGGTATTTTCTTTTTAATTTATAAAGGGATATGTAATGTTTTATACTTCTGGTGAATATAATCCAATCAACTTTATTTCCATACATGTATTATACAGATTACAGTTAAGGTGCAAGGATAGGCATATGTTATACTCTGATTAATAACAGCTACTGATGAAAAATGTTGTTTAAGAGTATTATAAGGAATACGATACATAAATTATGATGAGTTCAAACTGCTATTAGGTCTCACAGAAGCCTCCCATACCAGTCTCATTGAGGTTTTTGGCATGCTTTCAAATACAAACCTGCCTCATAGCCTACTACTGACACGAGTTTACGGCTCCAAGTAAGTAAACATGTCTCCATGCAAATTCCTCAGCTCTGTCGCACACCACATCACAGCAGTGTAAGAATTTACACCCCGAGGCGAGATTTTCTTTCTTGCTTGTCTGCTATAGCTGCATATAACACGCCCAGCAGTACCAGATTTGTTAAACCAGAGCTAAATGTAACAATAGCAGGTCACAGGTCAGCTCGTCTGAACACATTACGATCAGAGTTGCCAAGTCTGCTTATTAATAGCGAGTTTGGGCTTGTTTGTCCTGAAACTTAAAAAATTTTGGTTTTTTTGGTTTGATTTTTTTGGGCCTTGTTTCTAAAGTGTAGCTGCTTATTAGGGATTGTCGCTCCTCTATACCGGTCTAGTTTGCAGGATCCTGTTGCAGGATCCGTACACGACCCTGATCTTTCCTCCCCTTAACTTAAAGTTATGAAGGTGTGTATGTGTGTGTGGAAATTGTCTGTTACAGAAGAACAGTTGATGACAAGAAGAAGGACAAGAGAGATGTTTGCAAAAATGCAAATATGAAATGAAATGTAAAAACTAAAATGTTCAACTTTAAGTTTATAGCAAGAAAAATGTAAAGATAGAAGCTAAAACTAGATGCAAAAATGACATGAAATGTTCAGCTTTATGTGTATGGCAAAAATTTAAGGTTACAAGCCAAAAATGGATGCAAACTGGCATAAAACAACTTTAAGTTTCTAGCAAGAAACATTAAGTCAGAAGCTAAAACTGGATGCAAAAATTGCATGAAATGTACAACTTTAAGTTTGAGAAAAATGGAAAGTTACAAGACAAAAATGGATGCATAAATTGCATAAAACGCTCAACTTCAAGTTTGTAGCAAGAAAATGTCAAGTTACAGACTAAAATTGGATGCAAACATCACATGAAATGTTCAATGTTTATCGCAGGAAAAAATGTAGTTAGACGCTAAAACTGGATGCAAAAATTACATGAAATGTTCAACTTTAAATTTGTAAAAAATGTAAAGTTACAAGACACAAATGGATGCAAAAATTGCATAAAACGCTCAACTTTAAGTTTACAGCAAGAAAATGTAAAGTTACTTGGTAAAAACGGATGCAAAAATGAAATGCAATGCATGCAATCCAAACAAATCCACGCGTACAGTATATATGAGGTGATCAAGTGGCGGCCTCTCTCGTATTGAGGCAGGAAGGTGAGGTCGCTTGTTTTGGGGCTTTTTTGGGGGGAGAGCTGCTTCTTTAGGGCTTGTTTCTATGGACCCGGGTGCCTGTTTCTCTCGTGGGATCTGGCAACACTGATTACAATGAGAAGGTGAGCGTCTGTCCTGTGGGTCAGTAAGCCCCCGTGGAGAGGTGCTCTTCAAAATACGGAACTTTGACAGAGCAAACAACGTTTACCATCAACATACCAGCCGCCCTGGCTTCTTGTGCGGAAACCTGCCTGCATGTTTCTTGGTGGGACCGCGCTATAAGCTGGGCAGAACCACGGGACATTCAGTCCGCCTGTTACTGGGCAGCTCGTCGGTTTCTGTCTCCGTACATTAGCTCGCGTTCGTGGCTTTCCACGTCCACGGCAGCTGCTGCGTCTACACGTTAGCAGGCCTCTCTGGCTGCCACTTTTAGGAAGTTTTCTCGCCTCCACACCGAGTCTGTGCTGACGTCGAGGACTTCTTCCTCGACTGGTGGAAACTTTTCAAACACTTAAAAACTGACCTACTGAGCGCGTGAATCCACTCCCGCCGGCGGCCCCTCGGACTCTGAAACCCGGAATGGTTGAAGGTAGCCTCGTTTCGGTTATTCCACACTAAACGCTACTGTTTCAGCAAAAAGGGGAAAGTCAGATAGCGACTTGTTTCTGAGCTCCCCTCCCTATCCGCTCTTACAGAGCTGCTGCTTAAACTCCACCCTGGCGGGGCGGTGGCGCACTTCTGTGGAGGTCTGGTTTACTGTACTGCTGGCTGCTCTGAGGCACCACTGGTAATATGATAATAATAATAATAATAATAATAATAATAATACATCCAATGAATAGTCAAACAACAGTTAAAGCTTCAGTAGGCCACATGTATAACTGGGCCAAAAGTCCACAATAACCATTCAGCATATTGAATACAAGTATCCTGAGAAAAGCCTTTGACCAATCACAGGTCATTTCAGAGAGAGAGCGTTCCTATTGGCTGTGCTCCAGCTGGTGGGCGGTACTTGATATTTCCTCAGCAGATCTCAACATGGCTGCCGGGTCACAAACTTTCTCATTTTACAGCTAAACAGTACACAATGTTTCTGAAAACATTTAAGGCAAGAACTAGTCATTACAACAGACTATTGATTCATAATTGATCAGAGCTCCCTAGTCTAGTGATTGACAGCTGCTCAGAGATGTTACACTTCAGCTTGGCTCCGATGTTTTTCTCCGGTCTTTGAAATCTTGCAGATGCCATTAGGAGCACTGGAGGACACAGAGACACATGATTTTTGCTCTATTATGTCTCATAAGTTGTTGCAGCAATTTTGGGGTTGATATCATTTGCTTCACAGATTTGGTGCTAAATTTAACTTTTCCATTCAATCCATTCAAAATACCACATTAAGACACCAAGACCTTGAGGAATGCCACAGAAAAAGTCATACTGTGATTTGGTATCAAAACCTTTGACATTTTGGAGATTTCTGCAAGAATTGCATTTTTTGGAGATTGGATGGTGAGCACTTCTGGTCTGGAAACTGCTCAGAAACCCCCTTTATTTTCACTCTAGCTAAGAAAGCCATCCATCCTCTGAATGCTCTAGGTCTCTAGTTTGTGGCTGTAAAGTTTCATGAGGCTATGATTAACCTAGAGGTCACCACAGGTCATTTTATACAGTGAGGTCAAGTTTAAAAAAAAACGGTCTCAGTGCAGTGAAATGGCTACTGTGGGGACTAACGTCACCACACATGAATACAATTGGGCTCAACGGATCCACAAGATCTTGCAGACACAGTGACGTCATTGCCCAACAAAGACTTTTAAGCACGAAGCATGAACAAACCCTGGTTCACAAATCACATAGGACTCATAAGCAGTAAAAATAATTGTGCGTTCATCACTGCAGACACCTGGACTGTCTGGAGTAAACTCATATAATAACAAACTACAGACTGGTGCTATCCTCGCTGACAGACTCCAGAAATGGACCGTTTTACCTTCCCACCCTCGGCTTTACGGAGCGAGGGTAGGCATACTCTTCACAGGCTACAAAAGAGGAAGATTAGCCCAGCAGTGTTAAACACAGTGCATATCAACTTGCACCAGTGTTCAAGTTCAAGTGTAATTTGTATCAGCGCTCTGTTTGTTTATAGGCGGGGCGCTGACTGACATTGTTTTGGTCCTTTTAGTGTTAGCGTATTATTTTTAGTCTTGACATAGTAGGCCTATAGGCTTTTAATTCTGTCTTTGTTTCTGGCTCTGTGGCTGGTGGTGTGTTCAGGCAGTGTGTTGGGAGTCCACTCACTTTTGATGGTGATCATGGTTTTTGATGGCACATGAAAAATGCAATTCTTGTGGAAATCTCCAAATGTCAAAAGTTTTTGAAACCAAATCACAGCATGGCTTTTTCTATGATGTCCCTCAAGGTCTTGGTGTTTTAATGTGGTATTTTGGAGGGATTATTGATTTTTTTCTTTAATCAATTCTTCAATGGTAAAAAAAGGTTAAATTGAGCATCAAATCTGTGTAACACATGGCATAACATAACAGACCTAACAGAGTATGGATATGGACACCATATACTCCAATCATAATGTTCTAAACCCTTATACATTATAATTAACTGATTATTTCTGATTCATGGCTAGAACAACTGGTCACACAGTGCTGCACTGCATCACAAATTAATCTTCAGGTTCCCAGCTTTCAGATGATGTACAGCACTTCTATGTGACATCTACTGTTGACCTGCTATCTCCCCTAAAGCCCCCTGTACCCCCCTAAAAAAGACAACAACAGGTCTATTGTGGGTCTCAGAGGGTTAACTGAGAATGAAATCTCTACTACAGCCATGATGATCTATGGATTCAAGAAACTTTGACCCTTCTTCTTCCCTTAATCCCAAAGCATCTTATGTAACCGCTGGGCGTCCTGCTGAGGAGTTAAGAGGGTCCTCTCCAGAGACGACTCAGGGCCAGCGGACTTGCAGAGGTCACCGGCGTGCTCACATGGGCCTGAGTGCATGACGGCACATCAAATGTTACCTGGGCAGAGTGAGGCTCATACAGTATTTCATGTAGTTTAGTACATGTGTGGGTGGTAAGGTGAAGACTCTTCTGCAAAATACTGTACATAACAATGTTTTCTTTCTCCTCATGTGGGTTTGTTTATGATTTCCTCTATAATCTTGTAGTTCATGTAAGCCTTTGAGATTCAAAGTAACTGCAGACTAAACTTTATTTTTCTACTCCACATAGATCATAAACCCTTTAAAATATTACTGATTAATTGAAAGCGGTTGAGAAATGTAGATGGAGCCTCCCATTCACTTGTACAGGGTTACAGGCTAGTCTTGCCCTGCCCAATATGGCGCCCATGTTGACGTATGGCTGCCACGGGCTGAAGCGTCTATTGGTGCCTTCAAATGGGGTCGTGTTTACCGTGTTTACGAGTTAAGTCTACATGAACGCCCCCCTCCTGTTATATTCACAACCTTGTAAGTGGAAAGTTGTGACGTGTTTGTTGGCGTTGTGAGAAATGGTGGAGCCCATGGAAGTTCATTTATCGGTGCATAACTTAATATTGTACAGTATATTGTAATTTTAGTCATATATTGTTTTTTTTTTTGGTAAATTTTAAATATGTCATGAGGAAAATGTTGATATTCTCAACGACCTCATCTTTCTCCTCTGTCATTATGCCTTTACATTTCCTTCGTTGTGTTACCCACTAGCTAGCTTGCTAAATTGTTAGCCTCTGTGGCTTCTAGACTCAGGCAGTAACATTATTGATGTCATATTGACGTTGCATAGCAGCAGTATCCTTCACCACATGAACGGACTTCCCATCTTGTAAATACGGTAAATACAACCCCATTTGAAGGTACCATGTGTACTGTATGTATGTTTATGGTTGTGTGTGTGTCTCATCGCTAATAATTTGGAACCTGAACATATCATAGGAGTGCATATCAATATGCAAAGACATGACAATGGCAAAACATGGATTATATCTTAATCCATAAAAATAATCCAACACACACCACACAAGTTGTGTCCATTTATTTAAACATACTGTCTGGATACAATTCATCTGATGAGATGTCCATTAATTTATATCTACATGGCATAAATAATCCCAGCGTGTACTGTGCATTACCATCAACACAGGTAGGGATCATGTGACCTCTGAGTCGGGCAGAAACATCTGCAGGAAGTACCGACCACAGATGTGCTGGTCCAGTCAGTGTGGATGGTGGTATGAGCCAGGCCCGACTCCAGAGGACCCGCCTCTGACTGCACAATTAAAACCAACATCTGTACATTATTAGAAGAAAAGCGCTGCATGCTTATCGTAAGGTTTCTCAGTCACCTTGACATCAACTGACTCCTCTGATCCCTGATCTGTCTGCAGGTCTTGGAGCCAGTCCAACCATTAACACTGTGAGTTTAAGCCTGATGATTTCTGCCCAAGATCCATCTCCTTCAACATTTGGTTTCAAAAATCAACGTTCATGATAAACAGGAAAAATAACAACAACAAAAAACACAGAGAGAACAAAACAAGAATTTACTGATATAAGATCTTCTGGATGTCATATTTCAGTCTCCTGACCTAGAACTTCATGAATCACAGCCCTTTGACATTAAGGCTTTAGTGTGAATGAAACACAGCAGCTGTTAGTTGTTTGACTGGTGTCTCTCCTCATTCCACCACACGATGCACAACTCTTGAATAACTGTCTGACACAGTATTTACACTCGAGGGTTCAATCTGACCTCCTCTGCTCTCCGTTTGGTCGGTGAATCTGGAGCAAACATTCGCAGGACGAGTGAGGTATGACAAGCTGCATTAGCAGAAGCTTACGCAGAGTTGGAAAGATATCCACAGATTCAAGCATCCCGGATCAATAACTTATAAGTGAAACATTGTTAAAACTCAAACGACGGCTCTTTCTAACTGTAGTAAGGTAGGCTGTGAGACGAGAGGTCAGGGACGGTTAAATAGAAAGAGCTGATCGTCAAGGAATTTGTGGCGAATAAGAGCAAAATTTACAACATATTATAGATTTATTGTCTCGAAACACACTAATGACAGCAGTGCAGAACCACAGTATGTCTGAAGAGCTTCTGCCTTCCATTTGTAATAGCTGCAGATGTAATTACAGACATCTGCAAAGTCATCTCGCCTCGTCAAAACTCTAATTCTGTAATTATATTTTGACTATCAGTAACTCCAGTTAGAGATGTTTACGTCATCCTGACTAGTCAAAATTCAGCTGCGCAATGTGAATTACGGATAACCGCAACTGAATTGAGGATATCTGTAATGACAAACCCCATACACATGAATGGCAAAAGTTAGATTGTGCCTAGTCAAAACAGAATTAGGGATATGATTATTCCTAATTCTTATACGAATATCCTGTCTAGCTATTTAATGTTAAAGCACCATGTTCACCATCTGTCAGTTCACACAGGAATGAAACACACAGACCAAACAGTTGTTTTAGAGGTAGTGAGTCAGCATCAGGGTCATTCTGCATCACACACTGGTGTTTAGTATTCAGTCTGCTCTCACTGATATAAATGCGGTGAGCAAAATATTAGAAACATCAGCAGCATAAGACAAAACAACTCAGCAGCAGCACCGCTCAGACTGATGGGACCTTGATGGAGGTTGGATTTAATGCAGGGCTGCTGCTGCTGCTGGAGCTAGTTTATACTCAGAGCAGATGTGGACATTTGCAGTGTCAACTTAACCCTTGTGCCTCACTTTAAACACATTGCTCCGATATCCAAAAATGTCTGCATCAGAAACTGCCATAAAATTATACATGAATATTATTATTTGTTAGTTAAATCTTTTAACCATCATCAGTCCTGATGACTTTAACTACCAGTCATAATTTTAATCCTTTAAATGGCATTGGTTTGTTTACATAATACCACTGCATACAATATATATTTTCTGTATACTAATTTCTCAGGGGGATTTATTTATACTTTTTAAATCCACAGTCTGGAATATGTCAATGATTGACAACAACATTGATTTGGATGCATTTTTATTTTTTGTGCAGTATCAGATAAAAAAACATGTTACCTTAGAGAGCAAGAATGTCCCCTTCCTAAAACTGCTATAAAAATACTATATATTAATATTATTTACCACTTTCACTGAGTTTCTTTTATTTAACCACAGTCTGGGATATGTCAGTGAGTAGCAACAACATTGATTTGGATGCATTGCATCAAACACATAACATAGCAGCGATGCCCCTAGTGGGCACCAGGAGAACAGCATGTATCTGCCCCACAGGGCAAACATGAGAATGTGGCTCACTCTGGTTGAAGCCAAGTCTCTAGAATAAAGCCTGACATGATAGGATGCATGGTTTGTGATGACTGTGGGATCAAACGTGGTGAATTTAATGGGGACATTTTTGCCTATAAGAGCAGCGTTGGTAGTTTGCAACCTGGATTCAGTAGCGCCGAGATCAAAAAGTGGTTTATAATGAGCCACTATGGTTCAGCGGCATAAGTCGGTCCCTGGAGCGGCATGCTGCTCCTGTTCCCCCATCATATACCGTATGGCAGGTACCACCTGAAAGTAGTAGACCACTGTCACACCAGCATCAGCTCCTGATATTTTGTCTCTCTTTATTAACAAAACAGAACCAAACATATAAATATATAAAATCACTTTATACTTGTTGATGTCTCTTGAGGCTAATGATAGAGCTAGCCTGAGCTAACCTGGCTATTGTTAACCTAGCCACCACAACCAGCCTGACTAATCTATAACAAACAATACCTGTATATGTTTCGGCATGTTAAATAGTAGAATCCAGGGAGTAAATACTGTGAATTAATAACTGTAGATCCCACTTCCTGGCAGACAGGCTGTCAACCTGCCTCTGCAGACTCAAGCCAGTTCTGGAATTTACAGTAAAACTATCAGGTGTATCCATAAAAACACACATTGTCATTTCAGGGTATCCAAAGATAGATTATAGCAAGAAAACACCCAGAGAAACAGCTTATTCCACAATGATAACTGGTTGTTT
The DNA here is from genome assembly GCA_947000775.1 of Pterois miles. Taxonomy (NCBI): domain Eukaryota; kingdom Metazoa; phylum Chordata; class Actinopteri; order Perciformes; family Scorpaenidae; genus Pterois; species Pterois miles. The sequence continues at coordinate 253,240 of CAMQGK010000530.1, read as the reverse complement.
TAAATGATTTATGCTGAGCAGTTAATATTCTACAATGTGGAGTTTTATATGATGTGTGATCGCATTTTATTATTAAACATGCCAAAAAATAATACAAGTATTATTTGGCTAGTTAGCTCTAAATTTAGAGTACTGTATGCTATCAATTAGACAGACTGGCTACAGTGGCTAGGAGGCTAGCTCTAGCCTCAGGGTACATCAGCAAGTCAGATGAATTTATATATTTATATTTACAGCGTTGTGTTGTTAATAAAGACGGTGCTGGTATGATGATGATATTTGACAGTGGCCTACTACTTTGTGCCACTATGTGGCAGAAGAACAGCAGCGCCATGCCACTTCAGGGACCGACTTGTGCTGCTGATCCACAGTGGCACGCCGTCAGCCACTTTCTGATCTCTGTACCCCTCTGTAGTCACTTAGACACAAACATGGGAAAATAGGGTCCAAGCTGAAAACTACCAATGTTCCCCTTTAAAGTATTTGGCTCACATTTTATAATAGACCTATTACAGGAGCTAAGGTTGAGCTTATATTTATGCCAAATGCATTAACACATATTGAACATGATTGAAAAATTAGAAACCCCAAACTGTCCCGAGTGATGCACAAGGGTGAAGTTGGGTAGCCTTCTCCTACATTGCTATGATATGCAGCTCCCCATCTCGTCACTGAAGGGCTGTATGTTTCCCAACATTGTTCTTTGCAACGGTGCAACGTTTTTCTTCACTGGTTTAGAAAAGTCTGAACCCACTGATGTCAGCTGCACCGTGTGGCGACGTTACAATAAGCTGCAGCATGACTACTGCAGTCCGTCATGTTGTGTGGTGCTTTCTCATTCATTATGATGAGTGGTTACTATACATGTACATACTATACATGTGGTGGTGGTGAGACAAAGACAATACTTGTGACATTACAATGTAGTAAGTCTGTGAAAACAGTGAAAATTTCCAAAAAAAGTCAATTTCTTCACATTTGAGATTTTTCCTTGATAAATTAGTTCAGTGATTAACTATTTGTTAAAAGAGGACATTTTTATTTTAGGACACATGTCCTCAAGTGGTTTCTTTTTATATGGTGAAGTAAAGCTGACGTAGAAGAGCAGCACCAGCCACTCACTCAGTGGGTTTAGACATCTCATGGCAGTAAAAGGCAAATAGAAAAAAACAACATAGTCAGTTCAACATGCATCCCAGTGTGGGGCAGTTTGACATCTTCTGTGTGGATGAATGTTTCCTATAGGGCGACATGTTGACTACATCAGCTCAGCTACAGTAGTCAGTTTAAAGTGAGACTAGTAGAAAGCACTCTGGGTGGAGCAGTGACTGTCCAGTCACAGCGTCACATGATGAACCTGCAGAGCTCTGTAGAAAACTGACCACATCTTTTCATAGAAAACTGAGGTATTGAACACAAACGGCTGAGTGGGGGGGGTGCGAGCTCCACCTCACACTAGATTGCTGTGATGGCAGCAGCACTACTGTATTTTAATACATTAACACAGTCGAGTTCCACTCCCTTCAGTCACATTAATTATGTCCATTTCCTCTTCCTGTCACTGGCTGCCAGCTGCCAGGAGGAAGTCTGCTTATCAGCAACAATCCATGCAAACATCTGCCTGTGCTTCTCCCAAATATAAACTGTCCATTTTTGCACAAATGCAAAAAGAAATATGTACAAATGTTAACATTGAAATAAAGAATTACTAAAAGAAATGATTACTGTGATGAAAATAGACTCTGTGGTCAAATAGTTTACTGTCTTGACAGGGGCATGATGGGAAGGGTGCAGGCAGTTGAGTACCGTCTACAGCTGTCCACAGGCCTTTAATGACACGCTGCTCCAACCTAATTTAGTTGAATGTAGAATGATTTGGGACGCGACGCTGTCGTCTCTTACTAGCCTCCTGACCTCTAGTGTTGTCTAGTTCTTACAGTTTCCAGACTGCTGGACCTCGGCGCCTCTCAGAGGTAAGCAGAGCGCTCTCAGTTGCTGACGGCAGCCTCGGGGCCGGCGGGGGCTGCAGGGATGCGAGGCATCTTCTTGGCTGGACTGGGGATGTGCTGGAAACAGAAAGCATCAGAAAATTAACTAGTGGTTCAGAGCACTGAGTGGTTTAGGGTCAAATACATTTCTGATCTGCTGCTTCGGACGTCATGTTGCTCTCAGCTCCTCTTCTCTGACACATTAGTAACAATTACCAATCACTTCTACTTTGTTGGTTTTGTTCCCCAATCACTGGCCCAGTTCCAATCTGGTCCCTACACCCTCCCACTCCACGGCGTTATGAACTCTGTACGTAGTCACCCTCAGCTCAATGAAGCACCCTTCTTTAAGGTGGAGGGTATCAATACAGTGACCACTTCAGCACAAACTTCCCTCTCTCCAGCAAGGAAATAAATATCAGAATCAGAAATATTTTATTGAACCCCAGGGGGAAACTGAGTTTCATTTGGGCCCCAATCTAGAATAGAAATCTAAACATAGCCTAGAGATATTATAGGAAAATACAAATAAGAAATATGTACAATGCAAATAATAATACTGAAAAATCAATGCTGGCTCACTGTTTGAGGGTTTATAACCCACTTCCACTCCCCGCTAACTGGTTTGGGGTGGTACTTAATATGGCGGCGCCTCCATGTGAACACACAAATTGGAGTGGAAAAGGTTAACAAGAGGGTGTAGTGGGTGGTTTTGCATTGGGCCACACAAGCGTCGCATTAAAATCCTTCTGGCAGCACTAAGGGCATAATTCCTCCTCTTTCTGGCTTTTAATTTGAAATATGCACAGGAAATACTGACTTTCATTCATCAGTAACTTTAAGGGGGACACCAATGGTTCCCCACATCAGTGTGTGTTTCCAGGTGTTGGGGAGTATGACTGCATGTATGAAACTAGAATTACCGCCTTGTGGTTGTATTCCTCCACCAACCAGTCAAGCTATAGTTTACATCCATGTCCAAAAAAGTCACAATATCACATATGTGAAATTACCATCATTAACATATGAATTCAAGAGTTACGGCCAAAAATGTGGTTCATAAGATCAAGGTGACGTTGACCTTTGACCACTAAAATCACACTGGAGAGATCTCAACCTGAAAACATGATGCCTCTGCTACAGCTGTCACAGTAGTAAAGCTTTGTTTATATTCGTACGAGCCTCCTTAGATGGCGTGCGCACTATAAGCATGCACAGTGTTTATGCTCAGTGTGTTATTCGTTGCAATATGCTCCGAAATGCCAGGAGGCGTACAAACAAAAATATTCTGTGGATAAGCAAGAAGTCAACACCAGAAATGAAAGGAGGCTACCTGGCAACAGTAGTGAACACTAAACGCTGATGTATGTACCACCAAACATTGTATTTGTGTTCTGTAATTATTAGTGTCGCTTACCTCCAAGACTAAATTACTTTTTGTCTCTCTGTGCTTCCCCTCAAGTCGCCACTCTTTACATTTTTAGCTTTTACAAAGCGATCTCTCATATTCTTTCACGGCCTGCAGCAGACAGCCTCTTCTTTCCCCAGCGTGTTGTCTGTTTCATATGACTATCAGTCATATGACTGTCTCTGTGATCTCTCAATGAACAGCTGTTAAGATGTCTGTACTGTTATAAATGAGACCCCAGGTTTTGACGTGTGGAATAAAAAATAAATTAGCTCTGGTTCTGCTGCATCCGTTTAAAGCTGTACTACAGTGTTACAGTGCAGTGTATGAATTCATTTGATCTAATGAGGTACAATGTTCAAAGTAGTAGTTTATCCATCCTGTACCTCGGTGGTGGTGCTGGAGCGAACAAGTTCTGGCTCTGCAGGCAGGTCGTCGTCCAGAGGTCTTCGGGCATATTCCCTGCGGTGTTTGTCATCCACTCGTGTCAGGTACCACGTCCCCGGGAACAGATCCTCCACTGAGCCCTGAGGGATGTAGCTGGCTGTGCAGACACATTGAAAAAAAAAAAGCTAGTAAAGTGTATGCTTCACTGTGTGGAAGTGATTGGATCAGGCCTGACTTAGAGCTTCAGTAGGCAACAACTGTTTGGCCAAAAATCCATAATAACCTCTCAAATAAGTATTCAGAGAGAAAACTAAACCAATCAGAAGATCTCTGGGACCAGAGGAGCAGCAGTAACAGCGGGGTCATACCTAAATGGTGGGTCTCCTCTCTCAGCTTCATGTTCTCAGAGAAGACGGCAGGCGAAACCTTCTTCCTCGAGTCCAGTCTGACCTTCAGGTCACTCAGACTGGACACAAGTTTGTCCAGACTAGATCCTAAAATAAACAGTCAACAAATCATATGGAAGAATGAAACTTCCCTTTGTTTCTACAATTATATTATATTATATTATTTGGGCCGTTAATCAACATTTTTTATCTGTTCAAAATGTACCTTAAAGGGAGATGTTTTAACACTCTTATCAACATGGGAGTGGCCAAACATGCTTGCTTTTTGCAAATGTACTACTATATTTATTATTAGAAATCAATTAATAACACAAAACAACACATTTTGTCCAGAAACCCTCACAGGTACTGCATTTAACATAAAAAATATGCTCAAATCATAACATGGCAAGTGATCATCATATCATAAAGTGGGCATGTCTGTGAATGGGAGACTCGCGGGTACCCACAGGACCCATTTTCATTCACATATCTTGAGGTCAGAAGTCAAGGGACCCCTTTGAAAATGGTAATGGCAGTATTTCCCTCACCAAAATGTAGCATACATTTGTAGCGTTATTTAAACTCCTTTTGAATAAGCTAGTATGACATGATGATGGTTGGTATCAACTCATTCATTAGGTTTTCTAGTTTCATATGATGTCAGTATCTTTACTCTAGCTTTAAAACTGAGCATGCTACAACCTAAAAATCAGAAGTTGCGTTGCATTCATGTGTTGCATTTCTGCTTCATAATGCACATAATGGCTTTCAAACTGAGCCCACTACAAACTAAAAATTACAAGGTGCGTAATGAGCTAAAGAAATTAGTGGTGTCAAAACAAATTTGCATTGGTACATTAATTTTGACAGCCCTATACATTATATTATATTTTGACTATACATGCTAAACTCATCCACATCGCTCAGCTGAACTGAACCGTGACTGACTTACCGGGTGTGTGGTCCTGTGTGACTCTGAGAGAATACAGAGTAGCAGCAAATCCCGAACCGTAGGAGAAAACGCCGATCCTCTGTCCCGCTATCTGTGAAGACGTGTGTCTGCAACACAAACGCAACAAACGTTCTCCTTACATACGACAACACCATCACTGTTTCAATCAGCCATGCCAGGATCTCTGAGCAGAGGAAAGTACAGCAATAGATTATTTGTTTATTATTATTATTATTTGTTTGAAGATCTCACAGAATAGCGTTAAAATACGCTGAGCTGCAGGAGATTTTCATTGTATTCAAAACCACCTACTACATACTAGTGATCAATGCAGTATTCAGTATACAGTGTATAGTATGAAACAGTTAAAGTGAGTTATTTTGCAATATGCTAGGCCAGGCTTTAGCCTTTAAACTAGCTCCTAAAGTGCCTGACAAAAAAATAAACTCTTACCACTACTGTAATATTATTGAAAAATCTGACTTGTTTTTTGTTTATGAGCAATGTTTGTTTACTTTATGAGATAATAACTGGTTTAGCTGCACTGTCCTTTAGATAATTTATCACCATGAAGTAAGAGAAACAGGTGCTAGCTCTGCCGGCAGTTTGCAGCGCATCTTAACTCAGAAAACATTGGCACAAATACTTGATTCGCCATCGCTAATATCATAAAACTGTCAATATTCAAAATCTAAACAGTTGATTTCTCACCTCAAAAATTTTCAGAAGTGAATTATTGATGAATTAGCAATGAAAAATATTTTAAAAATTAACCGTTTTTGGCTGCTGTTGTTGTTGTTGCTGTGACCGTAGTCTGTCATTCCAGCGCTTTGCATTGTGGGATAAAAATCAGTATGACACCTGGGTATTTTTGTCATACTGTAGATATTGCTTTTGTTTGCACACTGCATACTTTGGTCAAATGAGTACATACTACTAGTATAATATGTGGTCCTGACTCACATGGTTGCAACAAGTAATTAAATACAGTAGATGAATGAATGAATGAATGAATGAATGAATGAATGAATGAATGAATGAATGAAAGTCAGGCACTGAGACGTACTGTGCGATGAGTGATGCCAGGCAGCCGTAGACAGAGGGGGTGTACATGTTTCCATTCTGGTTGGAGATCAGCAGGGAGGGTTTGGTCTTGCTCTCAAACAGATCTGCACTGGCCTTCATAAAGGCCTTCTCCACATCCCGGTCAAAGTAGGTCTCTTCTGGTCGCACATCTCTGCAGTTCAAACACACATAAATGATCAGCAACAGAATCACTAAAGTGTTTCTTCCTGTTCTCACAGTAATCGTGTCAGCTCATTAATAAGGAGCTCTTTGTAGCGTGGCATATGGTGAACATCTATGGTAATGATTATAAATTACAGTAATATATACTATACTACAGTATATTATATTTACATGTAAGACAAAATACTACAGTAAATGACACTTACAAGGAAGATGACATACTACAGTATAGTTTTTATTTCCAGCATCACCACACACCTGTTCCTGGAGTCATAATGTTTTCTATGAAAACTCAAACATGAGGAACTGTAAATGTGTTGCACAGTTTTATCATATCAGGACTTCTTTGGTGATATCACATATTCAGCAAGACTTCTTTAATGTATGATATGATGTGTGTGATGTGTAACATAATGTTGTTTATGTTTAGTATATATGATGTGAGAAATGATAGCTGATATAGGAGTCTTCCTCCAAGTAACAGTGCTGTAACTGCATGAATCCAAGCCTCTGGCATTACCACACATCTCCAGCGACCGCTTTCAACCTCCAAACCGCAAGTAAATCTGTTTCACTGCTCCACTGTTTTTTCACATTGAACCTAACTTTAACTACGGTAGCTGACATTAGCGCTTGACGTTAGCGTTTCTTATAACAGACCTCATCAACGTCATTTAAAAGTTAACTTTAACCCACTCGCTGTTTGAACTTGTGAAAGACATCACTGTAGCTGTGGTGGACTGTGGGCCAAAAAGAGTGCCGTGTTCTCCTTAGTATGCAAATTATGTAAATCACGCTTGTTTTTCCAATACCAAAATGGAGTTCATGTCCCAGCTCCATAAAGCAGTAAGATGTGATTATATTCATATCAGAAAGCAAGATTAGCTGCACTCAGTTCAATGACTACTATAACTTCAGCTTTAAGCCAAAGCTGGTCAGGAGTTGGTTTGAAGTGGCTGACGCAAACTGTTTCACCATCATGGATCAGCAACGATCTGACACTGACAGACTGCATCAATGCTGAAGCTGGGCTCATTACTGTACAGCTCACTTCAGCTATGTCTTTACTTTACACACAGAGACAATAGGTCTTACGTCTACTCTTTTTAGTGCTTTATTCAAAAGGATTGTTTTGTGGACTCTTTATTCAGAATGTACCTGAAGGCGTCGAGGCCTGTGAAGGGTCCCGTCTCAGTGTTGGGGTTGGGGTGACTCAGAAAGTCATTCAGCATCAGTCTAGCCAACGACTTCTGCACCAGCTTGCAGTACGGAGAATGGAAGACTAGATGGCCAAAGTCGTCCAGGCTGAAACGCTTCTCTGAGCCCTCTGTCAAGAAAACAAAAGATTACTCCTCTTTACCTCTGCAAAAATTCACAGCATGCTGGGTTCCAGTACAGCAACATAGCTGCAAAGAGCTATAAGGACAGTTTTATCTATCTATATATACCCGTCACCTTCTTGCACCTCTCCTCCCACATCTGCACTGTGTTAGCTAGGTACAAAACGCTTCATTTTACAGGTCTGCAAATTTCATTGTATTTAGTTGATAATTAGCTAGTAACCTATTTGAAATTTCTTTGCAATTACTGCCAAATTACCCCAATATTTACCTCAAAACTTGATGATTTTATTATAAACATTATTTAACAATTATATTCCACTATTTCCCAATAGCTGGTCATTTATTTAATACATCTCCAGGACAAGAATACAAAGTTAATTGACATGTTTTATTTCCATGTCTGCTGATAAACAGATAATAATTACCCAGTAACTTCTTTGAAATTTCATAAAAACTTCCCTGAATCATCACATTAGCTACCAGGTTACATTTGTGCAGACAATAAGTCACAATGGTGAGATTTGTGTGTGATCTTCTATTAGTTTTGGTTTTCCACCTCTGATGAAGAGCAGCACACAGCTGCTTCTCAAGCCCTATTTTAGCATATAATTATTAATCCTTATAATAAAGTAATTTATGAAAAATGTTGAGGTAAATATTCGGCAGTAATTCCAAAGAAATTTCAAATAGGTTACTTGCTAATTATCAGCTAATTACCATAAAATTTGCAGACATGTAAAATGAAATGTTACCCAAAATACCAACCAAAATCAGGAAAACACCAACATGTCACAGAGTTTGCACCAGTGTAGTACGAGCCTGGTGGCCCACTGGGCCTAAGGTTACTCCCCGGTGGGCCTAAGCTTTGGGGAATTATGTATTTTTAAAATGTTTTTTTTTTTTTTTTTTTTTTAAATAAAATGTGTCATACAGGTAGCAAACTCCTTTAAGAAATAACTCAAAGCGTAGGTTGTGTGCTTAACGTTAGCGAGTGTCGACGCGTGGTACAGACTGAAAGAGATAGAGAGCATAGCAGTGCAGCATGTGTACAGTGAAGAAATGCTGCAACTCCTCAAGACGCAAGCCAGGTTCCCGTGTCTCACTTGTCACAGTCTGTTTACTGAAGGGCTCCCTTAAGGTGAGCTGTTAAGGTGGATCAGCACTACTCTCTTTATGACAAGCCATTCCTCCGAATTTTCGCTCAGAGTAGAGCTGGAAACATTCATAACGAGTCTTTAATGGCTTCACGTTCTTAGATACTGCACATGTTGCCACATCAGGTTAAAAGCTCATCTCATTAAACTACTTTATGTTCAGTGAACTTGGGTCAACTTCTTAGCACAGCAAGCAGGTAACGTCCTAAACCCTCTTAACTAATCTGGCTATTATCCCACCGGTCCTCCACATGCATGACAGCAACAGAAAGGTTCTCCGGCTATCACATACAACAGGTAAAGAAGAAGTTACGGTCAACTGTAATATTACAACTGCTCTTATTATTTAGCAGTATGATGGGTTTACATCTGTATTTGTACGAATTTTAAAAAAAGTCTTCAGATGTATGCATGTATTAAGATGGAGCAGTAATAAGATTGAATGAGTCACTCATGACGAATTTCTACTGCATGGTATGACTCGGCTCGATTTTGGTACATGGTACTTTTCTCATTTTGTTTTCCACTGAAGATAGTAGTCCCTCTGTGTAGGCAAGATTCTTAGCTGATTGCCTTAGCAATGCTCTGTGAAACTGCTGAAAAACACAAAAACAGCTTGTTCTCTCGCTGGATCCTTCCAAAGAAATGTCTGTACTTTGTCAACTGACTGTGTCGTGTTTTATGGGCTGCCATTTAAAATAATCTGGGTCGAGTGGACGAACCCCTGGACTGGTGGTAGGGATGTTAAGGGTAATTAACCGTTTAACCAACATTAAGACTTTTAACCGATTAATGCTATTGGTTAAATGGTTAAAAGAAACATTCAAAATTAAATAAAAAGCTGAGCAAAACTCACATGAGTGGCTTGTCACTTTAAGGAGAAAAGCTGATCCACCTCAACAGCCCATCCTAAGAGAATCTGAGCTGGATTTACAAGATATGGGAAGTTGGCTCTGGTTTTGAGCTGAAGAGTTGTTGCATTTAGTAACTGACCTACAAAGATACCGACAACAGACAAACGGTCTGCTGGACATACGGTCCGGACGGGTGAACTCCTCACATGCAGCGGTGCGCCAGCTGGCACTAATCTCGTCGGTTAACAGTTTATAATCAGTTAACAAGGGTCGGTTATCGATAATAAAAAAAATCTAAATTAGCACCCCTAATGGTAGCTTGGCTATTTAAAAATGGCGGATTTGTGCAGGATGTCCTGTGATGATTCTCTCTGACCAATCGGTGGTCTACAGTGTATTAACTCCACCGTTTAGTATTGGCTCAGCTCACTGAGAACCTCTACTGAGGTGGTACCAAAAAAGTACCAGGTACAATGCACAACTTTTGCCAAAAACCAAACAAAGAAGAGTTCCTAGAGAGGTGAGTCCAGTGGTGTTGTGCCATGCAGTGGACATGCAACATTAGTATGAGGAATGCACAAAACAAACACAAGCACATCTTTCCTGTACAAATCTGTATGTGATCTCCGATACCTCTGTACCTCCTAAACTTGTGGTGTACTTTTTCTTACTGTAAGACATATATAAAACAAGCCTACATGCAACACTTTAATGTCTGAGGAGTAGTCTATACTGATCATAAACAACAGTTTGAACCCACCTCTTTGCCACTGTGCATGGATCTTGTTGCGATACACAGAGTAGCAGCGGTCCAAGGCACTCAGGTAGCACTCTATCGACAGCTTGCCGTCCACCACAGGATACTCTGACATCAGGTCTGGCTTGTAGAAGTCATATGCATGCTGCATGTGGGTTCCTCGCAAACCTGCACAACAGATCAATTCAGCTCCTTCTATACGTAGAACTCCTTCTATGTACTGTATGTATGACTGCACCATCTACACTAGGATGGCTACAATGAACAAAACACATCTTTTCACAGATTTGTTTGTTTTATGCTCACCTAAAAGTATTACAGTTAGTAAACTTCCCCAGAAAGATAGTGTCTGGTATTTACTGCAGATGTATAGTTCAACATAAACAATAACCCCTCTAACCAGTGCACATTGTAAAAGTCATTAACAAAAGAAAACAAAAGACAGAGAGCCTGGCATGTGACTAACAACAGTCAGATCAGTGCTGAACAGACGAGAAGATTAAATCTGAACTTAAGTGACTTGTTACAAAAGTTAAGTAATCAGTAAACATTTGCATGATGGGATCAGCCAAAGAACAGTAGGATCTTGTTGTGACAAATTGCGTACAACAAAATACATCAAAAAGTTTCTTAACTGACCTCGTTCAAAGGCCAGAGGAGCATTGGGCCCGACCAGCATGGCCACTGCACCAGCCCCTCCTGTAGGCCGGGCACTTCCTGTGGCGTAGACAGCAATGTCCCCCGCTACCACCAAAGCATAACGCCCTGAAGAATGGAAAGATTACACATATACACAAATCTCTTCTCTAAAATGTAATCAGCAGCACAGTGTCATGAGACTGTTGCAGCAACCCAGTGTAACAAGTCATTTGTTGCAAGGATTACAGCTGCTTAAATGCATCAATCTGCTAAAAAAAGGTATAATCTGATCATTCAGGTTTAGCAGTAATCAATACTTCACAAAAAACTTCAACACTTCTGATACTTTATAGACTAAACAGTTGGTCGAAGAATGGAAAGCATAAACAATGGAATACTGAAAACGCATCAACATTAACACAAGTTTGTTCACTCACCATCCCATGAGCTGGACTCCACCCAGTTGACAGCATTGAAGAGCGCAGCTGTACCACCGTAGCAGGCGTTTGTGGTGTCAATGCCCTCCACATCTGTATTGCCAGAGTCCTCAAACAGCTGCATGATGACCGTCTTGACAGACTTGGACTTGTCAATAATGGTCTCGGTGCCGACCTCCAGTCGACCCACGCTGTCATAGGACAGGCCGTTCTTCTCCATCAGCCTCTGGACGACCGTCAGGCACAAAGAGTTGATGTCTTCGCGATCAGAGCAGAAGCCCATGCGAGCTTGGCCGAGGCCCACAGTGTATTTACCAGCTGGCACACCGTCTAACTGCTCCAGCTCAGCCTGGTCCACATACTGGGATGGGAAGTACAGTTCCATGGCAATTATACCCACGTCTTTGGGCCATGGTCCCAAGCAACTGATTGGGGCTGATCCTGGCATCCTGAATGGGTTGAGAAGAGTTTTCATGTCAGATTATTAAATCTGATATGTTGGAATACTACAACTTTGAAATGTCTACAGTAATCAACAAGGCTCAATCAATCAACCACAGCACAGCCCGCAGCTCCCAAAACAACTGCAGTAACATTGTTGAGTAGGTCAAAGTGCATCCTGCTTACTCTGCTTGCATAATACCAGCCAATACTCACATCCATCCAGACAGTTCATGTTTTTTTGGCCATTTTACCATTGTTAGATAATGACAGTGATAGCTGTGCAAGGGGGAAAGAGAGGGGATGACGCAGCAAAAGGCATGGGTTGCTGCAGTTCTATTTTATACCTGTAATAATCTTGCCCATGTTGAATTTAGCACATCTACATTTGCACATTTACTACCTCAATTATATATTTTGTATTAAAAGAACAAAACATTGTAACTTGCACACTTTGCTAATGCATATTTTATGCTTAGGCATACTTGCTAATGTATAGACTGAGTTATTCTATGTTTATAATCTAGATATTTTATGCTATTTGTAGTAGTCACGTATATTGATAGTGTATTACAATATTATTTAGAGTTTGTATTTTATGGATATACTTCTCTAGAGTTGACATGCACATTTCATCTATTGTTGCGTGTATTGCCTGGATAACCTGCAGCTGTAACACAATAATTGCCCAATTTATGATCAATAAATTAAGTCTCTCTGTCTGTCTATGGACTCAGCCTCAGGTAACATTAGACACAACTGCTGTTCCACTGTTAGCTTAGAGATCCTACAGCTAATGCTAGCTAGCTCCCTGGCAAGGTTACTGACCAGCTAGCATGTTAGCTAAGATCGTTGCACTACTTAGTAGAATGACACTTATTGCCATTTTATTAATTTATCTGCTTTATTTGACCTTTAAATACCACCCAAGCGAACTACAAGCCGGTCCCGTTGCTAACGCCACTAGCTAAGGTTACCGAAAAAACACAGCGTACCACAGAGAAAGTTGCTAACGGTTGCTAGAAAGGACATCTTTTCAGAGCTAGGTGTTTAATGTGGTATGTTTGCTATATCTAAAACGTAACAGCTAGCTAGCATTGAGCTTATATTGAGCATCTCACGTACCTACACAGCTACATAAAGCTTGTGTTTGGGAGACGAGATAAGGTGCGGACAGGACAGAGAGGAGCAAACTGGGTGAAGGGGCAACAACGGGATTTCCTGGAACTCCGAAATCTGTAACCCGTCAGCCTCTATCAGGATGAGAGGACAGGTATGAATGAATAGTCTGGTTTGTTACCTAGAAAAATGTGACAATGTTTTTCATTTAGTTGACTAAAATCCCGATGCGGGACAGCGACTTTGCTGGGTCATAATACAGAGAAATCATGATGATTCCAGCCAGTTAAGATTGTAACCCGGACCAAATAGCCGACGGACCCACTTCCTTTCCAAATGACTTCGCATCAGAGTAGCTTGATTTAATGTTAGCGCTGTCTGGTGTGGTGTTGTTATGACATTTATAAAACAGCCGTGTTAGAAATGTGCTAGCTAACCCTGACTCAACAGTTGTGATTCAATTGACATCCCAACATAGACACCCGAGATAACAGGCTAATATCCTCTAAACAGACGAATAAAACGCATTAAAAATGAGATTTCTTGTGTGTCGCTTTTGGTATTAAGAGTATTAATTTGCAGACCTCACCTGTGCGTGAAGTTAACTCCAGATATAGTGAGAGCCACAACCGTTACTCCGTCAATCCACCGGTCTATTACAGCCCGGCACTAGTGTATTTATATATGACGATGACGGAGCAGCGTCCCGTCTACACTACGGCACCTGGCATCCTGACCAATCACAGCTCGCAGACAACATGCGGCGCTACAAGTCCCGCAGGCTTCCGACCAATCGGAGATAAGCATTCACAACACGCGCCAGAGCCCTATCTGCCGTCCAATGGGGTGAGTTGTACGATGTCTGGTGAGAGAGAAGGAGCCAATCATATTGTTAGAGTAATTCCTGGCGCGGTAGACACGGCAGTGGGCTGCGCTTCGTGTACGGAGCAGCGTGTCCATGGCAACAGTCATCCATTCATGCAGTCAGCGTGCACGCCTGCTGCCTTTTCTGTGGCTGCAAACAGGTCATTTTATACAGAGAGGTCAAGTTTAAAAAATGGTCTCACTATAATAAAATAGATACTATGGGGACTAACACCACATATGAATAAAGTTCACTGGATCCACAAGAGTCTCAGCATTAGTGATTGCCAATTTATGTAATTTCAAGACTAAACAGGGACCCCAGTATGCAGTAATATTCAAATAAAACATTTTAAAACAGGCAAAAATAACTTATCATCATAAAGTGGGCATGTCTGTAAAGGGGAGACTAGTGGGTGCCCATAGAACCCATTTCTGTTCACATACCTTGAGGTCAAAGGTCAAGCAACCCCTTTGATGCCCATGCCAGTTTTTTCTCTCTAAAATTAAGCCCATCTTTACAGCGTTATGTAGTTCCTTTCCTAACAAGATAGCACAACATGGTTTTGTTTTCTAGTTTCATGTGCTATCTGCATCTTCACCCAAGCTCTAAATCTGAACCTGCTGGAGCCTCTGAAAGACAGTGAAGTCGGGCAGGATTGTGGGCTCTCGGGGGGTTAAAGTAGACCAGTCAAATGTAAAAGCCAAACTTACTGCATGATGTAGAATAACAACAGCTGCAAGTTTCAACAAATCATATTCAGACTTTTTAAGACTTCTTTAAAACCATTATGAGTGCAATTTCAGAAGCATTTCACGTCCATTTAAGACCACTATGAATGCTATTTAAAACCTTCTTCATGTCCACACTGGCAAGAAAGTGCTGAGGATATGAAAGAAAACTGGAACATCAATATTGTCATTGCTGCTATATGACTGATTACTGAGTGTTAAGTCCAGAGCACCTCAGCTTTACATGTAGGTGTAGCTCCAAACGCTGTCTGGATATAGTTTTGTTATGGCATTCTCAAAAAATAAAACATTTAAAAGTAAAATAATGCATTTCTTTTAAAATGAAAGTAACGAAATGGATTTTTAAGACCTGCCACAATTGAATTTAATGAATTTTGTGTGAATTTAAGACACTTTGAGGACTTGAATTGGATTTTAGACTTTTTTGACCTTTAAAGACCCCTCAGAAACCCTGGATATACTGTATATTAGCTACATTATAAGATGTAGACTATTATATTATGGGATTGTAATGCAGTAAGGTGTAATCAGCAGTTTCATGTAGCCAGGTCATGTCATGTTTGACGTTGCCTCATATTTTATAAAGTGTTTAATGTGTAAACTGTGAATCTGCAGATATGTCAGATAAATGAAGCACTACTCAAGTAAGTTAAAGTACTTCAAAATTATACTTATAGTAAGTACAGAACTCAAACACATTATTTTATGTTATGGAAGAATAAGTCACCCAGACATTATGTATTGGCCAAACCTGCTGCCACACAAGTGAGTTAAATGTCTCAATTTTGTCTCAATGTAGTTGACTCTGACCTTTGTCACATTCACACTCTACAAGCATTAAGATAACAGCTTCTGCTTCATACATCCTAGTTTATTTAAACTAAACATCCAGACTAACCTCATCAGTATGACTGTTGCACTTCGATAGAGAAACTGGAGCTGTCTCTGAAGTATTCGTTTTGATTGTTCTGATGACAAGCATGCCTGTACTTGTTGCTTTCAGTGAAACTATTTGTAATTCAGACTTTTGCTGGTGGGCAGTACAGCAGTACTTAGGTGAAGATGGTGTCTGATGCCAACTGTTATTAACTTGTATTGTACTGCTCATGCCCCTGGCAGTATCTTTTTTGCATAACAATGTTTTTTGTTCTTGTTTATTTTGGTAAAAAGTGACAGAGATTTTGCCAAATTTCTTTAAAATTGTTACATAAATATTATATTTCCAATTCACTTTACATTTTCAATAAAAACGACAATTCAAAGTATCATTTAACCCTCTGAGATGCCTGCGATCCTGACCAACTTCATTGTCTTCCAGAGGCTGAAGCAGGCTCAGTTTTAGGTCTAGAGCAAAGATACAGACAGCATATGAAACTAGAAATCCCAAGAAATCACGTACAAATCAGGTACCAAAGTCATGCTAGCTTGTCGGGAAGGAGTCTAAATGACAGTTCAAAGTTCTCTTACCTCAAGATATGTGGATGCAAATGGGTTCTATTGGTACCCACAAGTCTACCCTTTACAGTCATACACACTTTGTGATAATCACATGCAGTTCTGGGCAAAGAAACATACAGTTTTTGCAAGTAGTATGCAGTTAATGATGATGATATTATATTATATATTATTACCAACTGTACAAATAAGCCTAGAGTGTCTAGTATGCTCATTACTGATATATCAGACCCCTTTCTTACCATTCTACCGAGATTAAACAAGCTGTTGCAAATGGAAATGACATGAGTTGGAAATAACATTGACAGGGTTTAAAGATGAAATCACAATTTATTTTTGTCAACTCATTAACAATGATGAGGAGGCCTGAACTCAACAACCACAAGTGCACTTTTCACCTCTCCTCATACTGCATCATTAAAGTCTAACATTCAGATGCTATAAACATACAGTATATTATTTCTGCCTTCATCCAGGAAACCAAAAGCTGACATATATGTATTGAAATGAGTCCCAAAAATAGTCCCAGATGATGCCCAGTGGAGCCTGAGAGAAGCTTTAACACAAACAGGTTCTGGATGTTTATGTGTTGTAAATAGTGCACACACGTCAGCTACCATAAAAACAGAGTCAACATCATTACAACCATCTGAATGAACTGTAATAGTTTCTGATTTATCAAATCCAAATATGTTTCATCCATTCTAATTCATGTTAGAACCTCCACAGAGCCATTTAATTGTGAACATACTGTTTGAGAAGCACATGAGTACCATTTTGAACACAAACAATAAAAACTGTATGAGAACTTACTCATTAAACAGACAAAACACAGAACCAGAGCTGAGCTTTGATTGTCCTGTTGTAGTGCAGACCTTGTACTGTTTAAGGAACAATAACATGTTCTATCTAATAGACTGGATAGAAAAATAAAGGTTTCTATCAATATACAATACAATGTAGTTTAATGTAGTTGGAACTGAGCAAGAACAAAACGTGGCCGTTGCTACCTCTTATTGAACTGGATTCCCAGAGTTTCTCTCCCACAGTAACAATAGCTGGCTGCCTGCTTCGGGCTCCAACTCCTATATGAGATAAAAAAGGAGAGGGAAATGTTGAAAATGCAAAGGAAGTGTATCATCCACTGGCAAAATCAGAACACTACCAACCTGTGCTATTTTCTACAGACTAGCTGAATGGGATCTTTACAATATGGAGTGAACATTCTTCTTTTTGCCAAACCTGTAGTGTCTGAGGAGAAGCACAACGCTGTAGATGTAGAGCTGAAATTATCAGTCCATTCATTCAATTGTAGGCAACAAATTTGATCATCAATTTATTGTTTAAGCTATGTTCTCCCCGTGTTTTCTCCGGGTTCTCCGGTTTCTTCCCAAAGTCCAAAGACTTGCAGGTTATTGGTGCAGGTAAAGTTGCAGTGTTGACTCTAAATTGCCCGTAGGTGTGAATGTGAGCATGGATGGTTGTCTGTCTCTATGTGTCAGCCTGTCCAGGGTGTAACCCTGGTATCAGCTGGGATTGCTCCTGCACTCCAAACGTGAAATGTTGGCGCTGGTCTGTTTTATCTCATTGAAATGAAATATCTCTGGCTTTCACTCTGAATGAGTTAGTTGAATGAAACATCAACCTGGACTTTAACAGGCATAATGTTTATTTACTGATGATTAATTAATTGAAAAGAGATTAATTGTAAAACTAAGTGATAAATTAATCAAAAGTAGAAAATCATTACAGCCAATATAAATTTAGGGCTAACCAGCACAAAGCGTTGGTTCTTGGACATACTGACAAACCTAGTTTGCCAATTCTGGTAAACTGGTTTTATGTTGCTTCCCTTTCCCTTAGCAAGCTGGGTCGTAACAGCTAGCTAACTGAACACTAACTTAAAGTTAACTAGGATGAAGGTGAAGCCAGACAAAGTATTATCAGTAGTATCAGTATTTCTATTGTTGAGGGTGTAGGAGATTTTATATAGACGAGCAGGCGATTCAAACAACTACTAAGCTACTGGCAGTTCAGAGTGCAGGTAGGTGGTACGATGCAGCTTGCAGAGATAAGGAGCACATCCAGGGGTTATAGAGAGTCAGGCCTTTCAACACTGTTAATAATGATGTACCCATTTCAGAGGTAGAGGAACTAGAAAGAATGATTCGTTCTTATTTTAGAAGGTGGCTGGGAGCCCTGTATGGAAAAGTGATTTTGGAGCTTCCTGTAACAGAGTTTAAATGTGCTAAGTCAAGACTGGAGACTGGAAAATGAGAGTAGATTTAGTGTTCCTCAGGGGATAGCTACCACTAGTAGACTCAGACCAGATCTTTTGGTCAGAAACACAGTGGGTTTGTTTGTATTTAGTGGAGCTGACAGTACCATGGGAGGTGAGGTGTCAAACCCGAGCAGCGGGAACTGAAAGCTACTGAATTTGAAATACAGGTTGAACAAATGACTGTGAAATTGACATCACACTGCTTTTTTGTTATCGTGTTGTGGCAAAACCTTGTTGTGGCCCCATGTCAAATACAAACTCCACATCAGTGTGTTTCCAGGTGTTGGGGAGTAGTAGTACTAAATACTATATATCAATAAAGTAGTATAAGGCCTTTAGTATCTCAACAGGGAGCTGTGAGAAGTCTGATAAATGACTCAAGTGAGGTCACTCGAGTCAGTTGGAGCTTTCTACCCCTGTGGCCCCTGTGGACCCACATCTATGGGGCTTAGAGTGACTGATAATGTCTATTTAATAGTGTGACAACAGTCTAATCAGCAGGGTAAGGAGTCAGTATTGTATGACAGTATAATGAGTGTATAAAACAGTCAATAAAATACCTTTCCTGAGGAGGAAGGTCAGGGGCTGTCAGATGGACTGGTCACAGAGCAGGAAAAACTAGTGGAGGACTGTAGGTCATCAGAGAACTGATTTATGGGCACTGAGGCCTCATCTCTGCTGTAGGCTTTCATCTGTAGCAAGCTTGAGGCTGCTGCCGTCTTATAGGACCTGAGGGAATGTGGTAAAACGGAGCAGTAGTGTGAGTATGAAGTGAAACATGAAAATACAACATGACTGATCATCCTACATTCTCAAACACCAGCCTGGGTCTCCATTAATCACATCTTCAGAGATAATCGGCATCCAGCGCTGTCATGTGACGTCACAGTGATGTAGATCAGCTGGATGCAAGAACTACAGGCTGCTATTTCAGCTTGTAGTTCAAAAGCAGAACTTCCTTGGTTCTCGTTGCTTGTATTGCTAACTAGCAAGTTGGCAGTCGGCACTGCTGGCACAGCTCCACAAGCAGGAGAACTCAGTTTTCTGGGTCAATATAGCAGCACTGAGCAATTTATTGCTTCAGCTGACTACATTTACAATCAACACTGACTGGACATCCACATAAAAGGTGGCCAGTTTTCCCTTTAAGAATGTAAGAGTATAACCAGAAGCTAAATGGGGAATATGGAGATGATTCTTGGCCAGGGCAGTCAAATATAATATCTTACTTATCTTAATACATTACATAGCAATATAAATGTTGTTAAGACTACTTCATACTTGTCTTTGGTGTTGGTGGGTAGCCTGGGGCTCTTCTTGGAGTTCTTCACTGAAGCCTGGGTCCCATCATCGGAAGACATGGGCCGGGGCCGCTGGCCGATCCCTGTGGGCTGCTGCAGGCCTGCTTCCTGCTCCTCTGCTGTGAGCACCTGAGGAACATCAGTTTGAGCTCCAGTCATTTACCTGCATCATGGTGTCCAAACTACAAACAGACATCCAAACCACTTCAAGAATGAAGTGTATACATGAACTAATAGCATCAACGAAATGTTGAGCACATATGCCAGGCAGGGAACACAAACCACGAAAGACTTCTCAGCTCAAACACACATTCCCATGCATGGTCTAAAATGAACGCCTCATAATTGTAATTCAGTGGCGTATGGCGTTAGTCACTGTGCATGTGAAACAGCTGGACAGCATTGAAGAGGAATCGATAGTCAACACAGATGCTAATTTTGCAGCAGTGTATGAGCACAACAGACAACTGAGTCCCCGGTTACTCCAGCAGCCATGGTGCTGCGTTCACTGTCCCCAGTTCACCGTCAGGAGCGTTACTGTGGCAGCCACAGTGCTATGTGTAGTGCTGCGGACATGCTGCTACTTTCCCAGTAAAAGTCTCCACCGCACATTTAGTTTAGTTTAGCAGGCTGTCAGATGTGTGTCTGTCAAAAAGTGTGTGCTTGTGCTACTCAGCAGCTCATGCTCGCCATTGTCACATACATACGCTCTGCCAGCCTGGCATAACTTAAAAAGGTTTCCGACTGCTGGGGCTGTTGATGCCATTACAGCTGTGAACGTAGCTGCAGCAGTGTGTGTACAGTTTGTCGGTGAATAAATGCTACAAGGAGTTGACTTCCTGTATCTGCATGTCTGGCTCAGACTCTCTTAAGGTGGACTAGCTTTTCTCCTTTAAGTGACGAGCTGCTCCTCTGAGTTTTGCTCAGCTTTTTAATTAATTAATATTTCTTTTAACTGTTAAACCAATCGCATTAATTGGTTAAAATGTTTAATGTTGGTTCACAGTTAAAAGGTTTATTAATATCCTTAACAGTCACAGATGCATGAGATGTCAAGGAATCGGACAAGTAGGAACAGAGTCTCTATTCCCATCCAAACCTTTTTCTCTGCCTGCAAAAGTGCTGGATGGCCCAACGATTTTATTCGCCACTGCCACCAATTTACATGCATTTGGCTGGTGTTAATTTCAGACCATGTAATCAGCCATAACACTCAGGAGGAGGACAAGGACAGCTTGTCTGAGGCTGCTCATCAGATACTTGCAACCTTCTACATACATTGGTGTTGCTCAAAGTTGTTGTTGTTACTTCCTGTGAAACCAATTAAAGTCCAAGGAAGAAAAGAGAATATGACGTACAGAAACCAGGGTCTGGACGATGGCCTCGTCTTGTTGAGACCAGGGCTTCGAAGGACAACGGATCCTCTTGATGAACAAATTTTGCCACTTCTGCCTCAGTTCAAACACCAGTCCTGCAGCCTGAAATCATGATACAAAACATGAGGTAAAACGGCATGCAAATAAGAACAAAATATCAAGAGACAGGGTGGAAACAAACACAAGAGTAACAGAGTAAAATTAACAAAAGAGCAAAGACATCTGTGAGGGAAATAGAAGTGAGTGATTCAAACATTTCAACTGATCTAGATCACCTTACTTGAGAGATAAACTATTCTTAAGTGTATGGGCAAAGACAGAAAATGTACAGCACTTTTGACTTTTTCAGTATAAAATAATCTAAATATAGCATACACTTAACCTAATATAGATTTTTTAGGTGCCTAAAATCTGTTTTGCTGCTGCCCCCATTCACAGCAGTACATAACTTTGCTCCAAACTCCATCTACTCTTGGTAATACACTGACTATGGAGGAGGACCTCATACAATCACATTGAGAAACATCACAACTATCCCTTTAAAATTCATAAACAAAGATTCAAATGGGTGTTCCCTCACCTCTCTGTCCAGTTGGAAGAAGAGCCAGTCATCTACCTTCAGCTCAGCTGGGTCCTCTGTCTCGCTGTCACTGACGTCCACCGGCGGACTGTCTGAAGGAAAGACGGGATATGACTTTTAGTGTTCTGTTAAATTAATAAGTCTGTTAACTTGCGCATTCACACACTGGCAATATTTTCTTTTGCCAGCTGTCCTTCCGGTATTTGGCAGCTTCAACTGTGTTTATTTCAGTCTGGATTGCATGTTTAACTTCTTCGTATTTGTCTAATATTATAGTTTGCTCTATCTTTGAAAAATGTGCCACTCTGCTGACAATAGACTTGTCCATGTTTACGATTGGTCATATGCTGCAAACCCCAACCCTTTCCTGTGAACATGATCACAGCCAGATTGAGAAACTCTGGGTTGATTTACTGAGTTCATAACCAGCATCGCAGGACCACTTTCTGGTTTGTTAGGGTTAGTTAAGCCAGATAACGTGAAAATACCCTGGGTATGTTGAACTCGCTTCATGGTACAAAGGTAAACATAACTACTCTGTACAGATATGAATATATATTAAAAGTATAAACATAAAAACTACAGTGATTCCAGGGTAGTGGAAAAGGAGACTCTGATTCAAGAGGAAGAGCGCAGATTTTGTCCTGGTCATAAAAGAGTGGCACAGCTTCACTCCTGCACAGATTTTGGAGAAGTTGTGGAAGTTTTTTCATCCAGCCTGCATGTAGTTTGTGGACTTAGAGAAAGCTTGTGACCAGGTTGAGTACTGTGGCATTATGGGGTTCTAGGTGTGAACCTAGAACTTCCTAGGTAGGAAGTTAAGCATGTTTTCAACTGGTTCCACCTGGCTTGTATCTTGTCACCAATAAGTTTGTGGACAGAATGGATAGAGAGCTTTATGTCAAACATGCACAGTTCTCAGTAGTGTTAGACTGAAGGTGTAAAGGTCAAAGAGTCAGTGTTATCAGGAACCATACTTTTCACAGCAGTCTGGCCAATAGTCTACATATCTTGCCACACTTAAATTCATGAGATTTGAATAGTTTACCAGTAGACTTCTCTACTGTAGGTCCATGGGTGGCAGAGGCACACCCTCCAAATATGGCCACAGTGATCGGAGTCGTCACGGAGCAACAGCGAACGCTGGCCATCCGGTGGCCTCGGCTCATCTCATCGTAGATCAACCACTCTGTGGGAAAGGGCTGGGCTGATTTGGTTGGGCCGTTCTAAACAGCAAAAAACACAAAGGGAATACGGAAAGTGTCTACGAGATCATGCAATTAGGCCTGTATCATACTCCTAAAGTACAGTGACAATTCAATCCCCGCCCTCTGCTACTACTTCATCAAGCTGTCACTTCCTGCTTCAATATGATCTAATTTTTGGAAAAACGACAAAGCATTTTCACAGTCTATGGCCAGATAGTTGTCAGACCCTGGTCAGAGCTGGCCAACGCTACGCTATGACTGGTCAGTCTGCGTTTGAGAGACAGGACAGGTCAATTGTAAGGAATGTTCATTAAAATAATAAAGATACAATAAATTAGAAAGCTCTTCTTGCAGTTTCTTTTTTGGCTTATTTATCTGTTAATTCCTCTTAAAAATCCTGCAGCCCAGTGAGCTGAGTTTGAATATCAACCCTCCTTACTTTATTGAGGTTGCCAGGTCTACATTAAAGTTTTTATACACCTGAAATGAAGAGAGCCAGGCCTTTATTTCTAATTTTACACAAAACTGATCACATTTTTAATAAGAAGCCTTTGATTTCATCCATCTGTTTCACATCAACAGCCTTCCAGCAGTTTTTTTTTTCAAGTGCTGAGCCTCATTAAACCTTCCTGTGTTTATTTCTCTCTGTAATCGACTGGTGACCTGTCCAGTGTACTCCGCCACTCGTCAGCTGTTGTGTTTGAGAAAATGGTTGTTAATCAGTCTGTCAGTGCTGTGTATTGGGGCCGCAGGGAAAACCCATTTCATCCAATTAGCATACAAGTAAAGAAAATATGCACCAAGCAATGCTTGCAGGGGATCTATGTGTACATGTGCGTCTCTCTTTTCTGGCTCACAAATTATGTGACTTCACTTACCTATCTTTCTCCATGTAGGAGATGGACAAATCCTGATCAAAAATGCTGAAATAGATATATTTGTGTCTCATAATGTGTGTGGTAACTGGTCTTGGAGGGCCTGTAAAGGTCTAATTCCTCTGGGCAGTGCTCAATGGATAGAAGGTGAGTTAAAACCCCTCTAGTGATAAGACCACAATGTATAGACAGACTTAGACATGGTAATGAAATGATTTGCTTTCCTACCTCCTTGAACTGGAACTGGCTCAGGATGGATGTAGGATGAAAGTGGACCTTCTTCTCCCTGTTACTAGAGAGCAGGGAGGTCTCCGGGTTGATGTGGACCAGGTTTGGGTACATGCCAGCCACCAGGGCTGCTTTCACCACGGCCCAGTTCTCAGAGTTCAGATTCACATCGCGGATGTCACTGCCCCCATGTGCTCGCACGAAACCTGGGTAACAAAGAGGCCATATTAAATTTTAATCTCAATTAAAATATAATTAGAAATGTAAAGTGTTTTCTAACTAATCAAGTCCTTTAAAACTTCAGTCAATACAGACGTCCATATTTGTATTTTTAGATGACAGGATTATCTATTATGAGGGAATTTAGGACGTTATTGTGATGATGACACCAAGAAAACCAAATGGCCAATAATAGCTTGAGGGCAGTTTGGTGGTGTTGGGTCATACTACAAACATGTGGTTGAGTGTAGAATATAAAGGAAATTATAGCGTAGGTTGGAGACAGGCGTTTTGAGGAGGCAGAAGAAGAAAGAGAAGAAGAGGACAAAGATGAAAAAAGGAAGAGGAGGAAGACAAATGAGAAGTACAGGACGGTCCATCATCATTAATACTGTAATGCCTTAGCACATTCAAGCTGCCTCAATCAGGTCTCAAACTCACAACCTCAAACGCCAAGAACAAGTCGCTATCTTGTGAGCTTACTGCCCGCCAGAAACTACAACTTCATACTGTGACTTACCACCAGGGTTATGTGAAAGCAGATTTCAACTACCGGCAGTGTCAAAAATTCAGTTTTTGAGACAAAATTCTGAGAATTTGCATACTTCGTGTAGACAACACAGAGATGTTACTAATTTGTTTTAATAAAGATTGATTGCTCCATAAGTGACAAACTGATGTTTAAAAATGTGTGATTTCCATTGACTGCAGTGGTTCAAATGAGGATAGAATTCAAAATACTGTCAAAAATAAAGTTTTTGAGAAAAAAATCTGAAAAAGAAGAAGAATATTGATAAAAACAAAACCAATAACCAACTGACCAATGGCACGGAGCTGTCCCAGCAGCTGTGTCCTCATGCCAAGTATCATGTCCATGGTGGCCTGGGACAGGAAGTTCTTCTCACAGAAGGATCTCTCCCAGCCTTCACTGTGGGCCTTCTGCCATGCCTGACACCACACAGGACAAAATGACAGAAAACCTCCTATGCATGTTTCAAATGAGGCTAGGGAATATGACTTCATAATAAGGCTGCTCTAATTATTAATTCATTGTGATCACTAGGTCGTCATAATACCCACGTTGAGAGCAACCCCTTACATCTCCCCTCAGCCACTTCACCCAAAATGCACATCTTATATGGAGCCCCAACCTACCTGGAAGGCTCTCAGCAGGGCCATGTGGTCACTGAAGGTGCTGGAAGTGAAACGTTTCCGGTAGTGCAGTGCAGCTCTTTTCTGAGATCCCTGGGCGGGAAGGATGAAAGGGTCACGATAGGCCAGCGTACAGGCAATGGTTAGAATGGGGTCCAGACACTTGAGCACCACAGCGCACAGCACCATCTTGCCCAGGTGGGGCTCTACAGGTAAATCAGCCAAGTGGTAGCCCAGATCAGTCAGATCTTCATGCTGGTCCATAGCATCTATTGTCTGAAGAGAAAGGCGGTGGGAATCAGCTCTACCTCACTGACTTTGAGTTGCTGGAATACTGTATGTGGATGTGTCGGCATGCATGTGAAGGCTTGTCTGCGTGTGCACAGTGTAAGAAATCAGAATTTAGTGGGTATATAGCAATTTGTGTTAGTATTTGTTACCTTTAGCATCTGCACAGCGTTCTTGATGGCATGTGCAGCAGGAGGCTGCGGAGCTCTGGACAAGAACTCAGCTACTGGACAGGAGGACGGGACTAGCAGTTTGGTCTGCAGACACAGTTCCTTTACACACAACACGACATATTATCACTATTACTAAGTTTACTGTATTCTTTAAGTAGCACAATGTTGGTGCTCATCAAGACTGAAGGTATTATACAATATCTAGAGCATTAATATAGCAGTAAACAACTATTGTCTATGTAAAGATACAGAGGAACTATGTCTACTTGAGTCTATGATATCACAGCATTAACCCTCTGAGACCCACTATAGACTGGTTTTTGTCTTTTTAGGGGGGCACAAGAAGTCTTCAGGGGGAGACAGCAGGTCAACGGCAAATGTCATCGTGGTGTACATCATTTGAAAGCTCAGTGCTGTATGTCAAGTTGTTCTAGTCATAAAACAGAAATAAACATGAATGAATGAATTGTAGAAAGTAAAAGTATATAAGGGTTTAGAACATCTCAGCTTTATAGTCATACCCAATTTATGTAATTCAAGACTGTTGAGGGACCCCAGTATGCAGAAATATTCAAATACACCGAGAAAATATCATATTTATACTATATACTACTACTGAAAACAGCTGCATGGTTTTTGCCTCAAACTGCATGTGATTATCATAAAGTGGGCATGTCTGTAAAGAGGAGCCTTGTGGGTACCCATAGAACCCATCTTCATTCACATGTTCTTGAGGTCAGAGGTCAAGGGACCCCTTTGAAAATAGCCATGCCAGTTTTTCCTCACTAAAATGTAGCCCAAATTTGGAGCGTTATTTAGCTTCTTTTCCGACAGGGTAGCATGACATGGTACCAATGGATTCCTTAACACAGTACAGTCAGTCGGGATCGCAGGTCTCAGGGGGTTAATATATCATCAACAACTATTGTCTATATAAAGACATAGAGGGGTGTGTGTATCTCTACCTGCAGTGGCATCCGCAGCAGCTGTGGAACCTGGAACTCCAGCATGTTGCTGAACCTGAGTCGACTGAAGAGGTGGAAGCAAACCCCTGGTCTGCAGCGGCCAGCTCTGTGGACACGTCACACATTCAGTCGATTCTTCAGATCATTCAGACTTAGTTCCATCCATCCATTAACTGTAACCGATTATCCTATCCGATCAAAGGCGGGGTACACCCTGGACAGTTTGCCAGACTATCACAGAGCTGACACGTGGAGGCAGACAACCTGCCTACAGACAGCTGGCTGTCCTGAATACCATCATTTGGGCTTTAAAGCTTCGGTGAGAAATCTTCGTAGGTTCATGGAGCAGCGCAGTGTGGCAGGTTGACTTGTTGACATGTCTTCTGCCTGTCTATATCGATATTGTCTGAGAATAACTAATAATAATTTTAAATGTTGTGGGACTATTCCTTATTTGATGGGCTATTTGGGGATTTATAAATTATTGTTACATACTTTTTAAAAAAAAATTTTAAAATTAAAAATTAAGCATCTGAATAGTGATTTGGAGCTCGAATACCATGGCAACGGTCAAAGTTTCGAAGTATTCGGGTCAGCTCTCCCTGCATGTGCACAGGAGGCCCTCTTGCTGTGAGGCAACAGTGCTAACCACTGCACCACCATGCAGCCAATATCAGGGGATGAAAACTGACATAAACAGCAGATGCTTTTACATTTAGTCACAAGCATAAAATATTAGGTGAGATGACAGATTTAACATCTTTTGAAGTGATTCAAAATTCAGAAAATGGTTTATGTTACCTTCCTTTCCTTTGTAGAGCGCTGGCTTTCGAGATCCAGACAGTCTTTAACATGGATACATGACTGATGTTATCAAAAGACTTCTAAAACAGGAAAAACATTTAAGAGTTATTTACTGACCGCGCTTCTATCTATTGTTAAGCTAGGCATACGCTGTGCGATTTTATTTTGTTGTGTCTTCCTACTTCCTTAGTTTGAAATTTCTGAGGCAGGTAAAGTTTGTTTGCTAACAGGTCTGTAGGGTAACAAGGCTAACAAGGTAGAAACATGGTGCCTTGATCATCTGTGCCATCCTGTCTGCTGAAACGGGCTCACTGTGGCCAGGAAGACATGGACATTTCACCTTGTTCATTTTTCAGATAGAATGGGAGGTAAGGGTAAGGTAGCTACATTTACTAGCTTTATCTGGCTCTGCTTCAACTGTGGTCGAGCCTGTAGCCGGGTGACCAAAATTTCTGACATGACAGCAAATGACACAGATGAAGCTGAAATTCAGTTTGACTCCAAAATGAGGCATGCGGCTCAAAATTTGGGTCATAAACAGGTTAAAAACCTACAGTATACGTCCAGCTTAAGACTTCATGTTACTCTTGTGTTGTAAATCCAACTCTTCAGCAGTAACTGTACCTCTTTGACCTTTCCTGAATCAATGACAAAGATCACATCATTGATGGTGATGCTCGTCTCAGCAATGTTAGTAGAAAGAATCTGAAAGGAAAAAATAACCAGTTATTATCAAGCATGATAGAGAGTGAATTTCCTTCATATTTCCTGTAAAAGTCCAATCAAAGGGAAAACCGGTGTTTCATGGTGGTCAGGCACACACCGTCATTTTGCTTTTTCACAGAAATAAAAGCCATTTAGTTCATTTTGGCATATCAGCGCTGTGTTATCAATAGATATTTGGACGGTGGACAGTACAATATGAAAGTGACTACATCTGCTCCATACAGAGTCTCAGCTCAGAGTAGCAGGAGTCATATTTCACACACAGGACGAGAGAGAGAGTTGACAGACCGAGAGCTGGCGGAGGATTTGGTGTTGAAGCGAGTCAAGTAGATCCTTGCTGCCCTGTAGCAAAAGCTGGACCGGAGAGGACAGACACATCGCCACCCAATGATAAAGATCGAAGTAAGCATGCTACACATACTGACTGTCATCTTTTCTTGTAAAATGTCCAGTGCAATCGGTAACACAGGGGTGGTGTCACAAATTTATTCCTCACAGTCACATCCCTACCAGTTACAGACGGAAGAAGTAGGGTACAGTAACTGGAATGTGCTGCTTAGCGTTGATGTTGAGAAACAGGACATTTAACCAGTTATGGTATGAATAAAGATGCAACTGCCGTGTGTCGCCCTTGAATGATGTAAATATCACAGTATGAAAATATGTGACATCAGAGACTTACTATCTTCCTGATACCAGGTGGAGAGGGCTTCATTGCTTTCTTCTGATCGAGAGTCTGCATGTCTGAATGTAGAGTGAACACCTGGTACCTAAGAGACGACACACACTACATATTAATAAAGCCCATGTTTAAGGCAAGATGAGTCTAGGACTCATGAGTCAACACACATTTTATGAATTCTGCATTTATCTTATGTTAAAATACCATCAAGAAACATCTCTAACTTATCATGACTTTAAATTCACATAACTAAAAACATACAGTACTAAAGACAATGCATCTTCCACTCTTCTTATTTTCTGTATATGTTTCACCTTGCAGTGTGGGTGGAGAACCTCTTATCATCATACAGGATGCGGTCCCTGAGTGACACTATCTCATCGTATCCAGGAAGAAAAATCATTACAGCACCTGAAGAGAATCAGATAAAAGCTTATATACTAATAATCCTGAAATATCATCTGTGTCGTTCAATAAACAGCTATGCTGTTAAAATCCAGTGCGGAGGCTCACCATCACTGGTGGTGGAGCAGATGTTGTACAGCAGATCCATAATGAGGTCCAGGTCCACCCGTTCATCATCAAAGCTGTGGTGGTACAGTTTGAGCAGCTCCTGCTCTTCAGTGCTCATCTCTGTACTGCCACACTGCACCAGAGTGAGCTCATCCAGGCTGCTCTCCTCTCTCAAAGGACTGCACAGTAACAGGAATGTAGGTGTAAACTGACAGGACTTATAAACACACTGTTTATGCCCCCCCAGTATGCAGAAATATTCAAATACACCATTTCAGAATAGACAAATATAACACATTGCTATTAAAAGACTGCATGGTTTTTGCCTCAAATTGCATGTGATTATCATAAAGTGAGCATGTCTGTGAAGGGGAGACTCGTGGGTACCCATAGAACCCATTTTGTTCACATATCTTCAGGTCAGAGGTCAAGGGACCCCTTTGAAAATGGCAATTTTTTTCCTTGCTAAAATTTAGCCCACCTCTGGAGCTTTATTTAACCTCCTTCTTGACATGGTTACCAACTGATTCCTTCGGTTTTCTAGTAACATTTGATATTAACATCTTCACTCTAGGCATAAAACTAAACCTGCTAGAGCCTAAAGTCACTCGGGATCACAGGTCTAACATTACACTCACATCGAAGATCTGAGTAAATCCATGGCGTCTGTCTGCTGGAAGTGTTTGGCAAAGTCTAAGGCTGTCCTGAAATGAGATGAAAACACTATCACAACACATTCAAAGCATTTACACGTGTCCAACAGCATCAAGGAATATGAAAACAAAACAATATGGTAGGTACATAAAAGATGTATAAATACAGTATGTTTAGTGTTATTTTATCAGTATTGTGATATGGATGCTTTGTCTGTGATGAACTGGACTTGTTTACATATTATTATGGCCTTTTCCTATGATTTGTATATGCACACTGTGAAGTGATATAGTGAGTCTTGTGCTAACCCTGATAATTATTTACACTGGACACTGACTCCAGTTATAGATGATGTTCTCTGCCTCATTTTATATTCATGGGCTCATGGTTATAGATTCCTACTGATATGTATGTTTGAGGTACACCCTAGTTTTTTGATACAGAGACGCCTCTATTCCACTCTAGCCATATAGATAGTCTGACAGTCATGGACTTGATGCTATTCTTATGTGTTGAGAGGTACTTACCTATGTTATGAATTGATAAATGTGAATACAGTATATTGTTGTACCATGTGACCATTTCTCTTCAGATTTATTAAGCCTGAAGAAGACCTGATGCTTGAAAAGTCACTTACTAAGACGTGCCAGTAAATTGCACTTAAAGGGAGCTTCATTGTTGGGACCTTCTTCTATATTTTTTCAGTTTAGAGATAAAAAATGTAGTGGCTTGAGTGTAAAGTTTGCAGTTTGTACAGTTACATCATTGCTTTTATTGTGAAGACCTCCTCCATTTCTATGGACAATGAAAGGAAACCTAACAAAAATAGCCGTAAACCACAGTAAATTATAATAGGACTTAATTTAGCGAAACATCAGCTGGGAAACATAACATGGTGGGTGTCTTACCACCCATTGGATGCCTTCATGTTGATGTCCGCCCCCATACTGAGCAGCTGCTCCATCTGTGGGAGGAACCCTCGACCTGCTGCCACCATCAGAGGCGTCGCCCCGGTGTCACTGTGCCTGTAGTCCACTGGGTAGAAAATACAAGTATGAGGAACCGCTTGAGCCTTCATATCTTTAATTCATTCATCCATTCATTTTCTTCACCCATAATGCATGCTCAGGACAGCCCACTAAAATATTAATTGTCAAAGAAACAGTTCAACATTTTGGGAAATTCACTTTTTTTGCAGAGTCAGAAGTTTTTTGCTGAGAGTTAGAGGAGAAGATTGATACCGCTCCCATGTCTGTACGGCAAATATGAAGTTAGAACCAAGAGAATTAGTCTAGATTAACGAAACACTGGAGGCAGGAGGATACAGTTAGTCAAAATTCATAAATACACATACTAATGCACTACTGTCAGTTAAGGGTGGCCAAGATGGATCATACCCTCTATTGCAATATACTGTATGTAATCTTATGGGTTTTTTTAATCATGTTTTTAACAGTTGAAACTTGAGGTGGATTCCTATTGTTCTTGTCAGCAAACTTAATGGTGTATCTGCAGAGGGTCTGTCTGCTTTAAGTTGTTTATAAAAGGCAGCCATATTTTGTAGAACTTACCCTTCTGTTTTTTTAATAAAAACGTTATTTTCTCTAAATCTAAATGCATCTTCACTTCTCTCATCCAATTTACATAAGCAGGAGCTGCTTTAATAGTATTAATCTGCATACCAGCAGACTAACAAACATTATCATATTTCACTCTGGACTAGTTTGTAATCCTATCTGATCTATACAGTATATCATAACGTAGAAGTTTCTGGAAATTCAGCTGAAAACTTCTGATGGATTAAAAACAACAGATGGCAATGTCTAATCCAGTGAATTATACACCTGAAAAATAGAGGCAGATGAAATGAGGGATGAATGAAATCACAGCTGTTCTGTGTCATATGAAAATACAGTACATTGTTCACAGGATTTTATATGTGTAAATTACTAATGTTCTAATAGTGTTTAAATGCCACATTTTCAAAGTTGCACAATGAATGAATGATTTCAGAAAGGTGAGTAAAAACACCGTGAGTCCTACCGTTCACACTTTCATAAAGGATGAGGTTGAAGAGCTGAATGAAAACATCCTGGTCTCCACCGAGGAAAACGTTGGAAATGCAGGAGTCCATCTCCTTCTGCAGCCACGGCTCCAGTCGTTCTGTGTTCTCAGTCTGGGACTCAACCTGGTGCCAAGCATCAACACATCCATACTCATAAAAACTTGTCTGGATGAAACCATTAACAGTTGCCTGCATTATCAATGCCGGCATTTACTGATAGTGAGAGAGGGGGACAGTGATGAAAGGGGGCGAGGGAGAGAAAGGTTGACAAGCAGTAAAGGGCCACAGGACGGATTCGCTGAGTTAAAGACTCCACCTTAGTAAGCCTTAGTACATGGGACACCCGCTCTACCAGGTGAAATACATTATTATCCCCTTATTTCGTTTCTTTCAGCTGTTCGGTTTTGTTTGTTTAATGGTTTGGCGTCACCAGTAGCCCTTCCTTTGTTCCACACCTCTCTTAACTCCTTTTAGTGCTGTACTTTGGAGCAGCAGAAGCTCACAGTTGTGTACTTTTGCATTGGCAGTGACACTGTGCACTAAACAATGAATGGCAGTGTTTGGCTGAGTACACTGGCAGTCCTGTTGCTTCCCTTATCCCTAAACATCTACAGGGTTGTAACAGTGCATATATGTGTGTGTGTGTCTGTGTGTTGGTTTACCAGCTTGTTGAAGGTACTGTCCCCTCTGTCCAGGGAGCTGCTGTCCTGGACGAAGCCTGGGTGAGACACAGGGGTCCTCTGTCTCTCCTCCTCTACTGCCTTACACCACTCCGTCAAACATTTCTGCTTCTTCTCCTCTGAGAACCAGAGCAAGTGATACACAGAGGGGATTCAGACCAAGCTGGGTGGAAGGCTGTGATGCATTGTTTTTAATTCAGTCTGACTCTGTGGACTAATTAATAAAAGCTTCATACTTTTCTGTGTCTCTTCCTTGTATTTCCTTATGTCATTACTGTTGAAGCCCGTCAGCCTCAGAATGTCCTCCAGAAAGAGTTCCTTCACTTCAAACTGTCTTCCGGTGACTAAACATACAACACAAAAACTCTTTAATGTTTTAATAATACAGTTATTAACATCAAAGTCCAAATTCACACCACCGTCACACCTGGGGAAAAAACAATGAAATTGCATTGTTTCAGTAAACCAGTGATCCTCCAGTTCCCAAGCAACTGACACTGACAAACATGCAAACATTATAAGCTATGAGCATGAATTTAATAAACACAGAGTTAGTAGCACATACGATGGATGACAGGGCAGGAGCCAAAGTATTGAAGGAACAGGTCTACATCCAGAGCTGCACTGGACAGGATCAGTTTCAGTGTGGGGATCGTCTGGAGGACATCTCGCATCTTAGTGAGCAGGAAGTCAGTCAAACCATCACGCTCATGCACCTCGTCCTGTTAAAACACAGGAAGTCACTTTAACATGGTGTGATTTATCAGAGAGGTCAAAACAGAAGTCAAGCTGGGATCTGCAGCACCTTTAGAGAGGGAACACATACAGGTGAACCGCGAAAAATTAGAATATCGTGCAAAAGTTCATTTGTTTCAGTAATTCAACTTAAAAGGTGAAACTAATATATTATATAGACTCATTACATGCAAAGCAAGACACTTCAAGCCTTTATTTGTTATAATTTTGAAGATTATGGCTTACAACCTATGAAGACCCCAAATTCAAAATGTCAGAAAATTAGAATATTACATGATATCAATAAAAAAAAGGATTTTAAATACAGAAATGTCAGTCCTCTTAAAAGTATAATCATGCATATGTACTCAGTACTTGGTTTGGGCCCCTTCTGCATAAATTAGTGCCTCAGTGCGGCCTGGCCTAGTTGCTATCAGCCTGTGGCACTGCTGAAATGTTATGGAAGACCAGGATGCTTCAATAGTGGCCTTAAACTCTTCTGCATTGTTCAGTCTTATGTCTCTCACTTTTCTCTTGGCACTGCCCCCATATATTCTCTATGGGGTTCACGTCAGGTGAGTTTGCTGGCCAATCAAGCACAGTAATCCCATGGTCATTGAAAATGAAGTCAGCATCTCTATAAAGCTTGTCTGCTGAAGGAAGTATGAAGTGCTCTTAAATGTCCTGGTAGCGGCTACGTTGACTCTGGACTTGATAAAGCACAGTGGACCAACACCAGCAGATGATATGGCTCCCCAAATCAACACAGACTGTGGAAACTTCACACTGGACTTCAAGCATCTTGGACTCCATTCGTCCTCCAGACTCTTTCCAAATGAAATGCAGAATTTGCTCTCATCTGCAAAGAGGACTTTGGACCACTGAGCAACAGACCAGGTCTTTCTTTACCCCAGGCTTCTGATGTTGTTTGTTGTTCAGGAGAGGCTTGACAAGAGGAATACAAAATTTAAAGCCCATGTCCAGGATCCGTCTGTGTGGCGGCTCTTGATGCACTAATGCCAGCCTCAGTCCACTCCTTGTGAAGCTCCCCCACACTTTTGAATGGCCTTTTCCTGACAATCCTCTCCAGGCTGCGCTCATCCCTGCTGCTTGTGCACCTTTTTCTTCACACGTTTCCCCTCCACTAAACTTTCTATTAATGTGCTTTGAATACAGCACAACATCCAACTTGTTTTGCAATTACCTTTTGAGGCTTTCCCTCAATTCGTCAATGATAGTTTTCTGCACAGCTGTCAGGTCAGCAGTCTTCCCCATGATTGGGATTTCTACTGAAGCAGACTGAGAGACATTTTAAAGGCTCAGGAACCCTTTGCAGGTGTTTTGGATTAACTAGTCTACAATATTGTACCTTTTCACAGTATTCTAATTTAAAATTTTGATTTTGGGGTTTTCATAAGCTGTAAGCTATAATCATCAAAATTCTAACAAAATAAAGTCTTGAAATATCTCACTTTGCATGTTATGGGTCTACATAATATATTAGTTTCACCTTTTAAGTTGAATTACTGAACTTTTGTATAATATTCTAATTTTTCGAGTTTCACCTGTACAAGTGAACAGGAGACGTACCATTTTCTGAATAAAAAGCTCTATAACGTCTACAATTTTCAACCAATTTTAATCTGTCGTTTTATATTCAAACGTTTATGTTCAACGTGGAGTAACGTTAAATTAGCGTTATGGGGTTTTTTTTTAATTTTCCCAAAGATTTTGGTAAAAAAATTGTTAAATACTTTAATGTTACTGCCTCCTGTTCATGGATCACCAGTCTGCCCTTCAATATGGTAGGATTCAATCAATTATTATGAATATCAATTGTTAAAAAATAGTACTATCATATCACATTTTCCTTTAAGCATTTTTCACATTAGCAACTGTTCAAATTAATGTTACATCTTTACAAAATGTCTGCTTCCATAACATCAGATAAGAGCTACCTAACATTTGTTATTGTTAGCTAATCAATATGAGTTAATGTTAGCTTATTGATGTTCATATCCAACATGATATTGGATTTAAAATGAAATTTAAGAAATGCACGATGCATATTTAAAAAGCGTCTAAAATTGCAAACAATTAAACTGATGGCGTATTGGTTAACAATTACACTATCAAATTATTATTATTTTTTTAAATAATTGCTGTATTATTTCAATGAATTCAGATCATAACTAATATTATTATACAAATACTTATTGTTACCATTACTTTTGCCTGTTATTCTGCTTGCTCTTATAAGTACGGTAACTACATCATAGTAATTGCTGTAGCAGCAGCTTTATATAGCTGTATATACTGTATATCATATAATGTTATTATATTATATTATACAGGGACCTCTCTACAAGTATTAAGCTTAAACAAAGAAAATAAGCCAAAGCCATTTTTGACAAACAACCAGTCATTGAAATTAGTTGAGAGACGTAGACAGTATAGTGCTTTTCATCAAGAAAAACAACAGCTTCCCCTTCACTAGTATAGGGTGACAGGCCAGTCTTGCCAGGTCCAATATGGCACCCACGTTGACGTATCGCTGAAACGGGCTGAAGCATCCAATGCGGTGTCTATGTATGTCTCTGCTCCTGCTGGATGTGGTTCAATCAGCTTCAAATGTATGTTTTCCATACAGCAGGATTACACAGTTAAGGCATTTTTCTGAGACCGTGTGTCCTGTTTATTTGTAGCTGTTTGATGCTCACCACAATAACATGTGTGACAGTTGTCAGGTAGGTGTCTCCTGCCATCAGTGACCTGAGGAACATTCCACTGGTGCAAAAGGTCAGCAGTGTCTTAGGCGAGACCCTGAGGTTTCAAAGACAACAATTACAAGAGTAATTTTCATATTAAGCAATAGAAGTGTTCCACAAGCTAGCATGTGTGTATGTGAATATATGTATATATGTATATATGAATAAATATATATATATATATATATATATATATATATATATATATATATATATATATATATATATATATATATATATATATATATATATATATATATGGCTTGGTTTACATACATATAGCTCATTTTTATATATTATATATATATATATATATATATATATATATATATATATATATATATATATATATATATATATATATATATATATATATATATATATATATATATATATATATATATATATATATATATATATATATATATATATATATATATATATATATATATATATATCTGGATTCTATCACAAATTGGCTTGGTTTGCTACTGTAGCTCATCCTTGAATTGAACTAGTTGCTCTACTGTAAGTGTAAAATATTAACATATGAAGTGTTGTGTCTTTCTACAAAACATAAAAGGCTGTGATGTAAAGTACCTGCTCTCTAGTCTGATGTGATAACCGACAGTTTCGCCCACGCTTTCTCCTCTCTCAGCTGCCACTCTCTCAGCCACAGCGATGGCAGCCAGGCGTCGAGGCTGAGTGCAGAAGATCCTGCAGGGCTCTCCCCTCCTGCTGCAGTCATCCAGAAGAAACTGTGGGATCTGGACAACGCACAGGGACACTGAATAACCTTTACAGGTTTCATCCTAAGGCTCTATCTTTACCACACATACTACACAATAGCTATCCAGTATCAATGGCTTTAGTCCCTCCAAAAATGGGAAAGTTTATGAACATGGAAAGGAATGGAAAAAGGCTGAATCAGTGAAATAGCTTGATGATTTTATCAGTTAATTTCAGACCCTGACCAAAATGTTGGTCAGCGTGACCAAGTGTCTGTCAGACAAACCCACCTGTGTGGTTTTTCCAGAGCCGGTCTCTCCCACCACCAACACCACCCGGTTCTCTCTGACAAGCTGGATGATCTCCTCCTGGCGCTCATACACAGGTAGGGCACGTCGAAAACTGTCCAGTTCTGAAGGATTCCTCCTCCGAGGCACCCTGGGTATGCCCTTGTTTAAGCGCCCGCTTGCTGTGTTCCTCTCACTACCGCTGTCTAAGGGAAGAGCTGAAGAATATTATGTGACCCTATACAACCTGTTGACTTGTTTTTTCCATCTTGAAATACTTAGCCATGTATGCATTTTTTTGTCTGTTAAGCTATGCAAATTTATTCTGTTATCACCAAAATCATACTATTTAAAAAGCTATTGCCACTACTGGTCTGGATTTGCAGCGCATGAGGTAGAGGTTGAAGTGTTTTAAAATAGGTTTTGTGAAAATTCCTGTATTTGGGAAGTAGTGAGAATATGACTGGATAATGATGCTGGGATTATACTACATGAATTGTGTGAGAGTTTGTAAACAGATTTCTAATAAATGGTGCCCTCAAATGGGGTTGTGTTTACCGTGTTCACAAAAAGAGTCCATATGAATGCCCCCCTCTTGTGGTATTCATGACTTTGTAAGTGGAAAGTTTCTGAAAGCTCCAAATTCATGAGTTGTGACATGTTTGTTAATGTCAACAAATACAGAAATCGGTGCATAATAAGGTAATATATTGTAATTTTAATCGTATATTGTTTTTCTTCATAATTTTATATATATTTTATCTCTGAGGAAAAGGTTGATCTTCCTAATGAAAGAGCCATTTAGATCTATCTTTTGGGAGTGTTATGTTTTCCCTCTAAGTTACACTGACACTGGAGACTCATAGTAGTAGTATTTGGGTGACTTGGGTCTCTAGAAACATAATAAAACTACCATTTGCAAAGGTACAACAAAGTTTCCCTCATGTATGCCAGAGAGGAAAGACTCATGAATATATTTTACAATAGTGGGCAGTATAGACAGCACCCCATTACATCAGTTTTGCCATTTTTTTATTCATGCAGTGGACATTAACTGTCCTGCATTAGCGTAACTCACTGCACATTTCTAGTTTATAGTCAAATACTGACCCTCACCGGTTTCTGTAGCCACAGACAAGCCACTGCTTTTGCTGGGCTTTATGTCTATGCCTTCCTTATTGCTGACGGGAAACCTCTGAAATAGGCTGCGGATGAAATATAAGGAATTGTGGGAGACGGCGAGGGACATGGTAGGTCGAGGTTTGTCTGAACCGCTCTTCTTTCTAATCGTTAGGAAGCGATATGGTCCTTTCCTGAGAGAAAGAGAGAAAGAAAGAGAGAGAGAGACAGAGAGAGAGAGAGAGAGAAAGAGAGAGAGAGATTTCTGCCATTAACATGTTTTTAACTGATTCAAGTGCAAGAACAACTGCTGCTGTAAATGGGTCAATCAGAAGTCAGCCACTTTCTGACCTTATCCCTTTGGATTTTAGCAAATACTACTATGAGTGCTAGATTAACTGGAATGACCAACCATACATGAGACAGGGACCCTTGACTACAATATAACCAGCAGCAAGTAGGAAAGTTTGAGGTACCGGTAATCTCCCTTCAGCCAGCTGCCTCTTATTTAGGTCTGTTGTGAAATGAGGAAGTATCATATAGATTGCTCCTCACTTCAACCTCACACATCAGCTGTTCCTCGTCCATTGCAGCGCTTTCAACGTGAGCGACAGCAATAAATAGAAACAGCATCCAACAAAAGCTCAGCACCAAACGTTGCGCCGCACAGTGTGGTTTCACAGTCAGTTAGGAGTAATATGTACACACACCATCTCAATACACTTGACCTCTCTGTGTTTCACATATGCCACTGGACACCTCCGTAGCTCTATCAACGAGGTATCAAGTTCAAACTGCGTCTATGCTCTTTACACTTTCCTTTGGCAATTCATTACTTTATTCTCTCTTTTCAATCTCAGTGTTCACAGTTCTCAGTTTACCTGCTAATTACGAGGAAATGGGATTCACCAGTGTAAACACTAGGCACAGTCCTGTGCAGGGAGCTAAAAGCTAACATTAACTAGCTCTCATCCTGCCGTTTTCAACACAGATTTGATTTCCCATAATGCCCTGAGTCTTGCAGTCAGTAGAGAGCAACTGCGGCACCTGGCTCTAAAAAAAGCGGCTGCCTCAATCTTGTGAGGTTATCGTTGCCTGTGTGTGCATGATGTCAGTGCAAGGCGGGATCAAGTCAGACACAAATCTAACCCGCATGCATTGATGGTGATAGCCGGCGATTGATTCTGCACAGACCTGGTTCATCTCGAACGAGCCTATTCTTAGTGATACATAATGTACACAGGTCCTGGTGGATGAACTTACCCTTTGCTCTTAGAAATGTAACCCAGGGACTGTGCCATTCGATGAATGAACGCCCTCTCAGTGTTGGACAGGGAGGAGGGAAATTCCATCTCTACTCAGTCGGGAAAAGGAAAGAGTAAATATTATGACACTCTACAAGACTCTACTATCACATTTTCCTGCTCACACTGGGAGGAGTAGTGACAAAGGCCCTGTTCGGACCTGGTATTAAAATTTATCCCGAGTGATCAGATCACAAGTGGACAGCTTTAAGAATGCCTCTCCACATGTGTCTCCAGTGACCACTTGTGATCCAGTCTCACTTCCCCACTTTATATGCAAATAAACATGTAGCAAACACACGGCAATACAGTAGACATTGTGACGTATTATTACAGGATTATCAGTAGTAATATCCTACATATTTGAAACTGTGGGTACATTTTATTAACATCAAAATAAAAGGTTATTGTACGTGCCACTGGCCCTGCTGCCTTTGCCAGGCAACAGAGGGTATAGAGCTTCAGAGCACCAGGGATGAGAAAGGGCGAGTGGGCGGGTGTCACGCTTTGCGTGCCTGGTCTGATAGTCTGTAGATACAGTATGTAGCCTATAGATAAGATATATTTTAATAAAATACAGCTGTACCAACAATATACAGCAGAGCACAGAAGCTGTTTCTATGGTGCGAGGCAGACAAGCGATCACATCTGCCTGTCTATTCACCTGAGGACCTCAGAGACCCATGGATGCCAGCAGGACGTCAGTTGAGTAGTCGGCCCTTAATGTGGCCCAGGACACATTTAGTACACACTGCTAAAAGAATGTGGCCATATGTGGTCCAGACCACCTCTAAATGTGGTCTGAAAGATCTGATTTCAATGCATCCTCAGTGCATCTTTAATACGTTTACCCCTGTACTTAGAACTGTCCACTTGTCACCTGATCACTAAGGACACATGTTAATACCAGATCTGAACAGGGCCAGAGGTGTACCTAAGTCATGTGATACAAAAAAAACTAACTGCTGACCAAACAGAAATGTTCTGCTTTTATTTCTTGATATAAAACAATAAAAACAGTTGCTACCTTTATCGTCGCTGTAGTGAAACCTCTCCAGAGAGAGGTTCACTGCTATCTTGACTTCTTCATCGATGTGAATTTCTTTGAGGCCTTTAGAGATGGAACCTCGGGGTGCTCTGTTCAGGTTCTTGGCTGGTTTCTGTGCTGCTCTACCAGCATTCGACATGATGCACTGCAACACAACAACAATGGATGGCTACCTGTGCTAAGACAATATTAGTGCTTGTCATTATTTGATATTTTAATGGGCAATAGAAAGAATTATGAAAAGAATTTACAAATAATCCATCAATAAATAGTCCAAATTAAAAAGGGATTTACAAAACACCTTAAACCTTTCAATAAGTACATGATTTAAGACTACATTAATTAATTCACAAATAAATAATATACCATATTTTTCACACTATAAGGCGCACATAAAATCAGCCAACTGTTAGACACTGATGATGAAGGATTTGATGGATTTGTTCAAGAGGAATGAACTGAAAAGTGAGTGTATTGTTTTGTATTTCATGTGTTACAAGTGAAAAATGTTGAGAGTTATTGAAGCTATTGAGTTATTAAATGAACTGAAAAAAGTTTGACTTATCTGACCGTTTTGTTTCGCTTAATGCACCTTATAATCCAGTGCGCCTTACAGTGCGAAAAATACAGCAATTTAAATTTCTATTTGAAAATGCAGTTTAAAAAGAATATTTATAACTGGATCACAAATTGAAAAATACAGGTTTTAATCAAACATTTAAAACTACTACTTTACTAAATTTATTAACAATTGAATTTGCTCATTTTTTGTAATTCTTTTCATAATTCATCCTTTTATTGCCCATTAAAATGTCCAATAATGAAATAATTTGTAATCTTGTCAATTTATTCATAGATTAATAAAGTTGGAAACACATTTCTTGTTGCCTGTGTTGATTGTCCTATTATTCATTAATCGATTAAATGCTCTATTACAATTTACGTGACTCGTGGTCCTCCACAGAGCTGCAGACTTCAGACTTGCAAAATGTAAATTCACTGTTATTGACACACATGCACAGCACGCATTGAAAGTTAGCTAAGCTAACGTTACTGCATTTGACCCACCCCAGTATAATACTATTAGCAGCGCCCGGGGAGCAGTTTTAGAGGGTAGCTGCCTTGCTCAAGGGCACCTCGACAGGCGAACTGGCATCTCCCCAGCTACCTGTGCGTGTGAGAAAGACCAGGGCTAACTTGTACTATACAATAAACTGTCAAGTCAGTGTCATTTCAAGCCTCTAAGTAAAGACACTTATATTAGCGACTAGCGGAGGTGTTGTGGTGAAACGTCAGCTAAATTAGCTGTTAGGAAGCCTCCGCTGTGCGCGTCATGTCACCGGTAACGTTTCAAAACACGGAACTAACTTATCACGTTAGCTACGTAACAGTTAGCTTAACGGGTGGCAGCTAAGGAGGCTGTAGTCTGCTTCATGTCATACACCTTGTCATAAAAGTAATTATTGTGACGTTACCTTGATTAGTGAAGATTCCGCAGCGTTGTTAAACGAAAAGCAGTCAGCCAGATTAGCGGGACGTGATTTAAAGCGCGTGTTTTACCCGTTTTATGGTTTCTGTTGTTTTCTCGCGCTCTCTGCTTTCCGCCGGCACCGGCCCCCGCCAACAACGACAGCACATCCGGTCCGACTCCTTCAGAATAAAATGAGGCATTGCGACAAACCTAACCTGAAAACATAATTTTACTCAAAAGTAATGACATATATTATTTGATTTGGCATTATTTGGCATTATTTGATTTGGAATAATAACTTGTTGAAAAGTTGTTCTGGATTAACACAAATGCACCTGTTGCACAGGTAACATTAAAGCCTCGGTAGTCGACAATTTTTTCGATTCACTGGGTAAAAATGAATGTTCTAAGTCAAGTTGCTCACTTCATGGCTCTGTTTTCAGGCTTTAAAGAAATCTAACTCATAACGGGAGACTTTGACCAACCGTTCCTATTGGCTGTGCACCGGCTGGTTGGTGGTGCTTGGTATTTCCTCAACTGACCACAACATGGCTGCTAGGTCACAAATTTTCTCATTTTACAGTGAAACGGTAACTACAAGATGTTTCTGAAAATATTTGAGGAGAGAAATAGGCGTTACCATTTGATTGAAGTTTGCTGCTCATAGATGGCAGCCACCAAATCAGCTCTGATTAGTTGTTTTCCTCCAGTCTGTGAAATCTTGCAGATGCCGTTACGAGGACCGGAGGACACTTAGGCACATGATGCTTTTTTTTCAAATTACCTGCGTCATGCACTACTTTCAGGATATAGTGACCATTTCATAAAAACAACCTTTGCTCCAACATGTTTCTACTCTCAACAGCTTTAGTTGTTGACTTT
The DNA here is from genome assembly GCA_947000775.1 of Pterois miles. Lineage (NCBI taxonomy): Eukaryota > Metazoa > Chordata > Actinopteri > Perciformes > Scorpaenidae > Pterois > Pterois miles. The sequence goes on along the minus strand of CAMQGK010000530.1, from coordinate 209,939 downwards.
TAATTGCCCACATGTGTGAATGTGAGTATGGATGGTTGTCTGTCTTTATGCATAAGCTCTGTGATAATCTGGAGACCTGTCCAGGGTGTACCCCGCCTTCGACCAAAGTCTGCTGGGATCGGCTCCAGCGCCCCCATGACCCTGAAAAGGATAATTAGTAAAAAAAAAAAAAAAAAGGCTCTATTTGGTTAGGCGCACATGTTCTTTTAGGTTATTAAAGTTTCCAGCAATTGGCACAACCAAACAGTTCTTTGTGAAATGACTAAATCTGGACTGAGCACAACAAAAATACTTCCCTGTATTGTTTCCTTTTGTGTCCAAAGCCCCACACAAGTGCATTAAAATCTTAGTGTTTATCATTCCTATAGAGTCTTTCTTGCATGGAAACATGTAGAATACTAAAAAAGACACAAACATGTTTGGTGTGTCATGTGTCAGTAATGCATTATATGCATTACTGAAAACACATTTATAAGCCAACTAGACTAAGGATACAATAAATGTACTATTAGTCTCAAAATGTGAGCCTTTCTCCAGGAGAAAGACACTTTGAGATGTTTGATATACTGTAGTGCATACTTATATTTCATGTTAACAAGCCAACAGCCACGAGTGAAAAAAACAGACTTTATTAATATTCACATTTGAAGTCAAAACACCATTGAAGCCAAAGGAGATCACCATCTGTACAATGAATAATAAAGAAAACCCGGTGGCAATGACAAAAAGATCTTGCATTCAGATTTAGTCATTTCACTTGTATGTATATGAGAAATAAAAATAGTTATACTGTGGGATGAACATTAAAGACTTCTAAAACATGAAAAAGGTTTTTTGATGTTTTCATCTCTAGTGGCTGGAAACCCCTTAATGTGGCCCTTTGTGTGAGTCATTTGTAGCATCTTTGAAAATAACTTATGTTCACAGTAGTCTAACACAATGGTCCTCCATCATGCCCCATAGCTAAAGAGTCTGCAAGTTTTCAGACCAACCAAACAATAAAGCAGCTAACTAATAGATCATGAAGAATATGATTGAGAACTTCTGGTCGATGAAATTTCAACATGAATTTAAAACCGTAAACCCTGCAGTCTGCACGACAGAACAGCCTTGGATAACAAGAAAACCAGACAAACACAAGTGGATAACTGTAAGGAAAAAAACAACAACATCTGGAAGTCTGTGGCTCAATATATTCAGATTAAACTATGTAATCAAACTGAAATGTCATGTTCCTTTTACAGTATATGCACATGATGTATGACAAAATTAAAATGTTAAAATCCGATTAAACTGAATGTGAAACTGGCAGACAAAGTCCTGAACTTGACAATATAATTTCAAATCAGACTCCTGTATTGCATGTGAAGGGTAGATACTTTCATAGTGGTCAATCTCGTAATTGTCGACAAAAGTTGACAAAAAAAAGTTGTTGCAAAAGAGATGTGCAAGAATCCTGCCGTTATGAAAATTTCACAGGTCCAAAGATTTCATGCTAAGTAGGTGATAATTAACAAGTAACCTGTTTGAAATTTCTTTGGAATTACTGCCAATTTCCCCACTATTTACCTAAAATTTATCAAAACGTACTTTATTATAAACATTATTAACTAATTATATGCTAAAATAGCATATAATGGTTAAAACAGGGCCCTTAGGATTGAGAAGCTGCCGCTCTACCAAAACTAACAGAAGACACTTCTGATCAGACACAAATCTCACCATTGTGACTTACTGTCTACACACATTTAACCTGGTAGCTAATGTAATGATTCAGGGAGTTTTTTTTTTTTTATCTTAAATTAAATTTCAAAAGTTATATGATAATTATCCATTTATCAGCAGACATGGAAATAAAGCATATTAATTAACATTGTATTATTTTCCTGGAAATGTAAATACACTACCAGCTACTGGAAAATAGTAAAATATAACTATTAAATAATGTTTATAATAAAGTAATTTTCAATAAATATTGAGGTAATTTGTCAGTAACTCCAAAGAAATTTCAAATAGGTTATTTGCTTATTATCACCTAGTTACCATGAAATTTCATTTATGTTGGCCACTGTCAACCAGCTTCATTCATTCAATTATTTTCATTGCATCATTTTCGTGATTTCTTGGCCTTAATTACGGATTTCCAAACATCAATTGGATCTCATGATTTCATCTTTATACTGGCAGCCGCAGAATACCTTACAACAGAGTAACATGAGGTCACAAAAGGAGGACGGTCCAAGTCACTCTACTAGCAAAAAGTTAAACAGCCTTTAATCAGATGCCTATTTCATTTATGAAATACTAAAAATAGACAATGATATATCAGCTTCTTGCTCAGGTGTGTGCAATCATCTCAGGTTTACTGAAGGGGGAAACTGTGTGTTGCACCCTGAAGGAGCCGTTTGTGCAGATACGCATTGGTTGTAACCCATCTCATAATATGCTAGCATTGTCTGTTTTCAGTATTTCCCAATAAAATAGCCATCTTATTAACTTTTGTGAGAAGAGTGCCTTGGACCGTCCTCATTTTTTGTGAACTTCTGGGCTCCCTTCCAAAGAGCACCGTCATTACACTTGTTTCTTCCAAGTGCTCCGGACCTTTTCTCGTCTTTGAAGAGTAACACATGAATTAAATCAGATTCAGCTTGCAAAGAGGAACTTGAGGAGACCACTTGTTCTTCCTTTCCCAAGGCAATATTCCATTCAATTCTACATTCCTGGATAAAATCTTAAGACATTTTGGTAATAAAGCCAATAACACTGTAAATACATAAAGCCCATAATACCCACTCTTCAGTATCAAATGGAGGAAATGAACAATACCTAAATTTTAACATCTTAAAATCAGTATATAACATGATAAATTTAACATTGATTCACTGGCCAAATTCGCTAACATGTAACAGCTGATTTTTTTTTTTTTTTTTTTTATACATCTTACTGTCACCTCATATGTGTTTAAAATCCATTATGTTCCCAAAAGGTTTGATCTTTTGTCTTTAAAAGACTAAAGCTGGGCATACACTACGATTTTAGAAATGTTGTGTTATTCCCACTCTTACGGTATGAGTAGATTGCGATGTAAAGTCAAAGCTCACGATTTATCTGCTCGCACTACATGTAAAATAGAAAAAGAAAACAGCCAATCAGCTCCTGCAGACCGCTCTGGCTGCTGATAGTCAATACAGATTAGTTAGAAGCTCCGAGGCAGGTAAAGTTTGTTTGCTAGCAGAGGTCTGTAGGGGTCGCAAGGTTAACAAAGCTGAAACGTGCAGCCTTGATCATCTGTGCCATGCTGTCTGCTTAAACGTCTAAAAAAAGAGACAGTGGCGTAACATTACATGGACTTGCTGTGGCTAGGAAGACCTGGACAGTATGGCTTGTCCATTTTGCAGAGAGAATTGGAGGTAAGCTACCCATGTTTTCCAAGCTATATCTATCTATAGTCTACATTATCTTGATAGCTGCTCTCTGATTACTGTTAAAAAAGTAGAAAAAAGGCACTGACGCTTGGGAATCAGCTTCAACTGTGCAACATGTCAGAAATTCATCTGACAGTCCAACAGCCGGTCAGGAAGGAAGTTAATCGGTCCTCGGCCCGATGAACGATGCCCGATGAAGCTGAAATTCGGTCCGACTCTAAAATGAGTCGTGCTGCTCAAAATTCGGGCCAGAAACGGACTAAAATCGCACAGTGTATGCCCAGCTTAAGGGTTAACCTGAGCAGTCCTCTCCTTATGGTCTATTTTGATATTTAAAGGAGTAAAAACTAACTTAGGATTCTGCTTGGACAGACTGACGACATTGCTGTGAAGTTACCATCCCTTTTTTAAGGTCTGAAAAGTTAGACAGCAAAGGCAAACCACTCCGGTGAAGCTTACTGGATGTGTTCAGAGAGAAATGGGCAACCCCCCCGCTGTAAATGCGAGTTCATGACATGTTCAATAACTTACAGCCTCGACCTAGTTTGATGCTGTTACAGGAGAGGCACGGCGCGTCATCAGCCATGTCAGTAGTCAAAACATTTCATGATGGCGTCTCTGTCAAATTTGAAATTGAGGAAAGCCTTGGAGGACAGCAGGTGCTCCGAGTCTCTGCTGTGGACAGTCGGGTGAGTGTTAGATCCACACGGGGTCCCATCTGTGAAAAGAAAAGCTCATTTATAGGTTCCATTTCTGGGGGATGTTAGGTTTTAATATTTGAACGGTCTGAAACTAGTTTGGTTTGTGGTTGTCCATACAATCAATTAAATATGCCCTTTCTGGACGCATTCACCTTATAAACATGTATGTGCACTACTTTATTATTTATATAAAGTTTATTCAATATGTATTTTTTGTTTTTACATTTTTTAATAATTTTTCTTTATTATTTCAATCATTACTTTGAATGTATCTTATATTTTTATATTTTCATTCACTCATAATTATTATAATTGTAATTATTATTATTATTATGTAGTTAAAGTATATTTGATACGATTGGTTCATTATTAATATATCATTACCACATTTTACCACATTAGTGATTTCTTATGTTAATAAGTATTTCTGTAAAGGTATCTGCCAACTCAGGACCCAGTAACTGAACTGTCACATTAGCAGACAGTGTAGCAGTAAAGTAAGTAAGTAAAACTATTTTATTCAGATAAGTTTATTAGGGGGCTGCACGGTGGTGCAGTGGTTGGCGCTGTCGCCTCACAGCAAGAGGGTCGCAGGTTCGATTCCGGCTTGGGACTCTTCTGTGTGGAGTTTGCATGTTCTCCCCATGTAAGCGTGGGTTTTCTCCGGGTACTCCGGCTTCCTCCCACAGTCCACAGACTCTAAATTGCCCGTAGTATCAAGAATTATTTATTACATTTTTTCCAGCAGCCCAAAACTCAAAGAATAAAGACATTTCCCACTCAAATCAGTGGTATTTTCTTTTTGAATTATAAGGGACATGTAATTGTTTAAGCTACTGGTGAAAATAATCTATGAATCTTATTTGCATATATGTATTTTGTATACAGCCTTTAATAACACCTTGAAAAATGGACGTAGTCACACATCTATACTTCCACTAACTTTAGCTCTCCCGTCAGCTCCGTTCTCTTTATCCATCCATGTTCAGCTCCATCAGGGTCGTTTGAATGCATTTAACCTAAACGTCAGTAAATGGGTGATCTACAGTTGTAGCGTCGGCCGATTTGACCACAGAGATGTGAATGACATCTGGCTCGACCGCACGTTACCGCAATACGATACTGTTTCCTGTCCATGAAAGAGTTAGCATACAGCTTTAGCCGTGATGTCTAGCTCTGCTTATGTGCATGTGTGAAGAAAAATAGTGGCTTACTCACAGCCACTATGCTAAAATCATTTAATAATTTACCAATGTTTTCATATGACAGTCTTCTTTAGGGTATTGAAACTGCACAAACATACCTCTGTCAAAACTGTCTTGCAGTCTTCTGGGTTGAAGTCTTCTATCTTCTTTCTGTAGAAATTGTACAAGAGTGCAAAACTTGTCACTTACAGAGCAGCACCAATCCAGAGATCTTTTTCAATTCAACGTTCATACATGTCAGTCTCACATTTTGACTGATAACGTGCATGATGTTTGATGTTTGTTTTTTTTTTTTTTTTTAAAAAAAGGTCAGAATCGCATGTGGTCTCTATACTAAAAACAGCAATCTGAAACAAATCTGGTTTTGCACTTACGAATATGGTTTTCACCTGTTGGTTGTTGGCTCCGTTGTCGTTTGCTCCTTTCTTCACATAAGACGAGTCCTGGCTTTTCTTTCCATTGCTTTTCAAATTTGGGTTCTACGGAACAAAGAAAAGGATTTATGAGGTAACCAATAAGTTGATGGCAGCTTCAAACTAGGAATAATAATAATCCAAAGAGGCAGAGGAGGTTGCTCCTTTATTTCTGAGAGGCAAGACAAGTCAAGGCAAGTGGAAGAAGGTCTGGATTCTTCCTTATAAATATCTAATAGTAAATGAGGCCTTCAGATTTATTCATAAATATTTCCCTGTCAATCACTACATGCAGAAATCTAAAAAAGCCTTTGAAGATTTATCTTTGATCATATCTTTTAAAAATGGAAAAAATGTGGTGTTCGGTTTCTTAAACAAACCCAAAACAACATTTTCTTAAAATAAATTTGATACGTTTTCTTTTAACCTTTTATTCATATATATAAATTTTACAATAAATATCTTATTTTATTGTTTTCTTGCTAAATATGTAAAACCACCTTCTAATTTGACAAAGAAAAAGGCTATTAAGACACTCTTTTATACACTCTTAATATTTTTGCTTAGTGTGCTACACCCCTGGCTCTTTCGTTACTGTTATACCATAACGTGAATTATGTTCTTTTGTTTACTAAAGAAAGAAAGTAGAGATAAGTAGCCACCTAGTGTAAAACAACAAGACGCCATTGGTTGGTTTTCCTCCCATACTCCCCAGCGTTTTGAGTCACTAGCCACCAGCCTGCTGTTACATAACGGTTAACTGTAGCAGAGTAATCCTGTCTTTTCTAACCTGGTTGGAATCATACTGGCTCAGCTGTTGCAGCGCTTTCTGCTGCTTGGGTTTCGTCCAGCCGTCTCCCAAAAATGCATCAGAACCTGTGAGGCGGCGGGATTTTGACCTAAAAGATGGAAAAAACAAATAAAGTGAATATTTTCTATTGTAAACGGTGGACACTAACAGCTCTCCAGCTCTTCAGACCAATTCTTTGTCATTCTGCTTCTGAATAACAAATTAGCAACAGTGGATATTGGTGCGTGTCTAAATAATGATCAGACAGAAGATAAACTGATAACACCTGCCATGGTAATTTTATTGTCATCAAACTGAACGGGCAAATCTCGATGGATACTCTGAATTGACCATTCTTTACATTGTGTGAATGTTGAAAAGACAGAACCTTCAGTGAAGGTGAAAATGTGGAGGGTTTCTCACTCAACCCCTTACAATCCATCCCCTTTTTTTAGAGGGGTTAGCGGTGGGGGACAGAGGATGTTTAGGGGTACATAAATATTGGAGAGGAGATGTCATATAGAAGTGGTGTACATCATGCAAAAGCTGGGAACCTGAAGATTAATTTAAGATGCAGCTCAGCACTGTGTGTCAAGTTGTTCTGATTAATAAGCTATAAAATGAATGAGTTCATTAAAATAAATAATGAAAGAGTATAAGGGTTTAGAACATTATGATAGAAGCATATGATGGTCATGCCCATGGTCACTAACATCTCAGTAGTTATTGCAACAATTTTGGGGTTGATATCATTTGTTACACAGATTTGGTGCTAACTTTAACCATTTTTTTTTTTTACTACTTGAGAATCAATAAATACCACATTACGACACCAAGACCTTGAGGACCACTACAGAAAAGCCATGCTGTAATTTGGTTTCAAAAACTTTTGACATTTTGAGATTTCTGCAAGAATTGCATTTTTCAGTGATTGGATGGTGAGCACTTCTGTTTTGGAAACTACTCAGAAACCCCCGTATTGTCAATCTACCTAGGAAAGCCATCCATCCTCTGAATGCTCCAGGTCTCGTTTGTGGCTGTAAAGTTTCATGAGGCCGTGATCATCCTAGAGGTCACCACAGGTCATTTTATACACTGATGCCAAACTTCAAAAAACGGTCTCACTACAATGAAATGGCTACCATGGAGACTAACATCATCACATACTAATACAGTTGGGTCATTGGCTCCACAAGGGGTCTCAGCTTTACACTGATACCCAATTTATGTAATTCCAAGACTGTTCAGGGACCCCAGTATGCAGAAATATTCAAACATCATTTTAAAATAGGCGACAATTCTCAGGTGATCACTCTGTGAGACTGGGCTTTGTTTCTAAGACTGAACCTCTGGCTGTTATTTGACAGCTGACTTTGATTTGAGAAGTGATGGTAAGTTCTACCGAAGACTGACAGTGTCTTTACCGAGCATTGTCTGAAGGTTTGCCCGGAGTGTTGCCGTTGTTTGCAAAGTCCTCATCACTGTCTGTTGACTCTCCTTTCAGCCTGCTGATCCATTCTCGCAGCGGCCTGTAGAGTGGAGCAGGCAGTGTGCCATCAATAGCAGGCAATTACAAGAATGAAACTAAATCACAACACTGAGGCAGCCACACATTGTTATTTTACTTGAAAGGCATGAGACACAACATAGTGAGCTTTAGAGGTATTAGTAGGTGTCTGTTGGACTGTGGACAGAACTAGCCAGACTAGCTGTTCCCCCTGCTTCCAGTCTTTAGCTCAGCTAGGCTAACCACATCCTGAGTGTGATAGCCATCTTCTCATCTCAATCAAAGTAAATATGCGTATATTATATATATGAAAGGAATAAAATCTGAATGAATAATTCAATGTTGAAAATAAGTATTTGCACCTAGGCTTGGGCAGTATTACATTATACAAAGTATTTGTAAAGAAGAAGAAGAAGTCCTTTATTAGTCCCACGAGGGGAAATTCAATTTTTTCACTCTGTTGTTAACTTATACACAGTACATGCAGACCGAACACACACATGCACAAACATGCAACAATGGAGAGATGTCAGAGTGAGGGGGCTGCTCCTGACAAGCGCCCCGAGCAGTTTGGTGCCTTGCTCAGGGGCACCTCGGCAGTGCCCAAGAGGTAAACTGGCACCTCTCCAGCTACCAGTTCACACTCAGTTCTTGGTCCATGGCGGGACTTGAACCGGTGACCCTCCGTTTCCCAAGCCAACTCCCTACAGTCTGAGCTACTGCCGCCCCCCTGGGTGGGGATAAACAATGTGATTTTCAATATTGTTATAAATACAGATGCTTTCTATGATGCTGAATAGGTGGGATGTATTGTAGTGCACAGCGCACGCCACCAGATGTCAGTCTCTACGGTGTAACAGGCTGCTGAGCTCAGAAAGAGTGTTTTGGGTTCGTAAAATGGATGTTTTAAGAGAACTGGTTACAGCCTTGGAGGGGGGGCCCCGTTCATTCCCATGAAAGTTGGTCAGGCCGCATGAGGACAATGACGGTCACTTCCCCTTGGAAAAGTACCCGGATCATCCGGAGATCTTCAGTGTCCATAGGCCCTACTGCACATTTCCAATATTGACGGTAGCCTCCGCTTGGTCACATGACTCGGTCACAGTGTCCCGACGTTATGGCTTGCGCTGTCGTCATGGTCTGGGTCTCCATAGACATGAGGTCATGTGATGGTCACTGAAGTTAGCCACTAATATTGTATTATATTATATCATATTATAATATTGGGTTCAACGACTGATGCTCTTCCTGGCAGCTTGATTCAAACTACAAAGGCAGTTTGCCACATAATTTTATTCATCTGACAGGCTAACACAGTGTCCGCACAGCGCACTGTGGTTCTACTTGAAACTGCCTACTACATACTACTGATGAACACAGTATGCAGTTTACAGTACATACTGCATTCCTGAGTAATATGCAGTGTGAAACGGTTAAAGCGATATATTTTGCAGTATGCTAGGCCAGACTTTAAACCAGCTCTTAAAGCACTGGACAAGAAAACAAACTCATACCACTATTGCAATGTTATCGAAAAATACAACAATTTATTCTAACATCTCATAGTGAAGTAAGACAAACAGCACAGGCATGAAAAACATCCCCAGCCAAATTACGACCTTCTACACACCTTATGAATGGAATGGCCATGAAAAACCTGTTGGGAGCGAGTCCAAGTTTAGACTTTGGGGTCATGTCATTCCTGTGACACGGCAGCTTCTCAATAGGAAACCATTCAATGTTCTACAAGAAAGAACAAGATTTTTAAATGTTGCTGTCAGCTACAAAAACCCAGAAATCAATGTGATGAGTAAAAAGCGTAAAAAAGGAATTCCTACCCTAATTTCTTTCCTTGTTTTGGGGTTGAACTTGGTATCCTTTGACACTCCTGGTATGATGTAGAGCCGCACCAGCTGGTCAGTGATTTTCTGCTCTATGTACATATCTTTGCAGATTCGATTCTTGATGTCAAAGCCCGTCTCCTCCATCACCTGGAAAACACACGATACTTTCAACTATGAGCTACGAGCATTAATCACACATGGATTATAATACTTTTATTTGGTCAAAGTTGAACAGCAAACAACATGAGACTCACTTCACGAACTGCGCAGTCATGAGGTGCTTCATCCTCGTTAACTTTGCCCTTTGGGAAGCCCCAGCCTGACTTTGCAAGGTAGCCCTGGACAAGCAGTGCCTGAAGAGAAAAGGTGCATCAGTTAGCTGCAGCACATGTGCTGGTTTTACTCAACAGTACTACATGTACACTGGTGTCATGACATGCTTTATATCAAGAATATTACTGGTCTGAAAGTAAAAGACAAAGGATAGATTTTACTTTTTTCAACCTCATTTGAATGAACAAGGTTGGTGATATTCTATATTTTGCTCTCACTCATTGATATGTACAGTAGATCATCACAGTTTCTCTCATACGTCCATTTTACTTTTTGAGGGATTTATTTTTCCATATTCAGATAGTCATTTCTCAGTTGCTTGTTTTCATTTCATTGCATCCATCCTCTTTTAATTTGTTTATCTCTGTTTGCAATGTGTCTAAAATGTCTAATTAATTGAGTTTATCACATAGATGCATCTTCTCCTCAATCAGCAATATGGGGCTATAATCTGAATCTGTAAGATGAGATGTTAAACTTGGTTTAAGCTTGCGGTTGTAAAGTTGGCGCAAGGTGTGCACACCAGAAAATGATGTCATCATGGCTTTCGGGTGATGCACAAGGGCTCTGCAAGTTTTACAGAAAGCTGACTGTTCATTCAGCTGTTCATGGGAAGGCCACAGGGAGAGTCACATGACATTAGATTATTGGAAAGACACTGGAGAAACACACTGGAGAAAGAAGACGCTTTTTGCTGCAGGCTGTGAAAGAATATGAGACATAATTTGGGCTTTTTGTGGGATTTGTTGAAAATAAAACTATAGATAATAAAAGATAATTTTGGTTCAAGTTTTTGTAGTTTTTGCCTTAATCACTTACGATCACACTATACTCACCAAACCACTTGCTGAGATTTGAGAACAAGATCTCAGCAATGACGAAGCATGATCAAGTTTCTTTCTCAAAAATGTGAAAATAAGAGCCGAGTTGTAAAAGAAAAACAGAAATATGCTTTAAATGATTTTACGAAATGCTATTTCAGGTATTGCTGCAGTGGATGAGTATGAATAAAAACTCACGTTTTCTAGCGCTTCATCGAGAATGATTGCTCCATAAGTAGGCACACCCATCTTGTACTCCTTCCACTGTTCGAGGATTTTCTGAACATCCTCTCCATGAGGCAACAGAAAAGGACAGTGATGGAAGAGTTCGCAGCTGTCAAGGAAAATAACATCTAACATGAACTTAACTGAAGAGGTGCCGTGAAAACCAAAGTGCTGATTATTTCTTTGGGGTGGTTATTACAGCCAATATCTGAGGTGAAAGAAAAGTATTTAAAAGTTCACTGAAGGGTATGCTTTGTAATATGTGCTGTACAGTGGATATGAATATCAATTATCAAATGCAAAACATGGATAAATTTGGTGAATTTAACACCATCATCATTCATATGTAAGGATATCTGCTTTGGCAAAGTCTCTTATCCCACAGTGAGGAGCTCCTGGAGTGTTCTGCATGCAGAAGTCCAGGTAGAACCAGTGGGCCAGCTCGATCTGGAAGCACACCCGGATAGCGTTGTCCCTCTCCTCACTGGGGATGTGAAGGATGAACCGGCTGGTGAAACAAAGGAGAGGTGGTGTCAGGGATTAACGTGCTAGGGGGCTCTGGACTGAGGCAGCTTTGCATCGAAGGACTTGACATTTGTGACAATAAATGTACCAAAGTTATTAGAAACTTTCTATTTAAGGAATTTACTCTAAACCAGTAAGAAGAAAATGTGTTTTCAAGGTGAAGAGGTTGAGAAAATAAGAGGAAGACATATATTAGATATTTCCCCTTCCTCCTAAGGTAAATGAGGTAAACGTCAAAATTAGATTAACTAGATTAACCAGCGAGGGAATTCTTCATTCATATTGAGGTGGATCATTTGTGGAAGTGTCACTTTTGACAGTGAAGAAGTTAAGTTTATGTTTGGGTTGAAAACAAGATCTTTGTTCTCTATATTGTGTTGCTACTGGGGAAGGTTTTCATACATAAATGTCCATTTTGAACCATTGGAAGAATTAATTAAAGCTCCTCAGTATATCACTGAAACTTATGAACAGCCGATTAGACTTTTGTCAGGTTATTAAATAGACGTTATCAGTCGCTATAAGCCCCATAAATGTGGGTCAATAGGGGCCTGCTATACACACTAATAGGTTTTACATCCATAGGAGGTGGAGGCTGGGGACGATGATGGGACCCAAAACACAGGACTTTCACCCAGGAGACTGAAGTTTGCAATTATTTATACTAATGCAGATTACTTTTGCCAAAACCTAAAGAAGTTGTAGTTTTATTACCTAAACATAAATATGTTGTAGTTTTGTTGCCTAAATCTAAAGAATTATTTTCGTTTGTGTTCCAAACGTGATGTTTCGTTCAGTTTTACATGTTAGATCGTGTTGCTTTTAAGTTTCACTTTCTTTTACAACATAGTAGGCCCCTACTGACCCACGTCTATGGTGACTGTAGCGACTGAGAACAGTTGAATCGGGTGCAAAAGAAGGTGTTAGGTTGTTTTCATTGCTTGATAGCTTGAAGTTACTTGTGGGTATCACAGTTATGAGGGTTTACTTATTTATATGTTTATTTAAGTTTTATTTCTGGCATTTTTGTATTTGCGATCTTGCTCAACTTGAGGCAGGAGACTTTCTGATGAATGAGACATGTAAAAGAGGCCTTGATTGTTTATACTTGTTATTTTCTCAATAATAAAACAGAAAAAGTCTTAGGGTAACATTAATGCCTTTAACATGAAAGCATCATTCAACACGGTTCAACATCAGATGAGAACAGTAACTGCTCCGCAAAGAGCGCTAGTTTTGGTCTCGCACGAAGATTTTTTTTTTTGCGTACCACAAAATAGAGTTTTAAAACACAAGTCACAGTTTTTATGATTGCACTTAAAAACGTATGAATAAACAAACGACGATACTAACGGTCGGTATTTAAGCATCCAATTCACGTTAACGTTACCTGCAAAGGTCGTCCAGTACACCGGATGGGATCTCCACTCTTTTTGTTTCCATGTTGGCCGAAAACATCCCGACTGTATCTCAGTACAAGCAGCTGAAAAAGCCATAAGAGCAGCAAGCTAACGTTACATCCACATGTCCAACCCAGTGGATCCCCAGCTTTACATTAGCTTTACTTTAGCTACAGAAATGTAGCTAATGTTAAAAGAAATCCTCTCGCTCCTCCACCAGGAAATAGACGGAGTCTGGTGTTTATGCAGCATTCAGGTGATGTGGGATGAATGGGAAACACTCCGACATTAATGCCTTGCGAGCATTAGCGCCATCAACACGGTTGTATGATTACAGAGTTCATCGCGTGAGGGGAAAAACGTTGGTTAGTGTGAAGATTAAAATACTGCGCGTTGACTTTTAGTAATTTAATCCTTCAAATTTTCGCTAGTCGTCGTAATTACAGCTTGGATGTTGACATGAACGCTTTTTTACAAGCCGAAGCTGGAAAATTCAGATGTACGGGAATGCGGCATAAGTTAACAACCGGAAATTAATCATCCAATCAAATTGTTAAGATCACGGCCACAGTTAACTTGACGAAAGACTATTGGCTAATCTTTATGTCTGTCAAAGGACGCAAGAGGAATACACTGAAAAGAGAGGCGCTCTAACAAACATAAAAGGAGCACAGTTATGTTTCTGTCCCTTCATTTAGATGTTTTTGGTCTTACTTATTGAAGGATATACAGTGGGAGAAAGCTTGAGAAATTTGTGATAAATACTGTATCAATAACAGACTTAAGGAAGTGTATTTCAAGATATGACATAGAATTTACCCAGTAAAACTTGTGCTAGAAAGATTCAAACTGGATATTGATTATAAGTGTGATATCTGTGGACTTGAAAAAGAGAGTATTTCCCATCTATTCTTTCACTGTATACAAGAAAGTTCTGGGTGGATGTAGACAGCATCCTACAAAAGAAAATTAAGATGAATGTTGAAATTAATATGTTTGATGTAATGATATATTTTAGTCAAGATAAGAATGGAAATACCATGCTGTATATAATACAATTATTTATTATTGTTGGAAAATTTCATATACAAAACAAAATGGTCAGGAACCAAGCCAACTTTCATGCACTTTATTAATGAATTCAAACAGTATAGCATCATCATACCCAGTGTTAAAAACAAAAAGCCATTAAGACTTTATAAATTTAAGACTTGTACACAACTGTGTACATATCTAGAAAGCCTTGTAAAAAAATTTCATTATAAAAGAGGCGTCTGTGCCACAATAAAAGAAATTAAAATATTTTGCATTTAATAAATTCACAAGAGCATTTAAAAATATTTCTCACTTGTGTTCATCTTGCAAATCTGAGCTAGAATTAATAAATTAATATGGCTATTTCAGTACAAACAATGTCTTGTAACAGTAGCCTCAAGCAGTGGTTCTCAACCTTTTTGATTCGTGACCCCCCAGAATAATCACGTTGGTGTTTGCAGCCATCTCGTTTCTTACAACCTGTGGCAAACCGTTGTAACATTTATAATCGATTAGACAGGATATTCAGTAGAGATATCTGCAACGTCCTTTTGCCTAGTCAAAACTCTAATTCAAGATATCCCCAAATTTATTTTGACTCAGCAAAACTCTAATTTTAGATAACCATAATTACATTTTGACGAGCACAAGTCAAACTACTTTTGCCATTCATGTGTATGGGGTTTCTTTTTGCGGATATCTGTAATTCACATTGCAAATATCTGCAACTAAATTATTTCCTTCATGGGATTACTTTTTTGTAGAAAATACCCTGGAATAAGCAGTAAAAGGGTAGCACTTTTAATTATTTTCAGCATACTTGTGCAAGGTACACCTGAATATATATTCCATATAAATAAAAGTTGCACAGAATTATTATAAGTCATACAGCAGGTGAAAACATTTGCTTGAGAAGTCATTATCCATTAGTTTCAATGTATTTTGAGTTAGTATGTCTGATTACTTCCATTAAACCTCAGAACTTATTTTGCTTTTTTGAGATAACTACCGACTCTCAGATACAATTGTGAGCATTTTTAAATCCCGGCAAAGAAATTTTGGATTTATGTTAAAATTTGCAATGCATTGCTTGATAAATACATGCATAGCATTATCACCCATCCTGACATTAAAAAAATAATTACTAAATAATGTGATTTTATAAAATTTATGAAGCATTTTATGTCATTTTCATGTCCCATTAACTGTGGTCTCAATGTTGAGACAGCAAAATTAGTTAATTTAATTATGACATTATACCAAATGGAATTGTTTCATATACATAAAACATTACCTCATATTAAGATTATGTCTTTGTTTACAAATCACTCTTCCTCTGAGTCCTTACTGCAACTCTAAACAAATACTAGTTAGTTTTTCTCAAAGCCAAACAAATCTAGTCTCCATGTTAACAGAAGTTAGCAGGCGAGCACATGGATGACAGGTAGAGCCGCTCACATAGGTGACCTTCAACGTCAAGAGGTCACCGCCTTTTTTTTTCTGAAGAATTTATTGTGTCCTCACCATACAGCTTAGTAATAGTGTATTTTGAACTACATTTAAAAAATAACTTATTACTGTTGAATTCATGCATATTAGATGCTAAGAGTCAAAGCTAAGCAAACTGCAATATCCGTTCTAAAACACAACATATTTTACATTTTTTGTGTATGAAGACTAATATGTAAGGTTACTGTGTAAATCTTTTACACACTAAAATAAGACATCAGATACATAATAGAAAAACATTTCGCTGTTTATTAACAAAATACAGTGACTTGAATGGGGAACAATATGTACACATCAGTATCTCAAAATCAATACAACACAGAGATCACATTAACACAGCATATATGTTATGTTAAGTAAAATTATTCAACAATGTATAAAAACACAGCTGCTTGACAATAATTATTTTATGATAACAGTCCAAATGTAAAAAGAAACTTGAAGCCCACTCAGACCTGAATTTGAACTTCTCATAAAATGTGATGATCTGCCGCGGCTAAGAAATTACAAACCCAAGTTAAAAAAAAAAAAACTGCAGCACAAATTCAGAATACATGTTAAAACAGATTAAACAGATAAAATGCAGTATCATAACATCAGAACTGACTGAAGAAAGAACAGTGAGTTTTTACAGGTTATCCACCCCGCGGATCCTCCTGGCCAGCTGAATGTCGCGGGGGAAGAGCGTGACCCGCTTGGCGTGGATGGCACACAGGTTGGCGTCTGAGAATAGCATGACGAGAAACGCTTCTGCAGCCTTGGAGGATGAGAGGAAAGAGGAAGGAAACCAGTGATGTTAGAGCAAAGAAATGAGCTTATTTGCTTCAGCTTGTTTATCGGTTGACTCGGTGTGTTTAGAAAGTGTCTGTTAGTTTCTACAATAGACCAGCATCCTGGTGTGCAAGCATTCCTAAAAACCTATCAAAAACAAATGAAATGGCACCACTTTATAATTCTGAAAAAATATGAGCTTCTCAGTTTTGATAGTTTTATAAAGTTTTCTTTTATCAAATAGATTTTTAAATGTGTGAACAATGTCACCCAGCTGAACTTTGTCCATATGACACAAAAATGAATAGCAATAGAATAGCCAACAAATGCTAACTGCAGAGTGGTCATTCATCTTTTTCAGTAACAGGAGTACATTTCTGGAATGCCCTGTCAACAGAAATAAAAGTACAACCTGACCTGAAAGCGTTAAATGAAAAGGTGAAACACTAGCTGCAACTAAACCAAACTGGTGATCACTGATTATTGATTGGGAACATACAGTATGTTAATTCACTGTAATGTACAGTGTTGTATTATGTGATTTTATGTATATGAGTGATTGATGGTGCTGGAAGTCCATTTATCTTTGTTCAGACTGAGTCAGTGAGGCTTCTTAAACGTCATCATCGCAGCACTAACCCTCAAACCCTAACCCATAAATTTCCCCACTGTGAACTAACAAAGGAATATCTTATCTTATTTAAACAAAAGGAGTGACACCAAATGAGAATATGTTCCACACAGACAGCCCTATTTATACCTTTGTTCCTGAAGGAAATCCTCAATCTGAATTGTGTCTGGAGTGTGCTGACTAGGAAGTATACTTCATTTGTCCACTGACGCATTTGTGCAGCTACAAATGACAGCTTAGCGTTGGAGGCGACTGCTTACCTCCTGCAGGGCCAGAAGAGCGTAGACCTGCCACCGTAGAGCTTCACTGGAAAAACTCTGGCACACCTCTCGAACCTGAACCAAGACATGGAACCGAGATATAATCAACCAAGATTGCAGTCACACAGGCGAGAGAAAAACATGCAGCAGCAGATAAATATGCATTTTCAGACTTTGCATGCATTCCCAAACAATATGACTGGAGATTTATCAAATTAATTTAACTGGCAAAACTGCATATAGAGAGCTAAAGTCCCACCCTTTCCAGTGGACCCCATGGGACCAATTTTTCAAGTCAAGAAAGTAGTTAGTTTTGTCTTAGGTTTGTCATAGTCTCATTTATTTTTGTGTGAAACCTCTCAGTGAACTACATCTCTCGTCTCACACAACATATGTCACCACCAACACTAGCTAGCTAGCTAACGCAGCTATGACCAGGCACAAACAAAACTTTATCTGACCTGATGTGTTTTATCCAGCGACTCCTGGTCTTTTTATCAGCCGGGAAGAGAAAGAACGAGTCAGACCTGGCTGGTGTGAGTTCATCCCAGTAGGAAACACACAGCCATCGTAGCATCAGAGAGACGTCGCTACGCAACCAGAACCGACTTACGCTCTCTATAAACCCTGTTATATTTCTGCTCTTGAAACTAAAAAATCTAATCTGTAATAGATTGTGGTTTAGTGTTTCTGATCACCAACTGCACTTGTAAGATTGTAAGAAATTCAAATGTAGCCAGGACAGTACAGCTTTCATACTCTCCTCATGGTTTGCTGTAGTTTGACTCACCAGGCGAGAGAAGGGTCCCTTCCTGAGCAGAAGATCGGTGCTCTTCTGGAACTTACGAATCTCCATTAAGGCCTTCGTCCCCGGTCGAAACCTCCTCTTCCTAGGAGACACAGGGGGCTTCCCTAGAAAACAGATTAGTTTAGTTGATCCCCGATTCCTCTTGTCCGAATGTTTATGATAAAAATGTATTTTCATAAAATGGTCATTATATACTGACAGTAGTGCATGAAACAGATACTGTGACATACAACATTTGCAGAAAAACAAATTGTTAACAAGCGTTTGTTATTGGGATGGCCAGACATGTAGGCTTTCCTCTAAATTAGGGATGCACCGATCCCAGTTTCTCAGTCTCGATAACAATACCTGGGCTTTGGGTATACCGACGTACTGATCCGATACCAGTGTTTAAATAATAAGCTGTATGCCTCACTGTGTGGTAGTGACTGGGATTAATCTTTAATGTGTAAGGCAACGTCAGACCTGACATAAATACTGCTTTCCTAACTTTGTAAAACAAAATGTAACAAAGAAATATGTAGATTATATGTTAAAAATGTAGTGAATTTTATTTTATTTATTATTAAAATAATAAATCATATACCAACAACGTGACAATTTTTTTTTCAAAACAACAGGAATAATTCAAGGTGTAAACCATTTTAATGTAGCAACAAATTGGTCAAAACTTAAAAAACTTAAAATTCAAGTATACAGTATATAAACATAGAACTGAAATTAATAGATCAGCACCAATGTCACTGATATCCGATCCAGTATCAGCATATCCCTACTCTAGAGGAATGAGGACACTACTTGACAAACATATTTTTTGTGGGGTAAAAGAGTTTTAGCTTATGGAATATGGGCAGGTTTTAAAATACTAGTTCAGTTAGCTAAACTGCTATTTAAAACTACTAATTAAAAATATTTAGAAATGCAGCCCCACTAATTTGAGAGCTCTCACTTGATTCTCCACTCCGTCTCGGGGACCGGGTCTTTGATCTGGAGCTCCCCGGGGCCATCTGTGGAGGACGACGTTGAGGGGTTTTCCCCTTCCGGCGGCTGGCAGATGAATCATCATGACGCATCTCCTCCAACACACAGGTGACTGTCAAAGATTGAAAATACTACATGTTCAAGCAATTAGAAAACAGACATCTCTTTATAGGAGACAGAAACTATTATTCTATTAATTCTTCTCATTTGGTGGTTGTACCTAAAAATTACAGACATTAATGATGATTTAGACTAGATCAGGGGTCAGTAACCTTTATCAAAAGAGATATTTTTGGCCAAAAAATAAATTTAAAAATCTGTCAGGAGCCGTAAAACATATCTGAGCCTTATACTGAAGGTAACACCATCTATTAAGTCTAATGCAGAGAGGACCCAAGTGCCAACGAGAGGCAGGACAACGAAGAATTGTCTTGAGGAGATTTGGCTCTTTTCAGCTGGAGCTTCCAGTGGTTTTGTTCTGGAAATGTCTTTCAATTACTTTTTTTGTTGTTTGCTGGTTTCTCGCTGCAGACAGCCAAGAAATCTGTCCATGCACTATTAAATTCTCCTTTTTCCTCTTTTCTTTTTTTTTTTTTTTTTTTTGATTTGGAAGCCTACTGTAGCTAGGGAACCCCAAGACTAGATAACATTACTGAGGATTGGTAGTGGATAACGCCCCTGGGCCGTAGATGTACGCAGACTGTTACACGCAATTTAGTTGTTTTTAGTGAAATATTTGAAGGTATTCAAAGCGTCGCGGGGCAGTATGGCCTGGCAGGCTGACATGCTCTTTATTATATTATATTATTATACTTTCTTATATACACTTATAACGTTCTTACCACTGAAAGGTGAAGTGAAAAACATTGATAATCTTGTTACAATAGCACCTATGGGTGGGATACATTAGACAGCAAGTGAACATTTTGTTTAAAGTTGATGTGTTGGAAGCAGAAAAAACAGGCAAGCGTAAGGATGTGAGTGACTTTGACGAGGGCCAAATTGTGATGGTTTGATGACTGGTCAGAGCATCTCCAAAACTGCAGCTCCTGTGGGATGTTCTCGGTCTGCATTGGTCAGGACCTACCAAAAGTGGTCTAAGGAAGGAAAACCGGTGACCCGGCGCAGGGTCATGGGTGGCCAAGGCTCATTAATGCACATGGACAGCAAAGGTTGACCATGTTGTCCGATCCAATAGATGAGCTACTGTAGCTCAAATTGCTGAAAAAGTCAATGCAGCGCATCACAGTTTGTTGCGTATGGGGCTGCGTAGCTGCAGACTGGTCAGGGTGCCCATGCCTATGCACTATGGGAAGAAGGCAAGCTGGAGGAGGCAGTGTGCACGCCGCAAAAATGGTTCAAGAATGGTTTGAGGAACACAACAATAAGTTTGAGGTTTTTACTTGGCCTCCAAATTCTCCTAATCTCAATCCAATCAAGCATCTGTGGGATGTGCTGGACCTACTCAATATTAGGCTGGTGGTTATAATGTTATGGTTGATCTGTGGATATATATATATATATATATATATATATATATATATATATATATATATATATATGTGTGTGTTAAAGAAAGCATTTGAATGCTGATTTGGAAGTTTAATATGGCGACGGTCAAAGCTTCAAAGCATTGGGTCAACTCTGCTGAAATGTTAAAGCTTCTTTTTTAAGTTCGGTGTATAGGCTACATTTGCAGTTGGTCAGTAGGCCAACAACCATAATTAATGAAAGTTACATTATTAAAAGAAAACCATTATTAATTTCTAAATATATATATTTCATTTGTCAAAGCCACAGGAAGCCACTGGAGAGGGGCTAAGGAGCTGCAGGTTGCTGACCCCTGGACTAGATGTTCTCATCTAGTCATCCCTCTCCCAATGGATAACTACACCCTCCATACAGTTCAAATGTCATATCAGCCAAAGCACAGGGACCTTAAGGCCTTCAGGGTCCATGAGCAAGACAGTTGAAGCTCTCTGGACCCACCAGCCCAGAAACATCATTACCAGTCTACTTTTTATAGGATGTGTATAACTATAAGCTTGTATGTGTTGCTGGAAGGATTAGCTGTTGTACAGAAAATTAATCAAATGAATATATATATTTGGGTTTACATGGAACGGTTATTTCGAGGAAGTTCCTATTTTCCCAATGGAGCCATAAAACAGAGGGTTTTATTTTGAGCTGAGTTGAAGCTGCAGTGGGTAGAAATGGAGCAAACATTATTTAAAAAGTATTTTTTTATAAAACGGTCACTATATCCTGACAGTAGTGTATGAACAGCTGTCAATCACCGATCAAACCAGGCAGCGCTGATGAAATATGAATCAAGATCTCGCTAACAGCTAGCGTTAGCTCCAAAGTCACCACTAGGACAGGCTAACTTTTTGTTACTTAGCTTAAGTTTACGACATCATATTATATCGATCTTTTAAAAATGTTCCTAACCTAATAAAAGTCATTGTAAACGTACCTGTGAAGGTGAACAATATTCCCAAATTCAATGTTTGGTCAAATACTGGAAACCGAACTGACTGAGTTGAGCAGAGGCAGTCACCACACACAACAACATTCAACTAACATTCAAACGCACCGGCTCGACCAATCAGATTCTTTCTTTTCTTCTTCGTCTCTCATTTTGTTGTTCCGTCAGTTTAAAATTGCACACTGCCACCTACAGTACAGGAGTGGTAACATCACGTCATTACACCCTAGTCAGTATTACAGTATGTCCTTCTAACCCACCAACCCTGTGTTAAATTAAGTCACCTTGCTAATGACACTACATTATTCTTAAAAGATAAAAAAAACTATTAAAAAAGCAGTGGCATAGTGTGAAGAATTTAGTGGGGTCTCTGGTTTAAAAATGAATATTTAATCTTATTCTCTCCTATGGAATGTGATATGGCAGATATACATGAAATCCCTGTTGAAGATATGGTAACATATCTAGGAGTAATTATATGCAGTGTGAACAACAAAGGAGTATTTTTTATATTATATCTACATTTATAGATAATTTTTTACTTAAAATTGTTAAAAAAAAAACAGCTAATGAGAGACTTATCTTTATATGGTCAGGTATGAATATCCAAAGCAGAAGGTAATATCTAGATCTGTTAATATTGCTATGTCACTTGATGTCCCACATTAAGGACTTAGACAAGATGCTTTTCAATTACACTTGGTCTCATTATTTTTAATTAAAAAGAAAACAAATAAAATGGAGATCTATAAATGGTGGATTCTTAATAACTAATTTAAGATTAAGTGAATTATTATTTTTTTGGGATATTTTATTTTCAATGTTTTTAGTTAACAAAACAAAACATAAAAAACACAGACTCACACAAACATAGCTCCAAATTCCCTCCCTGTTCCACCCACATTCAAACTGAGAAAATAACCTTACTCAGAAAGAGTAAGGTAGTTACCTATTAATTAAATAAAAAAAATTAAAATTAAAAATAAATTAAATAAATACATAAATAAATAAAGAAATCATAAATAATAAGATGCAGTGTTCTGACTCATTCAGATAACTAATGATGCATCAAGTCTGATAATTTTGGTCGTGTCAAATTCGATATAGGTACTGGCAAGGAGTCCGTATACAGTAGGTTAAATAGAGTTGCCAGAAAAAAGTTGTATTCATTTCTTGGGTTGACATGTGATCTTTTCAAGTGGAATGCAGCTGTTCATTTCTAAAAGACATGCAGATATGAGGAGATGGGAATCAGATTTCCATGTAATTACAATACACTTCCTGGCGATGCAGAGAGCTATTTCAAAAAAGATTATTAAATATTTAAAAAACAAGAATAGTATTTGGGCTATTTACCCTTATTACCTGTCAGTGGTATCAAATTTCTATTAAATTGTGACTTCAGTGTAAATAACACTATCACAATTAAATTAGCAAATTGTCATAGGCAAGCCCTAAGAGCATGGTTATTAGCTTAAAAACATAACTTTTCACCCCATATGTATTCTTCTATTATTATCTATTACTATTATTATCTATTCTTTCTATCACACTTGTAATAAAGTAATATTGACAGTTGGCCAATTACTTAATAAAAATGGTTATTTATTATCTTAAAAAGAATTTCTTGATAAATTCAAAATGCCTGTTAAACAAAAGGCGTATGCTGTTGTTTTCGATGCTATACCAGAACGTGTCCTTATACGTCTACAAACCCTGGTACTGTTGATCGACCTTTAAATAATTATATTGGAGATACCGATACCGTGAAAGAGAAACGCTCTAACAAAAATATTAGGAACAAACTCATATGTGTACGTACACAGTTTGGTGCATAGACACATACGGTAGTCTGTTTAAAAAGCCAGTCAGGCAGATTTTTAGTAGAATACATTTAAAAATACAGCTCAAAATTTTTATTGACGCTCTAAATGTATCAGCCCCAGTCATTTTTCAGTAACGCAAATCATTCAAACGTCAAGCTTTTAATAAGCGTTTCATAGTTTTGGAGTTGCTATTAGGTTGCAGTGAATGAGAGTTCACACTACAGATTTTTAATAATTTCTCTAACAAATTGAACAGTGTAATTTATTTGACTAAATGCTGTTGTGAGCATTATTGTTCATGGGTTTTAGTGAGAAAAATACAAACAAGTAAAACTACAGTCTTCCAGCCATCCAAACAATAACTTGCAGATCATTCAACAAACAAGAGCTTTTATTGCAGTCAGCGATGCTTTAGAGATAATAAACAACCTGCTCTAAATCCATTGATCACACAGTATTTTTATTTAGTACACTGCTGTATTACTACATATTGAAAAGAAGCATTTTATTGTGTTTTATTCAGTGTCTATGACCTGAACAGATTCGTCGACGACATCCAGAGAGAGGGGGGTCACAGTTTTGGTGAGGACGCCAGTGGTGCCGGGTTTATATTTGTACTGACCCACTCTGAAAAACAACAAAATGTGACACTGAAAACAGGACCTGAACTGGAAAAGGAAACATTGGCACAATATTTTATTCTATTTTGACATTTTTTGATTGATTTTTCGATGTCAGTCTTCTGATTTTTTTTTTCTTTGTGTTACTCTTTTCTCAGTGACTGTTTTACAAAACAGTCTCACAAACAAATGTCAGGTTATGTGACTCATAAAACACAATGCACAAACAAATGTAGAGTGAGTAAAACTCTGTATCTGTGCCTCTAACTTTACAACCCATATATCATCATTTCTACACAAACACAAACTGTTGTGCAAATACATTTTCATATGTTTATATTTGCATGGCTTAATAAAATTCACAAAATTTAGAGTAATTTGCAAATGGTGAATTTATAATTTTTAAAATGTTAATGTATTTGTGAATCTTAACGGATTCCTGTAGATCCTTTTGAGATTGTTTTTGTCACACAAATTTCATGGTAATTAGGTGATAATTAGCAAGTAACTTATTTGAAATTTCTTTGAAACTACTGCCAAATTTCCCCAATATTTCTACATAATATTATATTAATATATACATTTATATATAATAATTTCACTACCATACAGTACAGAAACAATACAATATCTATGGATACAACCATTTTAGAGCGGTAATGATTAGTCTACTAATCAATTAGTTGATCATAAGAAAAATAATGGCCAACTACTTTGATAATAGATTAATAAAATTAAAGTAATTTTTAGTAAAAATGTGAAAAATGGTATTTTCAGCCAGATGAGATCTGTGCACTGCTCTTCATCGGAGGTGGAAAACCAAAACTAATAGAAAACACTTCTGATCAGGCACAAATCTCATCACTGTGACTTATGTAAGCTGGTAGCTAATGTAATGATTCAGGGACTTTTTAAAATTAATTTCAAATAAGTTATTAGCTAATTATCATCTGTTTACCAATAGACATGGAAATAAATCATATCAATTAACTCTGTATTCTTTTCCTGAAAATTTATTAAATAAATTAGCAGCTTTTGGGAAATAGCGGAATATAATGATTAAACAATATTTATTATAAAGTAATTTTTATATATTTTGAGGTAAATACTGGGGTCATTTGGCAGTAATTCCAAAGAAATTTCAAATAGGTGACTTATTAATTATCACCTAATTACCAGGTAATTTGTGGACCTGTTAAATGAAGTGTTACCAGTATTTCTTTCACTACTTTTCCCGTCTATATCTCACCTTTATGAGTCCAGATTTGTTGTCCGTGTTCCTAGCTGTTATTTCTATTTCTTTGTAAGTATGTTTAGGGAGCTGCATAAAAGTCGCATTCCTTGTATGTACAGTATGTACTTGGCAAATATAACCGATTCTGAACATTTAAGGGAGACGAACACATGACTGGATCTCCCCCGATAAAAGGTGATTATATAATGGCTCACCTTTTGCCCTTTGTCGTGGGCTTGTCGTAGCCTCGCAGGTACTCCACTCCAGCCTCTGTGATGACACACAAGTCCACGTTGCTGCCTGAACCCAGGTCGCAGAAAATCCCTGCAGCAATGGCGTCTCGTACGAGCTGCTTCGCCTCCTCCTGCTGAAAGACAGACAGAGGAGGAGAAAGAGGAAAAACAGAGGAAACCTATGATTTCTGCCAGTTAGGTGTCAGTTCACATCCATGTCTGTCTAAAATGTCACTTCGTCATTTTATCCTGTAAGACATTTGTGTGAAATTGTCATAATTCGTATATGAATTCTTGAATTACGGCCAAAATGCAGAGGTCAGATTTCATGTATATGATGACTCTCACATAGTTTTCTAAAACATGTTCTCTGAACTTGACCTTTGACCTCTGACCACCTAAATCTAATCAGTTCATCCTTCAGCCCAAGTGGACAACTGGGTAACTTCATATTATGGTAGTTAACGAATAATTAGCAAGTAACCTATTTAAAATTTCTTTGCAACTAATGTCAAATTACTCCAATATTTACCTGAAAATGTATCTAAAATTACATTATAATAAACATTATTTAATAATTATAGTCAGCTATTTCCCAATAGCTGATAATTTATTTAACATATTTCTTTAAAAACTTCCTGAATTATTACATTAGCTACCAGGTTACATTTCTGTCGACAATAAGTCACAATGATGAGATTTGTGCCTGATCAGAAGTGTATTCGATTAATTTTGGTTTCACACCTTCATCGAAGAGCAACACACAGCTGCTTCTCAAGTCTAAGGGCCCTATTTTAACCATTATATGCTATTTTAGCATATAATTATTAATTAAAGTCCAGGGTGATGTCTTGTTTTGTCCAAAACCCGAAGATATTTTGTTTAATATGATATGAAACAGAGAACAGTATGAAATCTCCACATCTGAGGCTGAAAACACAATTTGTTACATTTTTGCTTGAAAAATGATTTAACTTTATTAATTGATTATCAAAGTAGTTGGCGATTATTTTTCTGTTGTTCGACTAATCGATTAGTAGACTAATCGTTGCAGCTCTACAATGGTTATATTCATAGACGTTGTAATGTATCTGTACTGTACAGCAGTTAATGATCTAACTGCCAAAAAATACCACTCTGTGTTTTTGTATTTTGTGTTCTTTTATTCTACTTCTGTACCCAGATGATTAATGTTTTTCTGTTGGCTTGTTGGCATCTCTTGTATGTATCTTGTATTCTTATTATAACAAACATCACATCTGCCAAGAGAGGAAAGTCAGCCTCACCTCCATGTTTGGTTTGAATCTGTCCTCAAATACAGAGACAGCAGCTGCAGCTCCAGAGCCTGAAACCACAAGCAAACATCTGAATTTCTCGGCTTTTCATGTTTTGTCTGTCATGTTTTCTGTTCTGCTTTAAAAGCCCGGTCCTGAGTGAAACTGTATTCATTCAGCTATATTTTTATGGTCGGTTCAGACAGCTCTCCGGCCTATTTACCACATACACAAGCATACAGTACATTAAACACGTACCCATGGTGAGGAAAGGCAGTTTGTCGTAGGAGCCGTGTGGGTAAACGCTGTACAGGTGAGCTCCAGTCACGTCAACTCCTCCAACGATCAGAGATGAACCGACGTGACCCTGGTACCTGAAAAACCAGACCTACATCACTACCACATGCTTTCTCTCTAACGATGTGTGGATGTTAAACAGAAACCCAACAAATCTACATTACAAACACGTAACATCTGTATCCTTCACATCTCTGTTACCCTCACCTGAACAACATCTGTTTCAGCTGTCGGGTTACCATGGCGACGAGTGGGGGTCGCCCAGTGTTGAGCATGTGCAGTTCCACGTTGGACGCCATGATCTGTGTGGTGACCTCTGCGTCTGCAGCCACGCCGGCACCACAGCAGCTACACAGGACACAGTTTAACAAGTCATGGCTGAAGGACTTTTGCTTGTCGTTTTAGTGGCATAAAACTCACTTTTTCAGTTATTACAATACCTCAGGATTCAGTGAAATTAGATCACAACCTCTCAAAGACTTTCTTCATCCTTTATATACAGAAAATCCAGTAATAAGATTACACTCACTGGGAGACATTTAGGGTTCAGTGTCTTTCTCAAGGACCCTTAACCCCCTGAGACCTGATCTGACTGACTTAATTGTCTTTTAGAGGCTCTAGCAGGTTGAGTTTATGGCTAGTTTAGAGGTAGTGAAGCTACTGATATCATACAAGAAACTAGAAAACCAAAGGAATCCATTAGTACCAACCAAGCCATGCTACCATGTCAGGAAGGAAGCGAAACAATGCTCCAATTTTGGGCTAAATTTTAGCGAGGATGGCATGGCCATTTTCAAAGGGTCCCTTGACCTCTGACCTCAAGATATGTCAATGAAAATGGGTTTTATGGGTTCCCACGAGTCTCCCCTTTACAGATATGGACACTTTATGATAAACACTTTTGGGCAAAAACCATGCATTTTTTTGCATACAGTATAAATGTGTTATTTTCTCCTATTCTAAAATGGTGTATTTGAATATTTCTGCATACTGGTATTGAGACCATTTTTTATTTCCGATTTACGACTAGAACAACAACACACAGCGCTGAGCTGCATCTCAAATTAATCTCCAGGTTTCCAGCTTTCAGATGATGTACACCACTTCTATGTGACATCGATTGCTGACCTGCTATCTTCCCCTGTACCCCCCTAAAAACACAAAAACATGTCTATTGTGGGTCTCAGAGGGTTAATCTTCATACAGCCAGCGGGCTCAGATATGAAGATCAGATGACACGACAACTCTTTAAAATACACAGATCACTGACCACTGAGAGCCTTGCATTTCAAAAACAATCCTAGAGGTGTCAGGAAGGTTATATGTATACCTATATTCATTCTTTATTTTTAACATGAACAGGAATGGGAGATACAGTAAAACATAATAACAAAGCATAAAGTCAATATATGCAATACAAACACCTTGAACCAATCTCTACAAAATAAAAGTCATACTAATACAAAACAGAGTAACACTGGACATGTGAGTGAGGACACGGTGGAGAAACTGATCAGCAAACTGTGGTTTTACTCACTAGATCTTCGGAGCGATGTAGTGAATCTTCATGCAGTTTTTTTGAGCCACCACCATGTCGTCTGTAGCCCTGGTGTCTGCTCCCAGGATCACTCCATCCTGACACACAAGAACACAAAATGCTCACCACACCTGGCTGATGCCTAAAACAGCTTCCTGGTTTATTAAACAACTACCTGGTTTATGTACAGATATTCATTTAAAGTGATGCTCTAGAAAACAACACAGGCATATTTCTAAAAATATCAGTGTGATCCTTTAAGCGCCTGGCACTGTCAGCCTGCCTGTGTCTGCAGATCTTCACCTTGTACACAATCCCAGCAATGGTGGTCCCAGTCTTTCTGGCACTAGGAGCTTTGTAGCCAAACTCTGACAAACTGGACTCCAACACTGCATTCCTGTTAATGACAACAGAGCATGAGACCCTCATGTTAGTGTTAATCCACACACAACTCTATCTCCTTGTGTCCTGCCATTAACGTCACATAACGCTGCTGTATACCGAATATTCCATATAATAGAAATGTTATTAATGTTATTACTTTGCACAAAACAAAGTCATGTCAGATTGATGTACTTTTAAACTCAACAACTAACATTAGACAACAAATACATGACTATAACTAATCACTTCAGCACAAGGGGGCTTTTGGCATGGGTAACAAACATTACTAAGCAACTGTGATTTAAAAAAAAATCTGGTCGTCTCTCAAGGTTGCATGGTGGAGAGGAGGTGGTGTTGCACTAACTTTATCTATCTGGCATGGAGAGGAGGTGGTGTTGCTCTAACTTTATCTATCTGGCATGGAGAGGAGGTGGTGTTGCTCTAACTTTATCTATCTGGCATGGAGAGGAGGTGGTGTTGCTCTAACTTTATCTATCTGGCATGGAGAGGAGGTGGTGTTGTGAGAGGGTTGTTCTGTAAAGGATAGAGGGTGTCGTATCCTGTACAGATTGTAAAGCCCTCTGAGGGAAAATTGTGATTTGTGATTTTTACAAATAAAATTGATTTGACTGACTGTATTTTCATACATTCACTCAGAGGTTATGCAGGGCCTTCAGTCAACATGCATGTCGAGCGTCTGGTAAATGTAGTGAAGTAAAAAGGTGAAATATATTCCTAAGTAGAAAGCTGCATGAAGTGAAAACACTTTTTCCCACTTTATACCATTTAATGTATCTCTAGTCCCTACAGGAGATGTTTACTAGCTATCCTACTAACAGTAGCAGTAGTAAGTAGTAACAGTTAGCTATTAGCTCAGTGACAGCAACAGCAGATCAATGTCATGTCTTTACCTGCGGCTGTTTTCAAAGCAGAAACCTCCAGCAAGCAGCTCACAGGCCTTCACACTGTGGAGCATCTTCAGATGACCTTCAGATGACCTTCAGGTGGACACAGAGGAGATGGGACACGAAGAAAGCCTTGGACAGAAGCACTGTCTCTCTCTCTCTCTCTCTGTGTCAGCGCTTTTAACAGTTTTCCTTTTACTTTCACTTCTTCACCACAAGCCAATCCTTCCTGCTCTCCACTATAAAAAGTATCCACATTAACCGTGTTTTCATACTGAGTTTGATGAAAGATTGATTTGTCACTGAAAAGCCTGAAAGTGGGAAGGGAAGATATTCCACCTTTTGCCGAATTCAAGACACTTTGACTACTTTTGTCCTGAAACCAGACTGTTGGGATGAAGGTGTGCTCTTCATTTGGCATCATTTATGGAATCAGAGAAAACATGCATTTCATTTTAACTCATCACGAGCCACTAAAATGATCCAATGAATATTTACTGACATTTCTTTAAGTGTATTGTTCCCAGAATAGGCCACAATCCTTAAAGCTACAGAGGGTAAAATTGGAGCAAATATGATTTAAAAAGTTATTTTTAGAAAACTGTCACTATATCCAGACAGTAGAGAACGGTTTGGGAACCACTGGACAATGGAGAAGGACCTTATACTACAATGCTAAGAAACATCCAAACTATCCCTTTAAACTGATTAAATCAATTAAGATCCTGTTTTTAAGATTCAATTCTGACTTTTCATCCTATGAAAGAAAAAGACACTGTGGTGGACATCAGTACATACATACATAATACAGAATGCAATACTGCCATCAACTGGGTGTCATATGGTAGAAAATTTAAAAGGTGCTGAATTCAAAATTCATAGCATATCTAGGATATATTAATGCTGTGATATCACAAACTCAGATAGACATTACTCCTCTATATCCTTGCATAGATAAGAGTTGTTGATGTTATAATAATGTGCTGAATTTCAAATTTAGCACCTTTAAATATGGATGAGGAAATCAGAGCACACAGATAAAAAAATATTAACCAAGTATTGAGTAAATAAATGCACATACTTCTCAGAAGTTGGACATTTCTGTAATGTAAATCCTTTTTTGATTGATCTTATGAAATATTCTAATATTTTGAGATACCTTTTCATAGTCATATATGTTGATAAAAGTCATGAAATATTTCATAGTATAGCATGTCGAAAAAAGTCGTATAGTACGGCATAGTATTAGCTATACTATAACTTTTTTGACATACTATAATGCAACTTTTTAGTTTTTTTTTTTTTTTACTTTTTTCAACAAACTTTTGTATGACTTTTTTCATAATTTTCATGATTTTTTCTTCTGATACACTATAACTTTTTTAATGACTTTTTTCCTAACAAGTATTCATTATAATAAAAGAATTCATTATAACAGTACTTTTGCCACTCAGGTGGGCCGTACCTGTCTGTCCAAGAGCTGACGGCGGGGCAAAGGATCATCTATGGTGCTCGACTGGCTGTCCAAATAGTCCCACCCTGGAGCCATGGCGACCTGAGTTACTCCTTCTCCCATTGGCTGACTGGGGATCATGTGGGTGCATTGCAGCTGTTTATCAGAAAAAAGAGACGAGACCAAATGTAGCAGAGCCAATATATCACATTATTAAATACAATCTAACGTGAACATAACTTCTGTCGTAATCACCTGTGTGGCCTCTTGTTTGACGTCACTGCTGTATGAGGACACAGAGCAGACTGTTTTCATTTAACACTGAACTTCAGAATGAATTCAACATTTACAGACTGAACTTTGTTTGTTCCCGTGTTAAATATTTAGTTTTTTAACTTGAACACCAGAGATTTTTTTTTTTGTTCCTATCTTCTGTATTTTAGACGCTCGGGGGACCCAACTGCTCCTTATTTCTGCTTTTAAAATGGAAAAAAATGCAGATGAACAAAAGTATTCACTAAAATCAGCTTTGTAAACAACTTTCTGAACCTAAATATATTTTCTGCTCTTAAAAGCAATTTAAATAACTTTTCAGATTTTTTTTACTTGTGTGTAAATATCTTTTAAAAGTCCTAATTCAGTCATAAAAGTCATATTGTCACATAAAGCTGATATACATCTGATTCTGTAAATATCTTCCATATATACTGATACTGTATCATTTGTCTTGATAAAAATGTTAATTAATAGATCTACAAGAAACAAAAATCACAACTTCGTGAGGAAAAAAAACTCTAATATTTATATATTATATATATATATATAAAATTAAATTTCACCATCTTTTACATGGATGGCCTGGTAGCAACCATGATGAGGTATTTAATGGGTGGAGCATTAGGTGGAGGCAGAATGATATTTTCTGAGACGTTAAAGTTTGTAGTATTAATGTAAGTATTAATGTGCAGCAAAATGTAAGTGAAGTAAAAGTACTCAGTGAGCAGTCAAATGTACTTAGCATGTTTAAAGTAAAAGTGTTAGCCTTAAGTAAAAGTACTCCCTGAGCAGTAAAATGTACTTAAACAAAATGACAGAGAGGTTTTTGTAGGTGTTTCTGATGATTTGCGGATTGAGCTGAAAGTGTTCAAGGGCAGGTACGTTCAACTTAAATCCACTTTCCCTGTGTTCTCCAAGTGGCCCATGTGACGTTTTCTGTTACGTAAAACTGACGGTGAGGGGAAATAAATGAAATACTACTATCAGATATATTCCAGTAACGCTCCACCTTTTCCTGTACGCAGATTTACACGGAGGATAGCACATGTGATGATCAGAGCAGAGAGACAGCCAGAGAGATGGTCTACCTGGACATCATGGATCACCTTTTGGTGCTGATGCTGTTGCTGTGGAGCTCAGGTAGAACTCTGCTTTAAAGATAATGTCTTATTGTTCACATATGTATTGATCTTTAAATCAGAGAACAAACTGATCACAAAGTTTTTTATTCTGTTCTTCTTTTAGTCAGTTATGAATCAATTATTCAACATGCGATCAATGTATTTATATTCAGTAATGATCTAAGATGGACTGATCCATTCACATACAAGTCTCTCTTAAACAGCGGATTAACAAGAAGACGACATACTGAATGACTCTCTGCTAATGTTAGCACATCTACCGGAAATAACAAGAACACGCATGAATCTGATTTTCATGGTAATAAAAACCACAGCACCATATTAGGTAGTCTGTCAGCAGCTCTTATCAAGTTAAAGATCAGTTTCACAGAAATGCAGGTCAGAGAAGTTAAAGGTTCTTATGAAATTCAGAGCATTAATATAGCATCTAACAACTATAGTCTACGTAAAAATATAGATGAGTCATGTCGCTGTCAGAAGGGTTGCCATTGTATTCACTGTTAGCAGTGTTAGCATCGTCAGCAGCGTTAGCAGTGAGCTGCCGGTTCAGCTGTCGCCATGTTGAGAGCTGTGCAGAGGAAACAGAAACGCTCCCAATATCGCATTTAGAATCTTTAAACTCTAGTTCTGTGTATATATTGTGTATTTATCACCTTTAATGGACTGATTTATCTAAAGAAAAGACATTTAAAACCACAACAGAGACTCAAAATGACAATATGAAAAACCACAAGACCACCACAAAGAGACATAAAACCACCACAAAGACATGTAAAGCCACATCAAAGACACAAAAACCCACCACAGAGACATAAAGCCACCACAAAGACAATAAAAACCACCACAAAGAGACATAACACCACCACAAAGAGGCATAAATCCACATAAAACCACCACCAACACACAATTCAGACTGGTTTTAGAGGTGTTCCGCCACACTAACTGTCGTGTGGTTTGCATGAGCTACCTGAGGCCACCATACACCCTGAGTGGCATATAACACAACCCAAATAAAACACCACAAATAAAATACATGGTTCCTACATGACTAATGGTAAAAATTATTTTAATCAAAGCAGTTGCTGACATAAAAATACAGTCATTCATTCCCTAACCACTTGAATTGTGTGTTTTTACAGAAATAACCACCATAGGTGACAATAACACAGTAAAAGCATAACATTTAATATCTATGAGGGTTTAAACTGCCTTTGGGACGGTTAAAATTATTCTTGGGGACATTCTGGGGCGGCGGTGAAAAAAGTTATTCTGTCGATCTGTCGCTGTCAATTATAGTTGCGACAAAGAAAATCAGAATCGGCAGGTCAAACTCTCAATTTGTAAATGTTTTTGACTAATATGAATTTCTGTGCACATTAACATTTGATGCTGTTTTGACTGTGAGCTTTGTAGAATATCACCAGGTGCAGCTCTTCATCCACAAATAAAGCTTGTTTTGTTAGAAGTTTTGAAATGCTGAGCCTTTTTGGTTACGTGGACAAACACTAATGTTTTATTTATATATATATATATATATATATATATATATATATATATATATATATATATATATATATATATATATATATATATAATTCTATAATTATTATCTAATTAACTATTAGCGCAATATTCACTTGTTCCTGTGATTACAAAAAAAAAAAAAAAAAAAACCCCTCAAAACATGGAACTTTTTAGAAAAACTGCCATGAAATCAGATATTTTATGCCACAGTAATCCCCCAAACAAGCCCTTGAAATCTTGGAAGGACTGATAAATAGGCATTTTATGCAGCATAAACAGTAACATATAGACCAGAGAGTGCTCCAGGGATGACGTCTTTCTGTAGACTGTTGTGTCTCATATGTCAGAAAATGTGAAAACGTGACTTGCCCTCTGTACAGCTGTTGTAGGAGTAGTCATTACAGTGTGAGTGGTGAACCAAGAGAGAGAGAGAGCGGCGGTGAATGTGTGATGCTGTGAGCCAGTGCAGCAGAAGACAGTTCAGCTCTGAGATTATTACTGAATGTTCGGAGGAAGTTGCAGTTTTTGCAGAAATAATTACTGATGACAGATTGAGGTGAGTGTGGGAGTCAGGTGACAGCAGAGGGTGGAACTGGAGGCATCTTTTATCTCTGTGATGTTGTCCCTACTAGCTTCACTGGCTGGGTAAAATGTGATATTATGAATCCTACTATAGCAAAGGCATGTCCTGCCCTACTCTGATTGGATTACCATGATATTCTTACCCTAAACCTAACCAATCTTACTCCTCATGTTGAAACCTAACCAATCCCACCAACAAGGTGAGTACTAGCCAATCAGAGGCAGAGCAGAACGGGCCATGCTTTCACTATGACAGGATTCATAATTTAGGTAAAACTGATTTCTACATGAAAACTCCTGTAGCTCCCTTAATTATTTTACTGTTGGTGAATACCTGTTTTAAACTGATTGTTTTAATCTGTAACATGCAGAGATTAAGTTTGTGATGTTGCACTGTAATTTAACTGAATTGGTGATAATATTTCCTGAAATAAAGTTTAAAAAATCTATTCCTTTAACTCTATATAAACTGACTTGTGTTGTCTATCTATTAAACTGGTAAAATGGCTCTAGATTGAGTTTTTTAGCCGCCAGAAAAATTTTGACAAAACAAACAGAGTGTTTGTTCTGTCCATGTCTGTGATCCAATCATACTGCTTTATCATTTTATCCTCAGGACTCCAGACTGAAGGAAAACGCAACTTGGCAGGTAAATAGAGGAAGAAAAAACAAATAAAGGATTGTTAAAGCAGAATCAATCTAGTTTTAGTTTGATCTTAATTAAATTCACTTCTTTTACTGGTGACTCTCTTGTTTCTGTTCAGAGTCTGATGATATCAGGTTGGGGGGAGGAGACAGTCGCTGTGCAGGAATACTGGAGTTGAAACATCAGGGAGACTGGAGACCAGTGGATGGTGCTGACTGGACCCTGCATGCAGCAGATATGTACTGCAGAAAGTTGGAATGTGGTTCTGCTGCTTCTGTAGGACTCAGAAAGGAGTCCTCATCCAGATCTATGTGGAGGATCAGCTCTGACTGTGTTAATTCTGGATCTGCTCTGACGGAGTGTACAACATCAATGTACTCTTCCTCCATCCTGGATCTCACCTGCTCAGGTAAGCCTAACAGTGACATCAGCAGTGACATCATCCATTGTACAAATATGTTAATAGTCTGTTTATCGTCAATACTGTATATATTGATCCTATTTACAATATTTCACCTTGTTTATATTATTTAAAGACACATAAAACTGCCAGAAAGAGACATAAAACCACCACAAAAACATGTTTTTGTGGAAGTGAAAGTCGGCTGGGACCCCAACACAGAAACTGTCGAGACGTCGGCTCGGCCACTAGGCAGCTCAATAGATCACCATCACTGAGACCCAGTTTTCATTCAAGGTGCTCCAGCCCCTAGACATCTTGGGGATACCATGGCAGCATGGAGAAATAAACGAGCTACGCAACCTAAGTAGCCAACCGTCCAACCAGCAGGCTGGTGGCCAATGGCAGCGCTGTAAAGATAAACTGACGGCATATAAATCTTTGAATGTCTAAAGTTAACTATCCTTCAGTAGAGTCAGTCAGAAAGAGAGTTGTATAACATCTGTAAAGCCTTTCAGAGATGGAGAAAATGGGTTGCTAATAGTTTAGCTTTCTGGAGCCCTGAATCACAGTTGGTTATCTCAAATGTGATATCTGGATTCTGGCAGTCACCAGCACAGGAAGATGACATTTTAGATGAGTAACTTTAGCCCACTGCAGTGGGTGGTCAGTTAAAAAAACACCTGCACTATAAGTGACTGCGGTTATTGATGATGGAATGAGGAGCATGTGCACAGGTGAGTGTGGGAGTCAGGTGACAGGAGATGGTGGAACTGGAGGCATCTTTTTTTCTCTGTGATGATAACCAAGGCATGGCCTGCCCTACTCTGATTGGTTTACCATGATATTCTTACCCTAACCCTAAAGTGAGTACTAGCCAATCAGAGGTAGCGTAGGACAGGCCATGCCTTTGCTATAACAGGATTCATAATTTGGGTAAAACTTCAACTGATTTCTACATGACAACTAGTTCCCTTAATCATTTCATTGTTGCTGAATACGTTTTTAATTGTGATTGTTTAAATCTGTAACATGCAAGATTCCTTTTGTGATGTTGCACTCTAAATTAACTGAATTGATGAGGATTTCCTAAAATGTTTTAAAAACCTATTCCTTTAACTCTATTTAAACTGGCTTGTGTTGTGTGTATCCACATGTTCACCTATTAAACTGGTAAAATGGCTCCAGATTGACTTCACTGAGGTGTTTTTGAGCTGCTAGAAAAGTCTTGACAAAACAACCTGAGAGTGTTTGTTCTGTCCACGGCTGTGATCCAATCATGCTGCTTATCATTTTATCCTCAGGACTCCAGAATGCAGGACAACACAACTCAACAGGTAAACAGAGAAAGAAGAGACAAATAAAGGAGCATTAAAGCAGAATCAATCAGTTTTCATTTGATCTTAATTAAATTCACCTCTTTTACTGATGAGTGTCTTGTTTCTGTTCAGAGTCTGATGATATCAGGTTGGTGGGAGGAGACAGTCGCTGCGCCGGAACACTGGAGGTGAAACTTCAGGGAGGCTGGAGACCAGTGGGTGCCTCTGGCTTGACCCTGAAGGCAGCAGCTGTTTTTTGTAGAAAGTTGGACTGTGGCTCTGCTGTTTCTGTAAGAGTGAGAAAGGAGTCATACAGATTTATGTGGTGGATCGGATCTGACTGTGTTCAGTCTGGATCAGCTCTGAGGTTGTGTGCACAACCATGGTACTTTTCCAAAATTCTGGATCTCACCTGCTCAGGTAAGCCTAACAGTGACATTATCAGTGACATCATCTATTGTGCAATTGTGTTAATGTTGTTTATTGTCAATACTGTATATTGATCCTATGATCCTTTGGAATACACTGCTCAAAAAAATAAAGGGAACACTAAAATAACACATCCTAAATCTCAATGAAAGAAATATTCCAATTGAAAATCTTTATTCATTACATAGTGGAATATGTTAAGACAAAATAACATAAAAATTATCAATGTAAATCAGAATCATTACCTCGTGGAGGTCTGAATTTGGAAACATACTCAAAATAAAAGTGGAAATTCACATTACGGGCTGATCCAACTTGAGTGGAAATTCCTCAAGACAAGTCAAAATGAGGCTCAGTGGTGTGTGTGGCCTCCACGTGCCTGTATGACCTCCCTACAACATCTGGGAATGCACCTGATGAGGCAGCAGATGTTTTCCTGGGGGATCCCCTCCCATACCTGGATTAAAGCATCAGTCAACTCCTGGACAGTCTGTGGTGCAACGTGGCGCTGGTGGATGGAACAAGACATGATGTGTCAGATGTGCTCAATTGGATTCAGGTCTGGGGAATGGGTAGGCCGGTCCATAACATCAATGCTACTGCTGACCACACACTTCAGCCACATGAGGCCTAGCATTGTCATGCATCAGAAGGAACACAGGGTTCACTGCACCAGCATATGGTCTCACAGTGGGTCTGAGGATTGCATCCTGGTACCTAATGACAGTCAGGGTACCTCTGGCTAGTACATGGATCCCCACACCATTACTGACCCACCGCCAAATCATTCATGCTGGAGGATGTTGCAGGCAGCATGACTCTGTCATGTCTGTCACATGTGCTCAGTGTGAGCCTGCTCTCATCCGTGAAGAGCACAGGGTGCCAATGGCGAATCTGGCAATCTTGGTGTTCGCTGGCAAATGCCAATCGCTCTGCACAGTGTTGGGCTGTAAGCACAAGCCCCACTTGTGGATGTCAGGCCCTCATACCACCCTCATCGAGCCTGTTTCTGACAGTTTGAGCAGAAACATGCATATCAGTGGCCTGCTGGAGGTCATTTTGCAGGGCTCTGACAGTGCTCCTCCTGTTCATCCTTGCCCAAAGGAGGAGGTAGTGGTCCTGCTGCTGGGTTGTTGCCCTCCTACAGCTCCTCCACATCTCCTGGTGTACTGGCCTGTCTCCTGGTATCTCCTCCATGCTCTGGACACTGTGGTGACAGACACAGCAAGCCTTCTTGCTGCAGCTCACATTGTTGTGTCATCCTTGAAGAGCTGCACTACCTGAGCAACTTCTGTGGGCTGTAGACACCACCTCATGCAACCTCTAGGGGTGAGAGCACTGACAAAATGCAAACGTGACTAAAACATCAGCCAGAAAGGATGAGAACAGAGAAATGGTCTGTGGTCACCACCTGCAGAAGCACTCCTTTATAGGGTTTGGCTTGCTAATTGCCTCTCATTTCCACCTGTTGTCTGTTTGATTTGCGCAACAGCAGGTGAAATTGATTCACAATAAGTGTTGCTTCCTAACTGGACAGGTTGATTTC
Organism: Pterois miles; assembly: GCA_947000775.1. Taxonomy (NCBI): domain Eukaryota; kingdom Metazoa; phylum Chordata; class Actinopteri; order Perciformes; family Scorpaenidae; genus Pterois; species Pterois miles. Next base: position 170,640 of record CAMQGK010000530.1, on the reverse strand, counting down.
ACAGAAGTGTGATTGACTTGGGGTAACACTGTGTTGTTTAAATGTTCCCTTTAAAAGGAATCTCTTATCTTATCACAGTAATGTACCCGGGTTGAGAGGACAGACTCAGTAACATTAGTTAGTAGTCCTGGTTCAGACTGAGAAGACCAGGCTGGTAAGTGACGTGTAAGAAATAACGTCAGAGCAGATCAATTTTTTGATAGTCATCTGCTAAATTTGGATATTGCTGATGAGGTGTAACCAGTCAGACAGTGCTGTGGGCGGGACATTCAGTCAGACTACAGAGTGGAGACTGAGTGGAGAGCACTGACAGAGAGAGGAGGCTGATCAGAGACAAAGTAGCACATTTTAAAAATAATTTATCACATCCCAAAAATATTGACAGTTTTTGGTCCTGATGATGTAAATCAACAAGTTTTTATATCGCAATATTTGGTGACACTATATCAACATATTGTCACACCCCTAGTTGTTAATGATGAACTCATGGGATTGTGCTGAGTCCAGTTTGAATCACTGAATTGTTGTTTCATGACATCTTTATTATTTTGTGTCTGGTGTCTTGTATCTCTATTTATTTTATCCTCTCTCATCTCTCCAGACTCTGTCAGGCTGGTGAATGGGACTAGTCTCTGTTCAGGCAGATTGGAGGTGAAATCTAACCAGTCTAACCAGTCGTGGTCCTCAGTGTGTGACGCTGATTTTGACCAGCAGGATGCAGAGGTGGTCTGCAGGGAGCTTGGCTGTGGGGCTCCTTCAGTCCTCCAGGGGGTGCTTTATGGAGATGCAGAGGCTCCAATGTGGACCAAAGAGTTCCAGTGTGGAGGTGATGAGTCTGCTCTCCTGGACTGTAGAAGATCAGGCTCAGAGAGAAACAGCTGCTCACCCGGCAAAGCTGTTGGACTCACCTGCTCAGGTAGAAGAGGAGCTGCAGCTCTAATCTGGTTCATTTCTGTTCTAATGAAACTCACTTTATTCTTTTACTTATGACGTTCTTGTTTCTGTTCAGAGTCTGATGATGTCAGGTTGGTGGGAGGAGACAGTCACTGTGCAGGAACACTGGAGATGAAACATCAGGATGATTGGAGACCAGTGGATATCTTTGACTGGACCCTGAAGACAACAGCAGTTGTTTGCAGAAAGTTAGACTGTGGCTTTGCTGTTTCTGTAGGACTGAGAGAGGAGTCCTCATTCAGATCAGTGTGGAGGACCAACTCTGACTGTGTTCAGTCTGGATCTGCTCTGAGGGAGTGTGCAACATCACAAACCCGGCAAACTGCCATCATCCTGGATCTCACCTGCTCAGGTAAGCCTAACAGTGACATCATCAGTGACGCCATCTATCACAGTAATGTACTCAGGTTGACACACATGCACCACCTAGAATGGCAGCAGACTGACTCCAGCAGCCATGAAGGAGTCTGATGAGCTGCAGCCTCCATAAATCAGGTGTTGAATGCACTGAGATATACAGTTCCCTCCAAAACTATTGGAACAGTGAGGCCAATCCCTTTATTTCTGCTGAACTCTGAAAACATTTGGATTTGATCTCAAGAGATGAATATTTGACCAGAGATCTGTATTTCAGCTTCTATTTCCAGGTATTTATTGTACATCTAGATCTGTTACACAACTTAGAAGATAGTATCGCTTGTTTGAACTCACCCATTTTTCAAGTGAGCTACATTATTGGAATATGTGACTGACATGTTTTTTATTGCCAAGGTGTGTCCTATTACATTGATTACTCATACAATAAATGGAGCTGAATGTCTACTCAGTTTCAGCTTTGGGTTTTGCCTGTGCAGACTGCATTTCTAGTTAAAAATGTGTAACCAACACAAAGACAAGAGAGCTGTCTGTGGGAGAAAAGCTGAGAGAAGATGGAAAATCAATTAGAGCCATTGCACAGACATTGGCCATTGCCTGTACAACCATCTGGAATGTCCTGAAGAAGAAAGAAACTGCTGGTGTACTGAGCAACAGACGGTGAATCGGTAGACCAAGGAAAACATCAGCAGTTGATGACAGAAACATTGTGAGAGCTGAAAACAAAACCCTAAAACAACTGTCAGTGACATCAGCAACAACCTCCACAGGGCAGGAGTGGAGGAATCACAATTCACCATTCACAGAAGACTTCAGGAACAAAAGTACAGAGGCTACACCAGAAGATGAGAACCACTCATTTGCAAGAAGAAGAGGAAGGACAGATTAGAATGAGACAAAAAGTACACCGACGAGGCTCAAAAGTTCTGGGACACAGTTTCCTGGACTCATGAGACCAAGACGTACCTTTCCCAAAGGCTAATGAAATGAGAAAAATGAGAAAGGATCTGCTCATGATCCCAAACACACAAGCTCATCTGTGAAACACAGTGGAGGTAATGTCATGGCTTGGGCTTGCTTGGCTTCTTCTGGGACGGCTCATTAATCTTCACTGATGATGTAACACATGATAGCAGCAGTAAAATGAACTCAGAAGTCTACAAAACATTTAGCCTGTCATTTTAAAGAACCAAACTGATCAGGAGATCCTTCATCATGCAGCAAGACAACAACTCAAAACACACTGTCAGAACAACCAAGGGGTTCATCAGGGCTAAGAAGTGGAAGGTTTTAGGCTGGCCAAGCCAGTCTCCAGACTTAAACCCTACTGAGCAGCATTTTACCTGCTGAAGAGGAGACTGACAGGAGAAACCCCAGAAAAGCAAACAGCAACTTAGAGGCTGTGGTGAAAGACTGGAAACGCAACACAAAAGAATGTCAAAGTTTGGTGATATCAATGGGTTGCAGACTTGATGCAATGATTACAGCTAAATATAAAGTATTATTCACTTTGATCCATTTTAAGTCTATCTGTTCTTGTACTTTTCTTCACCTAAAAGTGTGGTGTTCTGTTACAAACATTACTATCTTCTAAGTTGTATAACAGATCCAGAGGTTAATACCTGGAAATAGAAGCAGAAATACTGATCTCTGGTCTCATATTCATGTTTTGATGTCAAACCCAAATGTTTTCAATGTACAACAAAAAATAAAGGAATTGGCCTCAATGTCCCAATATTTTTGGAGGGGACTGTATATTTCTATATATGAAACATACATGTCTGCTGCTTCAGGAGTCCTCTGGGCTAACCAGCAACCAGCCTGAAAGGACTCTCTCCACAGCTTGACAGCTTTCTTAGCCGCTGGTTTCCACCAGCACCTTCTTCAACTACCAACATAACAGGCACCAGTGATCTGCTGGCCGCAACATTGAGCAGCTCAGCTCAACCAGGAGCTTGTCAGTATCTCCACACCCACGTGGTGTCCTTCAACCTGGACCCAGCCCCTATCCCTTTTAGATTTTGGGGATCATTTTCTAAGCTGATTTAATTTGCTGGGTCACGGATCGGAAAAAATAAGAAAGACTGAAAACTTCTCTGTGTGGAGAGCAAAGACTGTGGAGTAGCTGGTCAGAAGAAACAGAAGAGAGAAATCTGCAGATGATGATGTTGTGTTATTGTTTGATGAAGACATGATGTCATTATAAATGACAATGACTATAAAAGTTGTGTTCTGTTGTTAATGATGAACTCATGTTGGATTTGTCTACTTTGAGTCCACTTTGAATCACTGAATTGTTGTTTTATGACATCTTTATTATTTTGTGTCTGGTGTCTTTTATCTCTATTTATTTTATCCTCTCTCATCTCTCCAGACTCTGTCAGGCTGGTGAATGGGACTAGTCTCTGTTCAGGCAGACTGGAGGTGAAATCTAACCAGTCTAACCAGTCGTGGTCCTCAGTGTGTGACGCTGACTTTGACCAGCAGGATGCAGAGGTGGTCTGCAGGGAGCTTGGCTGTGGGGCTCCTTCAGTTTTCCAGGGGGCACTCTATGGAGATGTGGAGGCTTCAAACTGGACCAAAGAGTTCCAGTGTGGAGGTGATGAGTCTGCTCTCCTGGACTGTAGAAGATCAGGCTCAGAGAGAAACAGCTGCTCACCTGGCAAAGCTGTTGGACTCACCTGCTCAGGTAGCAGAGGAGCTGCAGCTCTGATCTGGTTCATTTCTGTGCTAAGGAAACTCACTTTATTCTTTTAATGATGACTGTCTTGTTTCTGCTCAGAGTCTGATGATGTCAGGTTGGTGGGAGGACACAGTCGCTGTGCAGGAACACTGGAGGTAAAACAGGGAGAGTGGAGACCAGTTGGAGATTTTGGCTATGATTGGACCCTGATAGAAGCAGCTGTTATCTGTAGAAAGTTGGACTGTGGTTCTGCTGTTTCTGTGGGACAGATAGAGGAGTCCTCATCCAGATTTGTGTGGAAGCTCCACGATCAATGTGTTCAGTCTGGATCTGCTTTGAGGAATTGTGTACAATCAACGCGCTCTTTCTACATCCTGAATTTCACCTGCTCAGGTAAGCCTAACAGTGACATCATATATGACATCATGTCATCTGACACCTGTGTGTCTGTTTCTGTTGGTCAGACTGGTGAAATCACATCCTTTTTCAGGGTCCATTTTGTTGAGGGGAGGGTGAACGTGACATCTCATCATCTCAGTCATCTCTCTGTGTTTACAGACCTGCTGCTTCAGCCCAGCATCTCTGTGTCCTCCATGGACTGGGTCTCCGAGGCCCAGCAGCAGGGGTTTCAGGTGTTCAGGGGCTCCACCTTCACCATCAGCTGCTCCATCCAGCCACAGTACCCAGGAGGCTCCTTCCAGCTCACCTTCACCTCCTCCATCTCAACACAAAACTACACCCAGCCAGCTGTAAATCACTCTGCCCACTTCCTGTTTCCTGCTGCACAGTCCGCCCACCAAGGAAACTACCGCTGTGTTTATCACATCTATGTTTTTTCTCATGATTTCTCCTCTGAGAGTCATCTTCTCTCTCTCACTGTCTCAGGTAAGCTGACTGTTTACATGCAGGTTTGTTAAATGTGATTGATCCGAATGGAGTAAAGATGATCAGATGACAACTGTGATGACCCCCCCTCCCTGGCACTAGGTCTCCTTTTCCTTGTTGCTGCTGCTCCTCGTCTTTGTGTTGAAGGAAGGAAGGTCGTTAGTGGGATGAGCCACACCTGCACCCGGTGTGCTCTTTCCTTTAAATAGCTGCCTCAGCCTGCAGTCTCCCTCCCTCCCTGGAGGACTTCCCACTCTCAGGAGCATGGGCAGATATATAGATAGATTGTTGTATAGATTGTTTTGTTCTTCCCACCACACACACATTCACACACCCACACATGCTCTACACCACTGATTTACTGATTTCCATAAAATAAATTAAACTCTTTCTTGCCACTACCTCACCTCTATCTTGCTCCTTGTCGCAGCTTTGAGCCAGGCTGTGACACAACAGTTCATGGATGTTGTTTCTAGAATGACACTGTGACCAGTATCATTGTGTTACACATGTCATACAGTAATCAAACTTATACAAAGGACATACTGCATGTTTGGTTACCAGAATAACTCTGGTTCTCTGAGGACTGAGGAATTTTACTGTGAGCGGGTCCATAAAGCTATCCATGGGCATCACAGCCGTTAAGGCCCAGACACGCCAACCCGACATCAGAGAACTAGCAGCGATGAAGGCCACCAGTGGCATCGCCTCACGCCAGCTTTGTCTTGCTCGACAAGTTGCACTCAAACACACTGCAAAAACGACAGCTGACAACCAATTAATGCGTACCTTTGGCACCTCCATGAGAGGAAATAAGTCTCCACACCAGCAGGCAGCGGTAGTCTGTTTGTCATTCAAAACAGGAAAACATAAGACTGAGGACGGCAGATATAGAAGCTGTTGTTATGATGCCTACATGAAACAAAGCAGAGTCTGCTGACCAATTTCACAGAATCCTCACTCACACTTAGCTTTATTCCAGACCCACAACACCATGGTAGCGACCTGTCAATCACAAGGTAGCCCCGCCCTAAAGCATCCCCTGCTTTATGGTTTATTTGACTCTAAATGGGACTATAATTTACTAAATGAACAGGAGATAGCTGTCACCAGTACAGAGTACACAGATAGGCTAGTAGAACAATAACTATCGTATAGAAGTGTGATAAGTTGAAGAGCTAAGTCTCCATGCTGAAGTGATTTTAGATTTCAGGTCACTACAGTTTGTGTTCAATAGGAGCTGTGGGACTCATGATGTGTGATGTGATGACTGTCATGTGTTTGATCAGATCCAGCTCCTCTTATCATCAAATCGGTCATCCTGCCTCTGACTCTGCTGTTGGTCTGCACTGGCCTTTACTTCTACTGTAAGGTACTGACACACATCTGTTGTTCAGACCACTGACTGACATGAAGCACTCAGTCTGTGTTTATTGAAGTGAAGAGAGAGCAGTGATGCAGGAAGTCACATCTGTGTGCTGTCATGTGTCTCCAGGCCAGCAGGAGGCAGAAGCCGGGCAGACAGGAGAACATTGAGCTGCATGTTCCTGCAGCTGAAGGCGGACCGACTGAAGAGGAAGGAGCTCGGGGAACCGAGTAGCACCTCCACAGAGCTCATCTCATGTCCTGCCTTTTCTTCTGTAACATGGTGATGTCACCAAGTAATACATTTACATAACACCTAGTTTGGCCCTCAAACAAAGCAAATTAGAGTGGAGCTGGAGTCCACAAGACCGTAAACATGTTCTAGTAGAAACTCAACAAATGAGTATGAACCTGGAAATGAGCATAATAGGTCCTCTTTAATGTTGTACACTAAGGATTATATTTAAATTTGTGAACAAGAATGTTGTTTATTTCATACGAATTTTGCTTAATTTTGTATTTTAACGATGTTGATAGAAAATATCCTCATTACTAATCCAGTAATCTGAATAAAAATATGAACACATATGTAGCAGCAGCCTTCAGAGATGATTAAGATTTTTATGGTTCATTCGTCATGGAGAAGACGTCACTCTGGGGACATCTGCTAAAAAACATTTAAAAACAATGAGAACATTTTATGACAGAATAAAAAACAAACACACATACTTGTATTGCACAGACACATTTAGTAGTACTTTAACAAAGTACTTTTTTAAGTCAGGTCCAGGTAGATCATTATTGGACGACAACCATTTAACAAACAAAACCAAAGCAGAGCATCATCAGAAGGAGAACTTTACACTCACCTGTGCAGATCTGTGTTCAAATATGCTCCAGATATTTGGTTTTCATGTCACCATTGTTGCTGCTGGATCAGGACTCATGTTTGCTGGGGGAGATGAAATGATTAAGATCACTGTGATAAATGAATCATCATCATCTACTACGTTCAAATAAATAAAAATGCTTTCAGAAACTATGAAACTGAATGAGCTGATTTTACATTGTGAAAATGTTTGGTTTGGTTTCTCTGTATGTTGAACGCTTTGATTTCACCATAGAAGAAGACGTCAAGGCTTTGGTTATGACTTACTATCTCATTATTACCAGAATAATCTGATAATTCACAGAAAACTTGTTAATGATGAGATATCGATGTTGTAATTATGAGAAAAGGTTAGGATGGTTATCTCTCTTTGAGAGACAGAGGAGCGATGGAGCTGCCTGATTTAACTAGTCTGAGACATTAATGTTGATTAATTAATTAAGAGTTGGAGCACCAAAATGAGCAGACAATAATATACAATACATGACTAAAACAATGAGTATATATTCTCCAGAATGAACTAGGCGTCGTTTATTAAATGTGATGAATTCATTGTGATTTACACTTCTTCATCTCTGATGTCCAGCGTTAATAAACGTCCATAAATCCACTTAGAGAGCAGAGACGCTCCTCGTAACTGCAGAAGTCACCTGAGAATAGTCACATTTTGAAGTTTTCTTCAGTATCACAGTAATCCAGTGATAGTTGTCTGTACATCCACGAGCCCATTGCAGCAGGAACTACTAATAGATAAGTCGGCATACTTTTAATGGACACAGTTTGACTAAATGGAAACAAATGTAGGCTAAAAATAGTTGGAGCCCACCGCTAACTGACTGACAAATGGCTACATTCAACTGCCTGTTCACGTCCCCAAAGCATTATGGGAACTGTCGGGTTTAAAATGCTAATGATGCTCTTGATATGAGGATGATGGTCAACCTGTCTGGCATTTTGAAAATTAATGTGAGAATTCAGTTTGAAGAAGTTAAAGATATGAGAGAGAAACTGGTAAATAAATATACTGTATTTATTTTCTTACAGTAGTTTGTACCACTGAAAATATACATAACTTCACATTTATATGATACCATCAGGAGTCTCCCCTTTACAGACATGTCCACTTTATGATAATCAAGTCATAGTCAAGTCAGCACACTGACACACTGACAGCTGATGCTGTCTGTTGGGCTGCAGTCTACCTTGTCATGATCTGAGCATATTTTTATGATATGTTAAATTTAATTGATTGACAGCCCTAGTTTTGGACTGTTGGACAGACAAAACAAGACATTTAAAGGCATCACCTTGGACTCTGACAAACTGTGCTGCACATTTTTCACCGTTTACTGATGTTTTACAGACTCAGTGATTGATTGCTTATAGATTCATCAACTATTAATACAGTTGCAGCTGTAATTCAGTCTCGTCAGAGTGGCTCTGCTGATCTACCGGAAACTGACACCATTAATCAGATAGGAACATCTCAGCCCATCCTGTTTGTCACGGTAACAGAAACAGCAGTGTTATAGTCTGTAATCTGTCAGCAGCTTCTGATCCAAATAAACAGTTTCACAGAAATGAAGTCCAGAGAAGTTAAAGGGGAATTTCACCGTCTTTTACCTGGATGTCCATTAAGGGCTGATGGGAAATGTAGTCCACTGAAGAAATAAATTCCTAAGAGCACCAACCCCTGATCTGTTAGTTACCATGATGATGTATTTAGTGGGTGGAGTGTTAAGTGGAGGCAGAATAATTCTCTGAAAACATAAGTTAACGCTGGCTAACAAGTATTGTTCTCTTGTTTTTTTAGTAATGGCTGAAGAAAATACTAGTTTCTCTCAATATGTACTGTCACTCACTCTCTAGGATTACTTTGTTTATGAGGAAAAACGGATATTCTCTATCCAGCAGCAGCAGCACTCATTTTATAGAAATGTTCCCTTTAAACAAGCTGTAAATATTATATTGCATTACATACTATATTTTTCTTACTCTCAAGAAAGAAAACCAACAATGTGGACTAGAGGTGACGATGTGAGTGGTTGGTTTGGTGTATCAGGACCTTTACAGCAGTCCGCTGCTCCTGAGGATGGCTTAAATGCAGAGGTCAGATTTCATGTTTGTACCTGTATGTATATGATGATTCTAATAAAGTCTAAGACAGACAACCAGGCCAAAGGGAGTTCCTCTCCCCAACAGAAACACCACTCCTGAACTGCCTGACAGGAAGTCCCGCCTTTTCTTCTGTAACATGGTGATGTTACCTAGTAACACAGTTACATTAAAGCTAGTTTTGCCCTCAAACAAAGCAAATTAGAGTGGAGCTTGAGCGGAGTCCAAAGAGTTTGGTTTGAATGACCAATTACAACAGAGCATGCCTCAGCACAGCCGCTATGAGAAAACTAAAGAGGTTTTTGAACATTAAAGACCGTAAACGTGTTCTAGTAGACACTAAAAAATAAATAAATAAATAAAAGAGTATGAACCTGGAAATGAGCATAATAGGTCCTCTTTAATGTTGTTCAGTAAGGATTATACTTAAATTTGTGAACAAGAATCTTGCTTATCTCATAACAATTTTGCTTAATTTTGTACATTAAGAAATATATTTGGTATATATTATATATTTTTTTTTTTTGGATCTCAGTCAGTCAACGAAGCCAAACTCCATTAAACGCAATCTAAATAAAAAAGAGCTGGGAGCGAAAACTACTGAAAATCTGCGACATTTCCCCGTTTCTGTCCTTGTAAAGCTCAACTGCCGGGCGGAACTCTCCTAGGACACTATGATTGTTCCTCCGGGGGAAGTATCGGCCGTCGGACCACAAAAAGAGGAATTTCCGGTTTGCGTCTCAAAAAAATATAAACAAAGTTGGCGGTAAAGATGGAGTCCGTAGAGAGCGAAACTTTAAGCAGAGATGAGGCGAATCAGGAGTACAGAGTACAAGTAACGTCGAAGAAACGAGTAATCGAGCAGATGAATAAATATAAAGAGATTTTAAAGACACTTCTGGACGGACAGCCGGACGTTTCAGAGGAGACGAAGCGACTTTTACTGCAGGAGCTGCTGGCGGTGGGTCGGACTCATTGTTTACATCCTAAAGGCACTAACTGTAATTTAAGTTAAAATTTATCATTTAAAGTAAAGTTTAATTTTGGAAGTTTAGCTTTGTTTTGTAAAGCTAGATAGATATAAAGTGCACTGTGGCTCAGAGAAGTCCACGCCAAACCCCATTTGAAAAACCTTTAATTTAATGTTTGCTTTGCTGTCAACATTCGTACACACCAGTAAAAACACCGCTGAAGCCCTTTTAATATCTGTTGTGATCGTGTAGTAATTTCGGCTGAAAGGTCATAGAGGGTAGCCCTTTATTTAAATACAACTTTGAACATTAGACAAGCCAGCTAGCTTAAATCTGGCTAAATTTAGATTTTTTTCGTTAGTCTGGAGGTGAACTCAGCAGTGCATTCTGCATTTCAAGCAAAAATACTATACATCTAAAATATATATATATAAAATAATATAATATAATACATACTTATAATATATATAAGTCAGTAAAACTCATGTTAAGAAGTGTTCTGAAAATGAAAATTAGGTACTTTACATTTAATTAACTTTTAATAACCAAGACAATATTATATTTAACAAAAATTGATTAGTTGTTTCCTCTAAATTCCTATAAATTACAGCGTGCAGATAAAGGGTAGATACAAGAAATATTTTCAGCAATTCCAGACTCAATTGTGAAAATGTTTTTCCTTTCATTGGCTTGTTAATGACTGTAAACTGATTTAATGTCTTTGAGTTTTCATTCTGGGATTCTTCACTATTTTCTAACATTTTATAGACCAATTATTAATCAGCAGACTAATCAATAATTAATTAATGTTTAGTTGCAGCCCTAGAATCATGCATTAACTAAAATACAGTTCACTGGTGATGTCTGTGTTTAGTAGTGAAAGTGGTTGTGTCTGTGCAGAACTTTGAGGCAGCTGTTCAGGACAACGTGTTGGTGAACGGGCTGCCCTGGGTGGAGGCGCCTGATGTTGAAGGTGATTCACTATACCACTGCAAACTCTAAAATAAGGGCTTAAGTCATGATTTAAAGTAAAGCTCTATTTAATAAAGTGTTTGTGTTTCTCTGTTCCTTCCTCCACTAACAGCAGAGGGTGAAGCTCTGGATCTGGAAAGTCTGCTAGATGACACCATTGTCGAGACCACCAGGAGGCGCCGTACGTACCCGAGGCAGATCCTGCCTCATGTGGTCCACTCCCTCAAAGCGGAACGTAAACTCTTGGTGGGTGTCACAGTAGTTTTGTCTTTATTCAGGGCTGATAAACGTCACAGTCACTGCTCAAAATCAGGCATTGGGATTAAAAAACAGATTGATGTTCATTCTGACAAATGAGTGTTGTGATCAACTTTACACTGACTTATCAATTACTTAATGTTTAATTATATAAAAGCTTGTGCTGGTCTAACTAAGAGAAGATCCACTTGGTCGAAGGTGTGAACACACAAAGATAAAACAGCAGTTGAACCAGAAAGCAATAACTGCAGCATCCAGAGCTTTGCTGACGCAGTCTGCTGTGTTTGTTTTTCAGGGTCTGTATGCGCACACAGTCAAGCCTCAAGAGGTGGTCAAAGATCCAGGTCAAGGTTGTTGCCTCTAATCAACTTTTAAACACATTTTTGTCAGTAAATTTCCCACTTGTGAATTTTAAAGTCTTCAGAAAGGCGGATGCTGTCAAGTGGCTAAATGAGACTACAAAATGTCTCAGTCTTTGTATGCTGAACGCTAATCCGCCTTTACTTTAGTCGTGGGGATGTGAATTCAAATGACCGTGCTGTAGTTTGTTTAAACTGTTAAGGAACCAGACACACCAACCTGAAATCAAAAACTAGGCTGACAGACGCTCACTGTCGACCCCCAAACTGTCCGACAGCTGACCGTCAGCTTGGTGTGTCAGGACCTTCAGGTTTTTACTTCTGGTGATTGTATTTACACACAAAAATCATAAAGTGGTGTTCAGTTGTGGAGATTATCATTATTATTATTATTATTATAACAAAACATTTTAAGTATCTAACCTGTTGCCACAGAGTTTATTTTCTGCTATAATCCAAAACCAAATGGAACAATACCTTTGGCTTTCAGTGGAGGGAACAAGGGAGGTGATTGCTTCCTGGTTTGTCCTATAAAAGTACGTCATCCCTGGAGCTCTCTGTTGTGTCTTTTCTAAGAGGAAAAATGGCAGCAATAGCAAAAGAATTACAAAACATTAAGTAATGAACGCATGTAAGACATAATAATGTACAGTAAACAGGTCATTATTGTGAAGTTAACCCAGAGATCTTGCTCATCACACAGCTACTTTCTAAAGAAATCTAAATTTAAAAACTAATTTAATTTAATAAAATATTGATTTAATCGAATAAAATATTGATTTAAAAGTTTTCTGTTGATTTTGCAACAATCTGCGATCAATAAATAATAACATAAATAAAAACAAACTGGTAATTGACCAGAATCAAGTATTCATCAGAACCATGTAATAATATTCCTTGACCACTGTTCTGCTGACATTTGGGATAAAATTCATCTGTCACAAAAAACATCATTTTTTTTTAATGGAATTTGGTGCTTTACATCAGTAAAGGAAAACATCTTGCACTGGTTTCACTGAACTCATTAGATTTATTTACGGTGATGTTTTTGACAACCAGTCCAGACACAGCTGAGCGTAACGATACTGTTGTGTGTTTCTCCAGAGAGCATCATGAAGGACTTGTCAGCAGCAGCTCCTGGGATGGTGAAACAGGCCATCCAGGTCATAAAGGTACCCGAACACACCTGAACCCACCTGAACCAGTTTTATAGATGGACAGATATGTGGATGATTTATTGACACGTGTATTTCTGTTCATCTGTAGTCAATCAACACTCTGCAGAAACAAGCTGAAAACCTCAGTGAGATCATTGACATGAAACCAAGTCACGCCACTCTGGAGATCCACAGAGAAGTGTTTGGTTTTAACGGCCAATCAGACGCCCCCCTGCCTCCTCTGAACAGGCAGCCAATCAAGAGAGCCGTAGAGGAAGCTGCCGCCGCAGGCTGCTATGTGCCTCTCTGTAAGAGACTCGTGGGAGATGGCGAGCCAGAGTGACGCCTCCTGCTACTGTAACCACACAGCGGTGGAGACGGTGTGATGTTATGGACAATATGTTTTGTTTTACAACTCTGTTTAACAATATAAAGCAGTGGTTAAAATGATTCATGAGGTTTATTCATTTTAAACATCACATAGTGGCCATTTGCCCCAAAAAAAAAAAAAAAAATCAAACATCAAAACCCTACTGGTGAGTCCGTTCATGCAGAATGTGTGTTTCTGATGGTTCATTTATGCAAAAACAGGCAAATGAAACACTAACAAAACATAGATGTTGCTGCCTCTCCTCTGGTAAAAATCCATAAACCCACCCAGGTGCATGCTGGTCCTACCTGCCTATATAAGGACAGCAACCCACAGTGTTACACAATTCAAAAGAAAACTAAATAAAAATACAAATTTCTACAAAAACAGCTGCACGGTGGCCCTGAAGTTGCTCTGTTTCTCTCAGGTGAATCATTTATAGAGCATTATTCAAACAAACAAAACATCTAATTAACACTCGATTTGTTGAAAATTAAGGATTCAAGTCAGGATTTCATCCATCCTGATAAAACTGAAGATTTACAGAGACTGACCAAGGAGACTTGACTGACATTTGACAAATGACACTGATGTGAACACTTTCTATGTATTTTACGGTCGAGGCTCTCAGAACGAACACGGAGACATCTGCATTCAAAGGGTTTATTTGAACTCAAACCATGACCTGTTCCTAAACTTAACTAAGTTTGTTGTTGACTAAATTTAAGGAGATTTCTGACAGAAAGCCCTTAAAGCAAACCCCTCCCATGTGCTCAGAGCCCTCATCATACCTTATTTACAGACTGTGCCACGAACACTGACCCCACATAGGAAGCCTGCACAAAATGGCATCCTTAGCAGACTGATAATAATAATTTAAATTTTATTATCTATCTAATAAAATAACTGATATCACAAACTGATATCTGAGACACACAGTGCTATTATGGATGAGTGCAACTCTGAAGTAGGCCTTCTTCCCAGCAGATATGCGTTATTATATTTTCATGGCTTAGTAACTTAGTGGTTCATGCTAATTTAACAGATTTTTTATGAATATGAATCACTAAAACATAATACCAAACATCTTAAATTTGGGTCCTGCTTTTACCTGACCTATCCTGAAGAAGGCCCCAGTTCTGTCAGAGAAAGACCTTCATTATTTCTATTTTGTCACTTTTGACACTTTGGATATTTCTGAATTAAAAATACCGACCGTGCCTTCATAATAGAAAACAAAACCTTTGTATGACGAGTTGTCAGACTATGTTGGAAATCAAAAAACGGTCTCTTTCAGAAGACATTCATAGTGTTACACTTGGTTGTTCACATAAAAGCTGACAGATGGAAAAAAAAAAAAAAAAGAGACATGCACTTCTTACCAGGAGTTGCTTTGGTAGGAGCGTCTAAGGGAGCCATCCATCCATCCATCCATTATCTTCAACCACTTATCCTGTTCAGGGTTGCAGGGGGAGTGGAGCCGATACCATGTGACACTGGGCGAAGGCGGGGTACACCTGGTACACCCTGTGCAGGTTGCCAGACTATCACGGGGCTGAAACAGAAACAGAGGCAGACATTCAAGCTCAAATTCACACCCATGGGCAATTTAGAGTCAACAATTAATCTGACCTGCATGTCTTTGGATGGTGGGAGGAAGTTGGAGAACCCACGCCAACACGGGAGAACATGTAAAATCCACACAGGAGGGCCCCAAGCTGGGTTTGAACCTGTGACTCGCTCTATGTTGATGCTTTTTAATGCACTCTGGCACCTTATTTACATTCTAAGTACATGTCTTAACCATAAATTATGTATTTTTATAGATTAAACTACAAACAGTATATGAAGTCATATTATTATCAAAGTCACATTAAATTAGTGAACACATTGATGCATCAATAATTAGAATATTGGTATGTAAGGGATACTGTATAGCGAGCTGGTCATTGTTGTTAAAGAAACCCAGACGGGGCGATGCCACTCAACTTATGTAGAAATCTGAGTACTTCTTCCACCTCTGTGTATTAACAGTTTATTGAAATATTACAAGGATTCTCTTTCATTCACACACATTTTTTTAGATACAGTTCATGCTGTGTAGTCTGTCCATCTCTTTTGGAAAAATACAAATTTCGATCCTCCGACCTGACTGGTGGGTGACTCGCTCTACCGCCTTACTTCTGAGCCACAACCGCCCCGCCGCTATATTAGCAAAGAGCAGTGTACACAGTTTTAAGCTAGCAGCTTCTCATTATTCATTTAATCAGCATTTCTGTAAATAGAAATATCACATAGGAATCAGTATTGGCAGTACTCAATATTAAAATGACTCAAGGCCAAAAAACAGTTGATCAAGACGTCCCTAATTAAAACCTGTAAAATACAACCACAGAGACTCTGTTACCACATTGATCTGCAAACATGTCTTCCATTAGCTGTAAAACATAAAACAACTCGATGCTCCGCTCCTGAATGGGATGCAGCTGAATGATTGTGTCTCACAGGTAACCTGCAATTTGCAAAAATGTGTTAAAACTCCTGCGAGACTCACTGTCCAACAACATACCCTACATTAACCATTCAAGGTCAATGGCTAACCTTAACTATTCAAGGTCAGTGCCTAAACTTAACTACTCAAAGTCAACCTTAACCATCTTGTGAGAGTTTCACACCATGTGGGTTACCTTCTAGACACAGTCCTGCAGAATCCAGATATAAAACAGCAGCTGTATTCCAAACCGCATACTACTATACTGTATACAAGTAGTACATACTGATTTGGCCAAAATGTAGCACGGAATATGCAGTATGTAAACAAAAGTAAAATCTGATGGATGATCAAACCAGTCTACCTCGCTTAGTGTATCCCACAATGCAAAGCGCTGGAATGGTACAGGCTAAGGTTACAACAGCAACAGCTGTACATTTTTCGTAGCTATTTCATCACTAAATTCACTTCTGAACATTTTTGAGGCGAGCAATCATGTAGATTTTGAATACTGACAGTTTTAAAATATTGGCTGGCGAATCAAACATTTTCTCTAACGTTTTTGGAGTATAGAAGCTCCACAAAGTGCTGTGACAGCTAGTGACAGCCAGTGATGCTAACAAACCGGCTGCAGAGAAGCAGAGTGGCGAGGGAAGAGGCGATGGAAAGAGCCATCTCTGACGGGGCAGAGATACCTGCTGAGACAACATGACCCTTTTCAACATCACTAATATCTGTAGGCAGATCAGGCCAGGTTTGAGTACGTTTTTGTTGAGCAATGTTTTATAGTTATCGTCTCACCTCGTTGATGAGCCTGTTTGTCTTATTTCACTATGAGCGGTTTGGATGAATTAAACCTGCAGTATCTTATAAAGTAAACAAACATGAACAAAAAAATCTAAGTTGTGTTTTTCAATAAAATTGCAATAGTGGTACAAGTTTGTTCTTTTGTCCAGTGCTTTAAGAGCTGTTTTAAATGCTAAAGTCTGGTCTAGCATACTGCTAAATACATTGCTTTCACTGCTTCATACTGCATACTACTGAGGAACGCGCTATGCTGTATGTACTGTACATTGCACACTGTGTTCGTCAGTAGTATGTAGTGGGCGGTTTTGAACACAGCCAGTGTTAATGTTTTATATCTATGGGGGTAAGGTCTGTTAGAGTGATAATGTGGTTTGTAGTCTGGTGATGACACAGCACCAGGATGATGACTTCTCCATTTCCAAACACAGTGCTTCAGAGTTTCTATTAGCCGACTGTGGATATCCGCAGAGCCAAAGTTGATCTTGGAAAGGTGATCCTGCTGGACATAACACTGACAAAAGAAATGCATGAGAATGGGAGCAAATATTTGTGATAGAAGTGTAACATGGCTGTAACTTCGGGCCTGGTAGACCAGAAAAGATGACTCAGCACAGAGCAGAAGACCCATGGATGCATGGAGTTCGCAACATGCTCCACAAATACGTCGCACTGCAGATCATTTCACAGATAATAAATGAATTGCTGATTAGAAAAACATCAATTTCACATTAGAAATACTGTGGAGGAGGGAACAGTCCTATCTGAGAGCCAGTGTGTGCACTTGGTAGATCTCCTTTGGGAAGTTAGTTTGTTGCTCCTGGTGGACGATGCGGAGGCCTGCTCTGCCCACCAGACTGTGAACTATTTCCAGGTCACGGCAGACGCTGCTGTCCACCTCATCTGGGACCACGCCCTCATACGACACATTGTCCTTGATGACGATGAGGCCGTTGGGCCGCAGGGCTTTCTGGCAACGCCGCAGGAAGTCCACCAGGTGGTCGTCTGTCAGGTGGCCTGAAGGCAACAATCAGGAGGAAAAATTTTGTATTCACTGATCACAGAGCACTGATTGAGGGCTATTGCAAAGCTGCCTTAACTTACTGATGACTAAGTTTGAGCAAGCTGCGTCTGAAATTAGCACCTGCCACCCACTAAATGTGAGTAAATAGTTGACAGTGGCAAAATCATCAGGACCTCCATCACTTTGGCAGGCAGAGAAAACCTGCTAGAAGCAGGTGGGCAGCACAGCGCTGCTTGGCTAAATAACTGAGCTACCAACGTTACAATTATGAGGCATTCAAACTCGGCTCAGTAAAATGATAATTGGGTAATGATTACGTTATCATGATGCTCAAATGTAATCTCGTAAAATTATGTTTTTAGGAAGAAACTTGAATAAATCCAATTGTTTGAAGGAGATGTTTTGCAGTATAAAATAGATATTAGAGGGAGAATTATGACCTGTTTAACATCCTAATAGCTTACCAAGATTTTTTTTAATCAAAGCGAATATTTAAATAATCATAATCATCCTTGGAGGATGCAGTAGAATCATGACACAACAGAAAATATGTTATGCCTGCTTGCAGATGACTTGGATGAGACAGACCCACCCATCCTCCCCCATATATTTCTTTGGAGATCTACAAAACTCACTTGGATTACCTATTTTGAAATATAAAAAAATGTTAAATTTCATTGAAAGGTGACAAATTTGCACCCCAGAGCAGTACAAAAACTGCAGATATATATATATATATATAGATGTATTTCAAACACATTTATTATTATATTGACTGCTTACGAATGGCAGCCACTGTGGCAGACTCACCAATGACCCACTGGATCCAGATGACATCGTAACGTCCACTCTCTGGTACAAAGTCCTGCAGGCCGCTGCAGAGGTACTTCCCCACTCTCTTGCCCTCCTCTCCCAGGTACGTCTTGGCTTTGACCAGAAACTCTTGCGTCACGTCCACCAGGTCCACAGTCTTAAACAGAGGCAGCAGTAAACGTTTGGTGATCCTGCCGATGCCTGCTCCACAGTCCAGAGCGCAGCCCGTGCCCGTCTTCCCCTCCCCTTCCTTCAACAACACAAACACACAAAAGGTGTTGCTTGTGTGAGGGTGAAAAAGGCTTTTAAGCAGCACAGAAACTTTTAGAACAGAAAGCATCCTGACTGGAAACATTACAACGTGGCATGGTTTATGTGCAGCCTAAAACAGGACAGGTTTGCGACAGGTGATTAAAACCGCCCATAATATGACATGTACGTGCATATTATACCTCTAAGACTGACAAGTTCCAAGTCTAAATGTTTTCAGTCTTAAACCAGTCATTTTAAGTCCTTTGCCACTCAAAAATTAAATTAAATAACTGAGTAATAGCATAGTTAATGTATAGATTTTATAACCTTTTTAAACAAAAAAAAATCAGGCTTCTCTGTGACACAATTTCAAATACTTTTGAATATATCATGATATTATCATGTCGTTCCAAGTCAAAAAGCCAAGTGAAGCCACTGGTGTTGAGTTGCAAGCCTACATTTTTTTTTCCAGTCAGTTATTAAAGGTACTATATGTAATGTTCAGGAGATCCTTGTTATTAATGCTGAACTGCAGCCAGCACCCTCACGTCCCTCCACGTTATCCATTAATTCCCGATAATGGACAGCTTGTAGAACATTATCCCTTCCATAATTTTCTGTAATGTTCCTTTAATTTATTTGGACCACTGGCTCCATGATACTAATTTGCAAATGACTTTATCAGCTAATGTTATGAAGCAACCAATAGCAGATCCATGCTGCATGGCTACTGTAAGTTACAGCAAGCTGACCAACCTCAACTTAAGACAGACAGCAAACCAATCCTGACACACATTGGCAATATAAAATGATTAATACATGTAAATTGTTATACATATAGTACCTTCAATCAGATCGAATTTGGGACTACAGTGGCTGACCTGACACATATACCGCATGTCTAAATGTAGCCATTAGACCCAATCAAATTGGTACATTACTGTCTGGCATCTTTACAAGCTTCTTACACCGAGGAACTTCTGCAGGAAAGCCTTGGATCCACTGATGTCGATGCTGGAGATGCTGCCGTAGCCTCCCAGCATGCCATCCACTGTGGGGGGGACCTCCCTCCAGTAGTCCTCCGCATTGGAGTAGAAGCTTGCCTCAGCTTCTGTTATGTCTCCCATCCTGTCATAGCACACAGATAACATGGTTCACTCACAGGAAAATGCACACTGCATAAAATTAATTATTTAAAATGAATTGCAAAAGTGTATATGGGTTTAGAACATTATGATCAGAGTATATGATTTCCATCCCCATGCTGTATTATGTCTCATAAGCTGTTGCAGCAATTTTTGGGCTGATGTCATTTGTTACACAGACTTGGTGCTAAATTTAACCGTATTTTACCATTTGAGAATTGACAAAAATGATCAATAATCCCTCCAAAATACCACATTCAGATCCCAAGACCTCGAAGAACACCATAGAAAAAGCCATGCTGTGATTTGGTTTCAATAACTTTTGACAATTGGAGATTTGCTCTTAGTCTCTAGAATGTGGCTGTAAAGTTGGGGCTGTGATTTTACCCCAAACTGCATGTGGTTATCACAAAGTGGGCATGTCAGTAAAGGGGAAACTCGTGGGTACTCATAGAACCCATTTTCATTCACATATCTTGAGGCCTGAGATCAAGGGACCCCGTTGGAAATGGCCATGCCAGTCTTTCCTTGCTAAAATTTAACTCAACTTTGGAGCGTCATTTAGCTTCCTAAGCAACATGATAACATGACATGGTTTGTAACAAAAGGTTTTCTAGTTTCATATGATGTCTGTGTCTTCACTCTAACCCTAAAACTGAACCTACTGGGGTCTCTGAAAGACAGTAAAGTCAGTCGGGATCGCCGGTCTCAGGGGAGTAAGACGAACACACACACATGCACGCACTCCAGCCAAATCAGGCTACACTTGTCAGTTCAGCTGTTTGCACCCATCTTGTTACCAGGGCAGAGGGCATCCATTTCCCCCTGGATGACACACACAAAATCTGCCATACTAGCTGTACTTTGAATTACTATTGCAAAGATGCTAATTAAGTGACGTGGTGGCGGAGATGATCAACTTGATTAGGAAGTCTATATAACACACAGTACACAGCTGAGAGATGAAAATAGTCAAGAAACTTGTGAAATATAAGTGATTTGTTGAAAATGAGTGAAACATGCAAAACAGTGGCATGGTCCTTTAAATGTAAACTTTGGTCTGAATATAGCCATGCTTTGTCTCTGACCCCCACCAATTTTGAATATCAGCTAATTTTACATCTCTCACGTTTTACTGTCACAGATAGTACCCATGAACAAGTAGTATCTAGTATCTAGTATCTAGTATCTAGTATCACTTTCGCTGATTTAAGATTACGATAAAAACACATACACAAGGCTGCAGAAAGGATTTAAGAAATACTGAGATTACGAGTCCAAGTATGACAAAATTTGTTATTTGGATTTTTAGTTTTTACTTCAACTCTTTGATAGTAATTTCTAGAAATATCTGTCAACATGGAGGTCTAAATTGTGTGTAAAGCCTCCCCTGCAAAGCCATAAAAAAGTGAACCTCTTTATTTATTTTGCTTGATTGAATCTTTGCTGGAATCAGCCAATTACGTATCGCAATGTGTCATTTTTCAGTTTTAATTGGGGATTTCTGGCACAATATTACTCTTCTTAACACAACATCCCCCCAATTTTGACCCAACCCAAGGAAACAGGCAAAGATAAATACAATGAAATAACATACTAACACTAATAACCGAGCTATAGCTGCTATCAAATGATGCAATCAGATGCACATGGAGAGTTTGATATTAAGGATGGGCGGCTCAATACTGTAGTATCGATTGATTGCTTTAAAAATATATAAACTGATAATAAAATTATATAAATACAAACATGGGCGGCTGCATCACTTCTACACATTTTCACTACTTTTGTTTAATGTTTGTGCCAAAACAGCCCTGACATATTTAACTGCTGCTTGTCACCAAAATAGAGCAAGATGCACTTTTTGTGATAATAAAGTGCCACAAACAGCAACATGGGTCCTTCTTCAAGCATTTAAAAAATGAGGCTTATAATATAACCATAGTATGACTTATTACCTCAAACATTTTATTTCATTGTACTTATATTTGATTTTGTAATGAATGTGTTATTTATGGCAGGTATGTGACACGTGACTTGCCTTTTAGTGTAAGTGTTTTTTCTATAAAATTACCATTATTTTGAGAAATCACATACCTATTTAAGAAATTATCAGTATCGAAATCGTTAAAATTGTAACAAAAAGTATCAGCATTGTATCGAAATAAAAAGGTTTGGTATGGCACATAACTATTAGATATAAATAGGGCGGAACCTTTAAAATGTGACATTTAACTAACTTGTAGAAGTTACGCTCATAATAACAAATATATCCGTATTATTTCCAACATAGAAGTTTGGACAGGCTTGTTGTTTCCCACCACACTTTGAGTTTTACATTGATAACAGTTTATAAATATATTTCTATACTCTTCATTACAATGTGACGTTCAGTGACGCTGATGAGGCCCGGCACGTGCTAAGTTCTGTTGTAGTTTTAGCCGAGCAGCTAGCTAGTTAGCTGGTGACAGCTCTGTTTGCAGGCTAACAGACTAACGTTAGCTGACTGAGGTGTTTCTAGACTACACAGCCTAAAAGGGAGTCTTTCCAATAACACTGACCTGGTCTTGTGTCAGCGCCAGGTCCCTCACCCTCCTCTTCCTCTCACAGAGCCGGTCCGGTGCCACCGCTCCTCTTTTCTATTTGAGACCCTGCACCATGGAAGTGTGGTACGTCACACGCTGCATGCAGCACGTCATTTCCATATTTGGTTCCCGGGAGAAGAGACCGGAAGTGACAGCAGCTCTCGCTTCTTGTATGTGTAGTATGGAGGACCAAAAGTGAATAGTAATAAAACATTTAATTGATAAATAACTAATTGTACAATAAAGTTAGGCATTAACAATTTGTTCACAAATGTGGTTATTAATATATGAATAAATGGACAAAATTATAAATAATTAATTATTTGACATTTTAATTAAGAATTAAAAATGATTTATGAATCCATCAATAAATAGTTAAAATTAAAAATGGATTTACAAAAACATCATAAAACAGTCAATGAGTACATAATTTGAAATGCCATGAATTAATTCAAAAATAAATAATGGAATTTTATATCTGAAAATGCAGCTTAAAAAGTAGATATTAAAAAATGGGATCCACAAATTGAATTAAGAATACAGCATTTAAGACATTTAAAAAGGCAACTTCTTTCCATTTGCGTTTCCCTTAATAATTCCATTATTTATTTATGAATCCATTGATGTATTTTTAAATTATGTACTAATTGACTGCTTTTATTTATTTATTTATCTATTTATTTATTTTTGTAAATCTTTTTTAAATTTGAACCATTTATTGATGGCTTAAAATTTCATTTGTTATTTATTTTATAATTCTTCTTTCTATTGCCCATTAAAATATATAATTATAAATAATATATAATAAAATAATTAATTATTTTGTGGTTTAATCAATTTATTCATAGATTACTAAATATAATTGTAAACAAATTTACTAATGGCCATTTGTTTTGTACAATTAGTCCTCCATAAACTAGACACTGCTATAAAAATAATAATAATAATAATAATAATAATACATTTTATTTATATCATTTACATCATGAACACAAACACAGAGTTTAAGTGTTTAAGTAAAAAAGAATGGCAATAAAATACAATTTAAATAATAGCACTGTGGCATAGCTATGGCATATTGCTGCCCTCTACTCTTTGTTAAATGATCCTCTTAACAGTTACTTAAATTCTTTTGTATATAGTCCACTACTGTGCAGATACTCCGACAGTTTCTTATTTTTAGTGCTGTTATTCAGGTTGAGTAATGTGTGTAGGGTAAATACAGTTTCTCCAGTTGCTCCCAGGTCTCTGAACAGTTTTCTCATTTGATGTGAAAAGCTCTTGCCCTGGATGAGGATGTGTCTCAATTGTCTCTGAGTCTCCACACTCACACTCGCCATCTGGATGTTTCTCAGTCAGAGCCAGCCCACATCTAAGCCCATGATGTCCCAGCCTCAGCCTGGTTATTATTACTGCATCTTTTCTATTGCAGGCAAAATGGCTTTTCAATTTATCCACTGCTTCCATTATTGTGACATTAAACCTCCCATTTTTTTCTTTTTCCCTTGTATCCTGCCACATTTCTGTGTGTCCTGAGTGTTATAAAGTCAAGCTGAAGGTGTGTAAAGGTCAGAATAAATGTGTGTAACTTTGTGAGTGTGACAAATGATAATATGCTCTGCAGCAGTTTTAACTCCTGGCGCTTTCTGCACTCTGCTGCAGGTCTCCTCATCATTACAAAGAGGTTGCTGTTGAGATGCTTATGGGAGAGCTGCAGTGTAGCAAATAAACCACTGGAGGGCAATGCAGTATAGAGCTATGTTCAACTTGTGTCCTATCCTGGTTTGTCTCCTGGTTTCGTCAGAGCAGTTTACAGTCAGTTTAAGTCCTGCTCTGCCTTGTACCACTGTTTTCTCGGTGAAAATGTAATCTGGTGATATCTGACATGCCACCAGATTATTGCTGTCACAAATTCTGTATGTCTGTATTTACTACATAGGGTTTTATTCTTATTATTTGTAATTCATTAGTCTTGACAAGTGTCAATTTATCCCAAGAGAAGCAATATAATTTTTAATAATAATGGGAAAAAATGTAGTGTAGGTTTATACACTGAACCTGCTTGATGTAGGCCGACTATATAACAGAGGTGGAAAAATGAGTCAGTTTAATCCCCTGAGACCCACCATCCTGACTGACATTACTGTCTTTCAGAGGCTCTAGTAGGTTCAGTTCTATGAAAGTGAAACACAGAAATTGTACGAAAGTATAAAACCTATTGAATCCATTTGCACCAACCATATCATGTTACCGAGCTAATAACACACTTTCATTGGGTGAAATTTTATTGAGGAAAAACTGGCATGGTCATTTTCAAAGGGGTCCCTTGACCTCTGACCTCAAGATATGTGAATGAAAATTGGTTCTCTGGGTACCCAAGAGTCTCCCCTTTACAGACATGCCCACTTTATGATAATAATCACATATGGTTTGGGGCAAAAACAATACAGTTTTTACACACTGTATAAATGTGATATTTTCACTTGTTATAAAATTGTGTATTTGAATATTTCTGGACACTATCTTCCCCAAACAGTCTTGGAATTACATAAACTGGGTTTCACTGTAAAGCTGAGACTCTCGTGGATTCGGTGAGCCCAACTGTATTCCTGTGTGATGATGTTAGTCCCCATAGTGGCCATTTCATTTTAGTGAGATCATATTTTTGAAATTTAACCTCACTGTATAAAATGACCTGTGGTGACCTCTAGGATACTCACAGCCGTGTGAAACTTTACAGCCTTAAAGAAGAGACCTGGAGCATTCAGAGGATGGATGGCTTTCCTAGGTAGACTGATAATAAGGGGGTTTCTGAGCAGTTTGCTCACTCGTTTACAATTAATTTTAAATAATTAATTCGTGTTTATTCCTGATTTATGACTAGAACAACTTGTCAGACAGTGCATCTCAAATTAATCTTCAGGTTCCCCCTGATGTTCACCACTTCTTTGTGACATCTACTGTTGACCTGCTATCTCCCCTAAAGACCCCCTGTACCCCCTTAAAAAGACAAAAACTGGATTATTGTGGGTCTTAGAGGGTTACCTGAATACGGTTAATTTTGTTCTATTGAGAGATTTGCAGTCAGTGATTATCTGTTTCCATGACAACTGAGTAAATTTCATCTGCTGATGAAGACTATGAGATATGGCTGAAAGCTCCAGAAGCTAGGCTTACAATGATTCTGTCTAACTGACTATGTAGTTTGTGCATTTTTTAAAGCCACTATGTGTAGAATTGCTGTCTGCAACGATGTCTTTTCTGGTACTATCGCCGGGGAATGGAGAAAGTCAGAAATTTCATGAAATCTAGATAAGACTAGTCTCACAAATGTCAGGTTGTCTGCTTCAGAAAGTTACAAAACTTGTCAGCTGCAGTCCCTCCTGATTCCACCGTCGGAGAAGGGCTTTCAGATGCTGCTAGACAATCCAACAAGCATTTTGTTGAAACATAGACACTAAGGGGCTGCTTCTGAGTCCTCAGTTCAGCCCTGGTTTCTGAATATGCTCAGCCTGTTTCATTCATTTCTGAACCTATTTAACTTTCTAACTCAGCAACAGACATAATTGTGTCTGTAGTTTTTTTTCTTTTCTATTCTTTCATTATAAGCTCTTAACCAGAACACAAAGCAATTAACAGAATACCGAGGCTGAGCTGTCGTCTGTCTGCCAGAGCCGCCAGTCACCTGTGAGGGGAGCTCTAGTACAAAAAGCTGCTATTTGTGTTGGTGACACTATGATTCAGTACATTCAGTTCAGCTTGAGGATCTGGTGAACATTTGTTCGTTCCTGTGCAGAACGCACACAGTATGTAGAAGGAAAGGGAGATAGAAAGCCTGTATGTGAAAACTGATGTAGGCTTTATGAGACTATTATGCATGTGTGTATGTATACCTACAGTATGAAAATGAAGATACATTGTAGGGTCAATGTGGAGTTATGCAAGAAAGACACATGAAAATAAGATAGATGATAAATATATGCTTACATAAACATAGCAGGAGGTAGTATGGGTTAAAGCTGCATTGGGTAGAAATGGAGCAAACATGATTAAAAAGTTATTTTGATAAATTGGCCACTATATTCTGACAACAGTCCACGAGACAGGTAATCTGAAAAAACTCATGTGCCTCTGTGTCCTCCGGTGCTCCTAATGGCATCTGCAAGATTTCACAGACTGGAGGAAAACAACCAATCAGAGCCGCGCTGGAGCATAACATCTCTGAGCAGCTGTCAATCACCAGCAAACTCCAATCAAACTAGGCCGCACTGATCAAATATGAACCAATATTCTGTTACTGTAATGACTATTTCTCTCCTGAAATGTTTTCAGAAACATCTTGTAGTTACTGTTTAGCTGTAAAATGAAAAACTTTGTGACCCGGCAGCCATGTTGAGATCAGCTGAGGATGTACCAAGTACCGCCCACCAGCTGGAGCACAGCCAGTAGGAATGCTCTCCCTCTGAAATGACATGTGATTGGTCAAAGTCTCCTATAACAGGAAGAGTAAATAATGCTTTGAAAAACACATCAATATAACATGTACTCAGTGGTGGAAAGTAACTCAGTGCATTAACTCAAGTGCTGTACTTTTGTACAGTTTTGAGGTACTTGTATCTCACTTGAGTATTTCCATGTTCTGCTACTGCTATTCTAGTATATTTCAGAGGGAAATGTTGTTCTGCACTATATCTGACAGCTTACAGATTCTGAATATTAATACATAATATAATCAACTAATAAATGATGATGTGTTATTATGGATTAAATTACCCAGCAGTATATAAAATCATTAAAATGAGCTCCATCTTTACCAGCTGCAACAATAAACTGATAAACACATTAATGCATTGATAAATATAATCAAATAAAATACATTATCTGCATTATTATTTACTTGAGTAGGATTTTGAATGCAGCAACCTCACTTGTAACAGAGTAATTGTACATGGAGAATTGCTATTTTTACTGCACTACAAGATCTGAGTACTTCCTCACTGCATGTACTATAATAGAATAATAAACATGTAATACAATAATGATATAATATAACATGTAATAGACACGTAAAACTGAATAAAACTTCACATTCTGAAAAGCCTGCATTTTGTGTCCCATCAGTCGTCCCCAACCTCCGGCCCTTATGGAGTTTCACACTGTTTATACTAAAGCGTCTGACTTCATCTTCTGCTCCTGTCATAGTTACTACGGTTACTGTCTTTTATACCTTCTTTCGGTGATCTACCATGTGAATAGATGAGAAACCCTACTAGTGGGTGTAGCAGGCCCCTACCGACCCACATCTATGGTGCTTATAGTGACTGATAATGCCTCTTTAATAGCTTGACAACAGTCTAATTGGCTGGTTAATAGCCGTGTCTCGATGCTATACTACATTCTAATAATATGCATTATGGATGTGTTGTATACTTGTAGTGTACTGTTCACTTTCCTTTATTGCACTGAAATGTCACTCAAACTGTGACTTTGACTTGTCACCAACAAATTCACTTCAGAAAGAGGAAGCTCTGCTGCTTTCCAAAGATTCTTGGAGCTTTATCACCACGATCAAGGGATGATCTCCTCTGTATCTTCTGTGCTCACAGCACGCTCAAAAATGAAGCGGAGCTACTATGCATACTGAGTTTCTTACTTTTCCAGTATGAGTGCATGTGCTTGGGTCACCATAGCAACAATACTGATGATTCCCTATGGTACCAGTTAAAGCTTCAGTCGGCCATTATTTTTTGGCATCAAATTCAAAAATAACCTTTCAGCATATTGTAATTCAATTGTTCTGAGAGAAAACTAGACTTCTGCACCTCCTCATGGCTCTGTTTTCTGGCTTTGGCCAATCACAGGTCACTTCAGAGATAGTGTTCCCATTGGCTGTGCTCTGGCTGGTGGGCGGTGCTTGGTATTTCCTCAAGTGATCTCAACATGGCTGCCGGGTCACAAACTTTCTCATTTTACAGCTAAACAGTAACTACAAGAAGTTTCTGAAAACATTTGAGGAGAGAAATAGACATTAGAGTAACAGAATATTGATTCATATTTAATCAGTGCTGACTAGTTTTACTGCCGGCTCTCAAAGATGGAAGATGGATGGCAGACTCAAGATCAGCTCTGATCGGTTGATTTTTTTTTTCATTGTTCATTTCATAGATTTTTAGTGCCGTGTTTGTATGATTGTTGCAATTTCATCATTTTTTAAAAAATAGTTTACATAATAAAATTAAAATTAAATAAATAAATAAAATTGAATTTCCCCTGGTGGGACTAATAAAGGTTGATCTTCTTCTTCTAATTGTGACTCCATACAAACATTTCCTAAAGTATGAAGAGAGATAGTCCGGTGAGGTTTGGTACAAACCTAAATTATGTAAAGCAGAATTTAACCAAAAGTCAGAAAGCTATGTTATGTTCAGGTACACTACATTAGCTATAGAAACAGGCAGGTTTAATGGTCTCCCAGAAGAGGACATGCTGTATGTGCTTTAAGGACTGAACCTTTTCTGTGGCAGATTATATTTGCAAAGCCCATGAGACAAAGCTCTGTCTGCAATGTCACGTTATAGTTATAAGTTATATTCTTTTGTGACAAATATCTTCCTACTGCAGTTGCATTACATGTCCATGTGGGCTAGGTACACGCAACAATAATGTGTCTACTGCTGCTAAGAGAACATGTTCCTCACACAATGAAGGGTCTGAGAGCGAGACAAAGGGTAAAGACACCAGTGACAGAGAAGTGATGAGGGGTTCGTATACTGTTTCTAAAAAGGCAATCTAAAAACAGGTAGACACAAATAAGACTTGTGTTAAAAACACAGAGATTTGAGAAACATGATTCATGGAGGGAAGAGATAAGGAAAGAGAGAGGAGGAGAGAACTGGAGCCCCACAGTTGTGGCTGCTGCACAGTTGCATTGGTGCATTTCCTCATAAATATTTCAGGGAGGTAAACTCCCCTTAACACCTCCATCCTGCACTCACTGCTGTGGTTTGGACTGCAGAGAGAGAACGACAGAAAAGAAATTGAACATACCATTACCTCAGCTCTGAGATCATTTATAAAAACAAGCTTCTGTTGAAGAGTGGAAAACCACTCACTTTCTTTTTCATTTCATCACGGCATGCTGAACTGCTTCAAGGTGTTTTGGTGGACCCATAGCATTGCTGACGCTACGTCCATTCTAGTCAACCAGGCAAGTTCTTATATATTTTTTTCCTTACAAGTGTGGCAAGAATAGCGGAGAGTAAGTTGGAAGTAGACTATCCAACAATGCTACCTGAGGACTTACACCCCAGGAAATACTAAACAAAACCTTGGATACTTTTCTGGTAAATGGACACACTGATTTGTGACTGATGAGCCAGAGATGCATTTGCTAAAAAAGTCAAATAGTTTATTGGAATTCGTAAAAGAAAAAGCACTAAATAAGATAGGACTGGAGCTGTAGAGAAAGAAGAGATGATTAAACAGATGAAAAATGACACAAACTAATGTGGGGTTATTAAAATGGTTCTTTTAAAGGGGCTTAATGTAAGAGTCACAAATTGCTTGATAACAGTGACACCTGTGGCTGTTAAGTCAACGACAGTCAGCGTCCTATTTCTTCCTTGCACTATGTCAGCATGTGAGAGCATCGGTCAACACGGTGAGGTGACACACAGACTGAATGGGATTGACAGTTAAAACCACAATATCACTATATATTTCACATGCGTGGCCAACACCTGCCTGTCTGACATTTACCAGCTCTGGGTTCATTTTGATAACCAAAACCAAAGTAAGCTCCCTCCATGAATTGAAGGCCCGACCAGTGTTGATCCTAGTTTTCACCCATCACACCCACCGGTCACATTCCTGTTTTGCCAGACAGACTTCACTTGATATAACTTTGGGTCTTTTTTGTGCTTCCATGGCGTTTGTGTTCTAACTTGTGGTGGAGGCTGGTTGTTTGCTGGCATTAACTAAACATGAGCTATGGTTGCACTCTGTTTGTCCTGAAGCACAGTGAAGGCACTCACAAGCAGACGTGACGTCACATCCGTTAGATTTTCCCAGAAAAAGATGACCGGCATTCTTCACATTAAAAGTAGTCTACGGGCTGATAGCCATAGACAGTCTCATTTTTTAGTTTAAGTACAAACATGTTCTAAATTGACAATAAAAAACACTTAAAACCTTAATGTGTAAACACATATATATAGTATCTTCAATAATATCAAATAATGGCTAAATATAACATTCAAAATCTAAGGTAACCTTAAAATATTACAGCTGCCAGTGCAAAATGACACCGTCTGAGAGGCTGACTACACTGAGGAGGGTGCTACCACTGACTCACCTTGGGTGCAACACAGCAAACCTCAGTAAAACTATGGTGCTGTCTATTTGTGTCCCAGCGCTCTTAACTCACATGCAATAGGCAGAGGTACCTCACCATGGCTGCCTAGCCTCCAAATAAAGTGACTCAGCTACTGAAAGAAAAAAAAAAAAAAACTAATACAAAATGAACACAAACAACCCAGCTGGTTAAAAGGCAACATAACTCAAGCCAACTAATAAACAAAATGTCAAAGCTAATACTCAAATAAATCAACAAAGCAGTATAAGCAAACAGTTACTCAATCCAGACTAATAAACTAGGGCTAAAAGAACAAAACAATTACTCAAACAAATCAAAAGTATTTTAAAAGAGTGAAAAATAGTTTAAAAAAAAGGGGGGCAAAAACTAAAACGAAACACATTAGCTAGGCTAATAACAATGCAACTTAAAGTTACTAAATATTAATTATGTTACATGCTGTGTCGAGGCTTCGGAGCATGTCAGGTAATCCAGAGAGTTTTCTGTGAAGCGCATATCGTGGCTTGCATTGTTTTAGATAATGACGAAGCTGAAGATACAGTTGAGAACTTATTATTCCTGAATAAAAATGAAAAATGTCTCCCATCTTTCGTTTCCCTATAGTTACACAAACACATTCGCTGCCCTCTGCCCGGTTAAAGCACTGCCACATGTCAGGAATATATCCCTGTATAATATATGCCTGTTTTACACTACAGCATTTGGCCGACAGGTGGTTTTGTGTGCGTATGTACCCCAGATTAAGCCTCGTGAAATGAACCCTTTTGCAAACCAATTTGCTGGAGAGCTTCATTGCTCCATGAAGCTTCATCTCGCCATCACTGCTACTCACCACCACGGGGCCTCACAAAGAGGTAAGCAGAAGCAGTGGAACCATGGGCCAGGGTAAGTGTCACACGGTGAAAGCTAAAACAAAGCAAAAAAAAACCCAAAGATTTCACTAAACACATGATTTAAAGGATAAAATAAAGCTTAAATCAGCAGTTTTACATCTGCAGCAACACCAACTCTACACCAGCATGCTAGGCAGAAAGAAGAGGACTTAACAGGCCCCAGGTGCGTTATATAACCTGGTCTTATTCACGGGTTGGTGGAGGAGGAGTCAGGTAAGGGGCTGCATTCAAAAACTGCAGACACAAGGCTCCTTCAAGATGAAATGTGCCTCGCCTGGAAAGTAGACGAGATCAGGCGGCAGCAGTAGGGGGTGGTGCCAGGAAGCTGCGTTCAAGTCGGACAGTTTCCAGCCATTTCCAGCTGCCTTCAAAGAATTAACAGGAAATTAAAGGGAAGTTACATCCTATTCTATGCCGATTCTATCCTTTATTTTTATGTCCACCTTGTAAAGCACTTTGTAATGAGCGCTCATTTTGGTAAGTGCTACATGAATAACCCGGATTATAATAATTATTTTATAAACCACATAAGATACTGTATGTTTAACAGGTGAAATCTTCATGGCACATGAGACTAATATCCTACAATCTAGGGTTAAATACTACAATTACACAGACACACGAAGTGTTTGCTGCCAAAAGTAAGAGTCGATCTGCTCTTTGATCAGGCAACAGCCAGGCATTTCCCATAATGCCCTGGGTTTTGCAGTTGGTGGAGAGCAACTGCGGCGCCTGGCTCTAAAAGCCGTCGGACACAAATCTAACTGACATGCACATATTTGCTCCATTTCTACCCACCACAGCTTTAAGGAGTTTTCCAAAGTCTGACAAAATAACCCTGATGATGCCACAGAAGGGTTATCTCAGCTTGGGTGTGAGACTACACATTTATAGCATTTATAAAGTGAGTGTGTGGAGTTTGAAAGACATTTACCAGGCAGGAAGAGTCTACTGAATAAAAAAAAAGGCCATCAGGTTGCATTATGTGAAATGTAGGATCAGCTGTTTTTGTAGTTTGCACCAGTTTGACCATTTTTTTAAAGATTTTTTTCTTCTTTATTTGCCAGAGGACAGTATAGAAATGGGAGAGACAGAGAGACAGACCCAGACCCAAAACCAGGACGTTGCCATTATATGGCATACGCCAGGGAAGCAGCTTTGGATGATGATGAGGATTTTTGAAAGACTGGTGTGTGGTGCTCCTCCAAAAGCAAATTTTTAACATTTTATAGTTAAATGCATCAGTCTGGTTCATTGTGAGAGCAAAGTTACAAGGCTAGATCTAGATCATAAAGGTTGTATGGTTATGAAAGCCGATGGCAAAAAAAAAAGGCGAGTCGTACTGTACAAATCATGGTTGGGCCTTTCCGAGCAGACTAGGTGTCGGTCGTGAAGTACTAGACGATGCGCCCAGCGAGGGCCAGTGTAAAAATATTTATTATTATGAAACTGTAGCAGACTGGATGTCAGATCACTTTGACTTCATTTGAATTAGGATATGCAGCACACTCTGCTCCGCCAGTTGAAAAATGTGGATAAATATATAATTTGCTGCTTTTTTACTGGGTGTCAACCTCGCGTTTATGCATGTATGTTAAAAAAAACAGACTTGCAGTGTAAATAAACGCTTCAGTTCAGGTTGAGTTTACATGAGACACATAAGATGGAGCTGTGCAGACAGCTGCTGACCAGTTTATAATGAGAGTGAAGCTGTAGAGTAAAAACACTTCATACCCTCTAGTCCTGGCATACACGGGGTGGACGGGAATGACTGAAACATCTTTTTCACCGTGTCTCAATATAGGGGCATTTGCCGAGAGACAGTGATTCACGACCTTAAAAGGAAAGTGGGACAGGGCCTTAAATTGTAGGGGGGCCCTTGGCCCCTTGGCCCACCCTTACTTCCGGCGCCCATGGCATGTACTGCATCCCTCGCCTACCAAGGTGATCTGATCAGTCGTTTTTAATCTGTCTCTTCCCTCAGTCCCCTAGGATGCAATTTAAGGTGTCATGTGTCATGCCAGTTCACAATTTGGTTTCATGGTGCGTATTTCTCAATGACTTGTCAGTTAAATTAGCACAAACCAGTTGACACAGAAAGCTGTAGTTAACGTTGCCTGCTTCACACAGTTAGTAATACAGCCTGTTTTAATTACAGGTCTAGACCTCTTCCAGTGATGCAACCACATTTACTGTGATTACCTCTACTTAGGAAGATAATAGATGCTACTCATTCTTTAGGAGTGACTTCAAACCTTGGCTTAGCAGTGAGTCTAAGAGCTGGTGTAAGTCAGTCCAAGCCTGCACATCATTAGCAGTGGACACAGGGACAGAGGGAGGTGTGATCCACCCATGAGGCTGCAGAGAGGGAGACAGGTGGGAAAAAGACAGACAAAGAGACAGAGAGAGACACACAGACAGAGATACACAGCTATTCAAACTTTGGTGTTCTATCCCAGTCTTATTGGAAAACTGTCCACAGTGAAGTCAGCACTGAAATTAGATATTGATCCTTCCATCTCCTCCCCAACCTCCCGCTCTCTCCATCTCTCCCTCTCTTCTATTCCTTTCTGGTGATTCCCTCTCTTTCATTTAGGCCTCCTCTCTCTCTTCCCTCCTTCTTTTCGTCACTCTTGAGATTCTTCTGGTCATTTATGCATCCTTGCTTCCATCACTTGCATCAGTGTGAAAAGGATGAGATGTGAGAATGGAAGATGCAATACAACACCTGGAGATTTAAATGGCAAGACAATCTCTGACAGTGATCTCTTTATTTCTTTTACTTTTTTAAATTGTTGTAAATTGCAGAGCAAATAAGTAGTATTTTTCATCCATTTTCCCCCTCCCAACCCCAACAATAAAGGAAATAACCAATATCACACTAATGGAAACAGTTACAAGACTTAAAGCAGCAATTACACTAAAATTAGAAACATACTACACAAATGAAATAATAACATTATACACATAAACTGAAATAAAATAAAATAAAAATAAAGTGCAAAAAAATTTCAAATTAAAAACAACTACAATCCAACAAAACAAATAAGGAGGCTCAGCTGTCACAAATAGGCAAGGAGGTCAAAGATTCAATATGGTTTAAGAGAGATTTCCAAATCTGTTCAAGAGAACTGAGGGAACCCTTAAGGGAAAATCTAAGTTTCTCCAAACCAATGGACAGAAATATATCTTTCACCCACCTATTGTGAGTCAGGGGTCGAACATGTTTCTGTTTAAAAAACAATAATCACCTTTCCAACAAAGTGGTGTGATTTTTTTAAATCTCTGACTACAGAAGATGACATACTGTATGTACAGTAGGCATGGTTAGGTACTGCATAGGTAACTGGTTAGGGCTAGTGAAAAGTTGGGTAGAAGTAAGAGGAAATATAAACTGATGGGGAAATATACATTGACAACACTCCAAGCAAGCAGCTTGTTAGCTTCACTGTCACATGATTCACTGAACAATTGAGCTAATAGCATTGGTTGTAGCTGCTCTAAAAAAACTGATAGGTCAGAAGATGAATATCTAGCTCTGTCTTTTTTTAGTTTTATATTGTTTTTTGTCTCACATCTTATATACTGCAAGCTTGCACTTGCAAACCTGGAAATAAAGGCACACATTTGTAAAATAGATAATGGTGTAAACCTGAATGTTCAGACAGCAAGCACAGGCCAATGGCACCCTCACCACTTCCTGCAAGTTAATATTATGTGTCATTTTTATGGGAACTGGGTCCACTTAGTCTGCCAGGACTTTAATCACTACTATATACTTTATTTTAAAATACAGGCCTTGGTTCCGGTATGTCGTTATATAACCATATGCCTTATACAGTAAAAATATGATACAGCCAAGTTCGTGTTTTTTTTTTTTTTTTTTTTTTGGTCTTTTTTGTCTTTTTTTTCTTCATTTTTTGTGTGTGGTAGAAAGAAAATGGTGACATTATTTGATTTATATCAATAAGGGCCCCCCGATGGATTAGTCAGTACTACATATGAACATGAAAAGTTTACCATTTGTTAACCACTTGTAAATTTCAATAGCATGCAACTAATAATCATTTTATTGTCTGTTGTGTGACCAAGTGTCCAATAGAGTGCTGGGATTGAGGGTAAAGGAAAGCCACAGTACATTCTGGGCCTTGCTAAAGGCTTGGTCTGTCCATATTTTGTCAGGATTTTCTGCCTTTTTGCAGTAAATAAAATAAAGCAATGTGATAACAGTGGCAATTTGATAAATGCATTGTAAATGAAATCTGTTAACTGCAATGAAAAAGTATTTTGATGTTCACGCCTGCATACATATACTGTGCACTACATATATTCAACATCGATGTAATCATCTTGCACTCTACAGCACATTGCACTCTTTCCTCTCCTCCTATCTCCCTCAGGCTCACCTTCACTCATCACCTCATCTATTTTTCCACTTCTGTTGCCTGGCAACGGACAGGAAGAGCATCACTTGGAGACGTCAAAACCACAGGAAGAGCTTTCAGGAAGACACATCACACAGATGTTTCATGGCAGAACCAGGATCTACCTGAATAGGGTCTTTTGTCTCCTCTCTCAGCACTCTTTGATGGAAAATGTCATGAGGTCCATGGAAAGATGTCAAGGAGAATGTCTGAGCAGTTGGCTAAGCTTTAACAAATGGAACCTAAATGAGTAAAACATGTTTGTACTCATCTAACACACACTATGTAATCCAGCACTACCTTTACACAAACACAGTATTATCAAACCA
This sequence comes from Pterois miles, assembly GCA_947000775.1. Lineage (NCBI taxonomy): Eukaryota > Metazoa > Chordata > Actinopteri > Perciformes > Scorpaenidae > Pterois > Pterois miles. Next base: position 134,153 of record CAMQGK010000530.1, on the reverse strand, counting down.
CTTCTTTATATCTTATCTCAATATTCACTGGATAGGCAAGTGGGTTGAGAATGTCCATATTGTGTGTTTTGGATGTTTCGTTTGGGGAATTTTGCAATATCTGTTTCCTTTGATAAAAGGGTGTTACCAAGGCCAAAAGGTTCAAATAATTTATTTTGTTTTGTCTTGTTTTGTTTTGTTTTTGGCTTCTTGGGGCAGAAGAAAAAGTTGTGAATAAAATATTGACATATGATCACATTTTAAGTTGATGCAGTCATGTTTGTGTCTGTCTGATACATGCAAGTTCAATATTCTCTCTGAGCTGTGGAGAAGAGGCCAACTTTAAATGCTGTGTGTTTGCAAACGCAAACTGACTAGTGTTATATTATATAATACCTTTGATCCAAAATTACGTTTATGTGAAAAGCTTTAGGAGGTTTTTGTAGTATATATGGAAGTTATGTTTCTGGACAAATCTCTTCAATAGAGTGTAAATGTGACTGAAGTTAGCATGATCTATTGTTGACTACACTAATAAGTGGTGAAAGTGGTGAAAAATTGTATATTTTATGGGTCTTGTGTACGGATGTGACAAAAATGGCTTGATAGTGTACAAAATTGCTAAAATTGAGCCCCTCAATTTTATATAGATGTATACGATTTGGCAGGTATATGTAACATGTTGAGAAGTGAGTCAGCCATTTTTAATTGAATGTACTATTTTAGACTTATTTTTACCATTTCCAGGCATTGAAGAAAATCCCCTTAGAAATTTAACCCTATCAACTTCAAATTTGGTGAGTGCAAAACAAAAGAGAGAATTAAAATGATTCGCCATTGAACAACTGTTATAACTCTACTGTACTTGGTCAAACCTACTTCATAGCAGTCCAGGCCTGAGGACATCTAAATGGCAATACTGACTCATAGTCATAGCGCCACCTAACGGCAGCAGAAAGTCAGCATTATGTGAAAATCATCATCCAATGTACATGAAATTTACATTGTGTAATCTACACTTGATAGAGCAATGCAATGCATGCTTAGTGCATGTTCTCTAGCACCACATAGCGGACACAGGAAATTATGCAAAATTTGCAATTCGTCATTTCCTGTGCCACTCAATCCATATGTCTCACTCGTGCATGCAGTGTCCAATGGTCATAGAAATGCACATTTTCTTCAATCGCTGTCCCACTGTACCCCAGACATGTGTGAAAGTACAAAGTCCCAATCATCTCTGCTTGCAGGTTTAATTATCATCATCAGAATTATTTTTATTATTATGCACGTCTACACTAGACATGGCAGAAGAAATAGAGCAGTATTTGGTTGCATGTGTGGGTTGTGCTCACTCTGCTCATCAGTGGCTATGTGGTGTTTGCTGCTGCTAAGAAAATGTTCCACATGGTTTATCTTCAGTCAGTAATGTGGCCCCTTTTCATGCAAGTAAAATTCATCCTTATCTCTCTGCAGCTCTCTTTCTCTCCACTCTGCTTTTGATTCCCTTTTTCTTCCTCGTGGCAAGCACAGCAGCAGCATTTCCTTCTCCTCTGTGTCACCTCCACTCCCTCCCTCCCTCCCTCCATCTCCTGCTGCTTCCATCCTCCCTCCCTTTTCCGCTGTGTGTTTGCAGATGAAACGGGCAGCCTGCCAGTATTTCATATTTCTTGGCAGCAAAGTGGCTAGCCAACTTCCTGGGGATGGGGAGTGGTGGGGGGAGTTGGGGCTTGCAAAAGGTTACATTTGCACAATGTGTCTGTGAAAAACAGCAAAGTAGAGGTAGGGAGGGAAAGAAAGAAAGAAAGAAAGAAAGAAAGAAAGAAAGAAAGAAAGCTGGGCTGGATCAGTTAAACAACTGCACCATTCTGGGGTAATGGAAAAAGCCCTTGGGGGGGTGGGGAGGGTAACATTCAGTATGCAGGAGTATCAAGTTGCATGCAGTCATTAAAATGATGTCTGTCCCTCTCTTTCTCTTTTTGTCTACCTTCTCTGGAATGTTCCATCCCTTCCAACACACACACACACATTCCTGTCTTTGCACCAGGGTTAGGTCCAGATAAATTCACATCGGAAGTGAGGACCACTCTTTCTGGTATACCTAGAGACAACACGCATACACACACTTCATGTCCGCCGTCTGTGCATGTGACAGTGTTCTGTGAGGCGACAGCTTTGGGATGGGCTGAGCTGGTCGAATCATAGCAGTTTGAAGGGTTTCTGTGTGCGTTGCAGGGTGTTACTGCTGCTGATTATATACCTATAATACACATCCACCACAGAGCAACTGTATGCTCTGTCCTGCTGTGCTGTCAGGATTGACTGAATGTGGATAAATAATGAGAGACAGTGAGGGAGAGTTGAACCGTGAAGTGGAAAGACTGAAGTGGAAAAAAAAAATCAGTAGTTCGTCTTTGCACTTCATGTCTCAATCCACATCTGTCTCTATGGAGATAGCAAGGAAAAATTAAACATACAGGAGCAGTGAAGGTATATTTAATGATGCCACACTGACAAACACACACCACCTCTATTGGTAAAAGTGCTTTAAAGGATGATTCCAGTTTATGACAACTAAGGTCTTGTTATCATAGTGTTGACCATCACCCCTACCTGTAATTCTAATATTGTATTTACTAAGTTAATTGTGTGATCTTAGGATGCGGTTATGACACTTTTAGCCTGTTTCTGGCCAGAATTTTGAGCCGCAAGACTCATTTTAGAGTCAGACTGAATTTCAGCTTCATCAAGTGTTGTTTGCTGTGCAGTGCGTAGAGGGGCCCGAGGACCGATTAACCCCTCCACAGGAGGTAGAGAACGCTACAGTTCTGAAACAGCAAACTTTTCAGCTGTCACTCCGACGGAAATAAATAAGCTTGTAGCTGGTTATGTGGTGGAGGCGATTCTACTATTTCAAGTTATCAGACGTAAAGACAGAAAACAGTTTGTCTCTCAAAATGACTTTAATTCTTCCTTTTGTAATGTTACCTGTGGTGTACCTCAAGGATCTGTCCTTGGGCCACTAATAATTTCAATTCATTTTAATGATTTATGTCTCTTGCAAAGTGTCTAAGGAATTATTTGCAGATGATATAATTTTTTACTCACATAAAAACCCAAACAAAATACCCAAAGTATTAAATGAAGAACTCAAGATAAGTGATCGGTTTAACTGTAACAAATTGTCTCTCAGTATTAAAAAAACATGTTGTGTTCTCTTTGGTACTCTGCCAGAAAATGCTAATCATAATTGACAAGTGCAGTCTACACGATTTCTGGTTGCACAGCTCCATGAGTCTTTCACTTGGATAAAACAGATCAGCACCACTAAAGTCACTACTATAATTGAAAAACGTGTTGGTATCTTGGAAAAAGTTCAACACACGATGAACACTGAGTTTGCCACTCTTATGCTATTCTTTGGTTTATCTATATATATTACTATAACTCAGTGTGGGTGAGTACTAATCACAGAGTCATCCCTAATGTCCTTCCAATCCCTATGTTCTTCAGAAAACAAGCAGTAAGAATTATTATTTCTCATTCATCTTTAAATCTAAACATTGCTTACCAAACATCATAGTATTCACAATTTCAGAATCCAATTCACTTCATTTTACAGGTCTGCAAATTTCATGGTATTAGGTGATAATTAGTAAGGAAGCAATTTCAGATTTCTTTGGAACACTGCAAAATTACCCCAATATTTACCTCAAAATTGATCAAAAATTACTTTATTATAAAATGTAATTTAAGAATTATATTCCACTATTTCTCAATAGTTGGTAATTTATTTAATACATTTCCAGGAAAGGAATACAAAGTTGATTGATATGCTTTATTTCCATGTCTGCTGATAAGTAGATGATAATAAGCAAATAACGTCTTTGAAATCTCTTTTAAAAACTCCCTCAATCATTGCATTAGCTACTAGGTTACATTTATGTAGACAATAAGTCACAATGGTGAGATTTGTGCCGGATCAGAAGTGTCTATTAGTTTAGGTTGTCCACCTCCAATGAAAAGCAGCGCACGGCCGCTCCTCAAACTAAAGGGCCCAATTTTAACCATTTTAATGATTTTTGAAAATAGGTTCAATTGTAAGCATGTTAGTATGCTAATGTTAGCATTTAGCTAGTGTTTTTTTGTTATTTGGATTTGTTTCAGTGTCTTCAGTATTTTCATTACATGGTTTTGAAAGTTTTGAAACACACAATCAGTGTTGCACTGTATATTTTGCTGCATACATTTAGGTCTTTACATTCTTTCCTCATCATCAAGCTACTGAACAATGAGAGGAAGACTCCTCTAAATGAAAAATTAGCTATGAAACACTGGTCCAAACCTGCTTTTCAACAATGTCTTCGAAATAACAGCCTCCACTGCTGAAACGATTCTCTTTCTCTCGGTTTCCCTGCCACACAGAAACAGACACACACAGTGAAACACCCTCCCCCGCTCCCTCTCCCTTTTGCTGCTTCTATAATTCAAATTCTGTCATGCTCGTTCCAGACTGCTGGCTCCAGCCTCTCTCTCTCTCCCCTCTCTCTTGCTCTCTCTCTCTCAAGAAGGAGAGGGAAAAAAAAGCTCTTTGAGGGACAAAGCGGACAGAACCACACACAGACGAATACGCCGAGCTGAACTAAACAGCAAATGTGAAAAAGCCTGCTGTGCATTTGGATTCTTGCAGGAACACTGAGCATCATCTGCGCTCTTCTCCTCACTCCACTTCTGTTTTACACTCATTATTTTACTTTTTGTGTCTCCCTCATCCTTTATTTGAACAGAGAAGAACATTAACCTTGTATGTAGGAGCCATGAACAATTTTAGAGAGGAATAATGTTTGTATTAATGTTATTTAGATTTGTGAAGGTTTTCAATTTTTGGTATTTGTTGGGGATATTGTCATTTATTATTGTGTCATTTATTATTATATGATCGTGATATGGGCAGCACTCAGTTTATATAATCAGCTGTTCACCTGGGTCCGACAGGGAAGAGAGGGGTGAGTGGGTCGCTCTATTTTTTGTTGACCCCTATTTTCTTTTGATTGCCGTTGATTATCCTGATTTTGCGCGTTATGAAGTTGATCATTTTCATTAAACCAGATATTGTTCAACATTTTTTGAATCTCAGTTTAAAATTTTGATCACGTGTTGGACAAGTGAACTGACCTCAGCCTCTCAGTGGCTTTTAGTTTGTTTACTGATGTCGCTACATTATATAAAACAAGGAGAGTTGTAATGTAGCCTACTAGGTTTTAGCAAATTGGTATTTTCCGCCCATAGTCCTGGGCAGGCAGGGGCACAGGATAGCATCTTAATGAACCATTTTAATTTGTATCTAGTATTGTTCATGCTCTGAAAGATTACATCCTACACTTCACATAATGCAGCTTGATAGAGCTTCATTGCTCCTTGAACTTCATACAGTATATCCACTGTACAGAGGGCTGTGGGTCAGAAAAGCCAGAAAAGCATGCCGACTTGCATACTGCAAAATACAACCAGATGTAGTAGAACATTGTGGTATTTTTGGCACACTGCATTTGACATACTACCTATTGAGACACAGTAAATCTTTTTATAGCATAATAACAGTATGGTAGCAGTTCCACATATTGAACCCTTATATTACTTCTGAATAAGATGTTGTATGTATATGATAATTGTTAATGTTACTGTGGGATGAATCAGCTAGACAGTTAGGTACTGTATTAGCATGGTAAATGCTAGCAGCTAGCTAAAAAGGTGAATCAGCAATATGTTGAACTGTATTTTATGACTGTAGTTGAGTCCATAGGGTTAATAGGAAAGCATGCTTAATTACCTCACAACATTCAGTAGAAAGGTCAAATAGTTGTGTGAAATGAGAAAAATAGCAGTGCCTGCACTTTTGGAAATATATTTAGCCTTTGTAGGCTATGACAGACAAACTAAATTGTAGCATATGCCTTTAGTGGACACCATGCATGCAAGCAGGCTTAATGCATAATCACATTGTGAACTATGAGGTAGTTGCTAATGAAAACACAATGATATGTTGAAAAAAAAATTCTGGTATTTAATCTATATCTTGGATTGGACATCAATACACAAAGATCGTGCCTTCCATGTAGACCATGCCAACTGCAAGAAGCATGAAATATCATCATTCACTACCGCACCAACCATTTGGCAATGTCACGACTTGCCGACAGTAATATGCACATGGATGTATTAAGAGAACTGGATGCAACATTGGAGGCGGGGTCCCGTTCATATCTATGAAAGATGCTCAGTGGCATGAGAAGTCAAAATGGTTTGACTTACGTCTGGAAAAGTATTTGGGTCTTCTGAGGTCTTAGTGGGTCCTACTACATGTGTCTGATATGTGCAGTAGCGTTCACTCGGTCACAGGATCCCAGTGTCACGGCTTGCACTGTTGTCATGGTCTTAGTCTCCGTATACATAAACAGAGGAAGGAAATAACTCTGGATTTGGCTTTTAGTGCGTTTTACAACTTTTAGGATCTAATGATTTAAATAAGGGCTATTACAGTGTTCATACTGGGGAGTTGGTTTACCTTAAAAAAACATTATCCGCTGAGTTACAGATGTTCTTTTCTCAATGTAAGTCTATAGGAAAGTCTTTTTGGTCCCAATGATGTCACATAACAGACACAGAAGTTGTAGTACCGCCGTTTGGCCACTACAAACACTGAGATCAACGACCAGCACACTTGCACATTTGTGCCATTTAGAATCGGCCCCGACCATGGCTCTGTAGTATCAGTAGCCTAAAGCTGGGCATACACGATACGATTTTTAGCCTGTTTCTGGCTCCAATTTTGAACCATATGACTCATTTTAGAGTTGGACTGAATTTCAGCTTCGTCAGGCATCTTTTGTCGTGCACTGTACAGGGGGGACTAAGGACCGGTTAACTCCTCCCTTCTGGCTATCGGACAGTCGGATGAATTTCTAATATGTCAGAAGTTTTGGTTGGCCAACTACAGGCTCTTGAACAGTTGAAGCAGAACTGATTCTCCAATGTCATGACAATCGGGACTGTACAGTGTGAGCACATAAATTGTGAGCTCTGGCTTTACATCGAATAGGAAGTACATAACATTTCTAATATCGTACAGTGTATGTCCAGCTTTACTGTGCTGTGTACTGATAAATCCACAACGCTGTCCGTGGTGCTGAAGTAGCAGATAGATTTTTAATTGTACCCTTTTCTTCACAGAAACACACTGCTGCTTGTAGTATACCTATAATATTTCTATAATCATAGCGTATGAGTTGCTGAAAATACATCCTCAGACCAAGCCACCTCTGTAACAAAATATTTTAGGAGACATGACTACAGTTATGGTCGAGGTGTCCTTTAGCAATGGACTTTTGGAGGTGTGTGTGTGTGTGTGTGTGTGTATGTGTGTGTGTGTGTGTGTGTGTGTGTGTGTGTGTGTGTGTGTGTGTGTGTGTCTGGATGGGCAAGGGGGTGATCCAATTTGGCCACTCCCCCTGGAAAATGGGAAAACTTAAATTGCTGAATATGTAAGGCATAGTGGTGCTTTGAATTAAATGCTGCTCTCCGCATGCTAACATGAACACATAGCTGATGTTAAAATGCTGATGTGGTATAATGGTATAATGTTTACCAGATAAGATAAGATAAGATAAGACATTCCTTTATTGGTCCCACAGTGGAGAAATTCACACGTTACAGCAGCAAAGTGGATAGTGCAAAAACAAGAAGGATAGATTTTAAAAAACAGTATTAATACAGATAAAATAAAACCATATATACATAATAGAAAGTAAAGCCAAAAATATGTCCAGCATATCAATAAATAAATAAATAAATAATTGTCCAGTTCGACATCAAATTTTACATTTGGGTACGATACTGTTAAATGTAAATGGTAAATGGACTCGCGTTTATATAGCTCCCTCCTAGTCTTTCAACCACTACCAGCGCTCTGGTACCCTCCATTGTATGAGGGTGGGGGCAGAAATCTCAAAGGTAGATATCTCAAAACCTGCCCAAATAAAATTAAAAAAAATCTGCATGGTACAGGGTTAGGTGTGAAGATATGATTTTTCAAAATTTGGGTAAATCTAACCTTTATGGTTCTATGGATTCAAATTATAAATTAAAGGACTGGGCCCTTGAGCCATTTTGGGGGTACTGGCAAAACATTGGTGGATGTGGCCAGGCACACTGAAACCGGTACCCTGCTGAGTATAATGATACCTGCCACCAAAGTTGGCAATGAACTGAAAGGAGTCGGTGCTAAAGTGTAGGGGGCAGGAAACACTGCCACTAATGAAAGAGGATCTCCCTGATGAGTCCAGTGCCGCCTCCCTAACTCTTGGAGTAGATTTGACCAAGTACACTGAAATTACAACAACTTCCTGTCATACTACAGCAACGCCATTCAACGAAAACTCACAATCTTTACAATGAGGCATTATCAAGGTATTAAAGCTTTTCTGACCATATTTGAGGTGGATCTGCTCAACCTACTAGGAGCAGTACATTGAAATACAAAACATGCCATTTCCTCTTGCCAGGAGGGGGCACTATTAGTATGATGCAACTTTGACATGTAAATGTCTTAAGCCCTGGACCCTTATCATGCCAGAGAAATCTGAGGCAGATTGGATTATATACAGTGGAGTCCTGTTTCATGGTGAAAGGCACAAAATGGCCACCACACCACGGCAAGATCGTTGCATGAAAACTTTTAATAACTTTTCATTCTTGATGTCTTTAGATGGTCCTGACCAAACTTTCAACCTGGTAAAATCTGTAGGAGGAATTGTTAAAGTACAGTGTCTATAAAACACTACATAAAATGGCGAAAATGGCACATTGAATTCAAAATGACAGACTTGTTACAACTGCCTACCAAATTTCATACATGTAGGTGAAGCTGGAACGAGTGATTCAGTTTTTTCAACTTTACTGGGGCGCGAGCGACCCATTTTGCCACATCCAAGCCCCAAACCCTTAAAATAACACATTTTTCATCTGATAAGTGTGCAAAGTTTAACAGCTTTTCAAGCATCTTCGGGCCCCCATTCATTTTAAGAATAATAATAATAATTCCTACAGTTTCAATAGGGCCTTTGCTGCCTGACGTCAATGATCGGGCGCTAATTGTTCAGTTTGTTGTGTTATGATTGCCTCACTGAGGGGGAAAAAAAAATCAGAGATTTCGAGACTAAAGTTATAATATTACGAAAAAAAAATCAGAATTTAATGAGAATAAATTCATACTATTTCAAGACATAAGAAAAAAAGTCATAATATTACAAGAATAAAGTCAGAACATTCCGAGAATAAAAGTTGAAATATTCTGAGAATAAAGTCGTAACTTTATGAGAATAGTCATAACATCACCAGAAAAAAAGTCGTAATATTATGAGGATAAAATCAGAACTTTACAAGAAAAAAAAGTTGTAATATGATGAGAATAAAGTCATAACTTTACAAGAAAAGCAGTAATTTCCTCCTACACAAAAGAGACAATTTCCCCCAGGTCCATGTGGTTCTTTTTTCAGGATATATGCAGTTTCTTGCGCAATCTTTTCAACAAATCTTTTCGCAATCTATTTCCCCTGTAACACTTAAAATGCCTGTTCTAATTTTATTATATTATTCTCATAATATAACTTTTTCTCTTAAACTTCTGACTTTATATTCATATTTTATGATTTTTTTTTCTCATAAAATTCTGACTTTATTCTCATATTCTGACTTTATTCTCATAATATTGCGACTTTTTTCATGTAAACTTCTAACTTTATTCTCATAAGATCACAACTTTTGGTCTCATAAATTTCTAACTTTATACTAGTAATATTCTGACTGTATTCTCGAAATCTCAGATTTATTTATTTTTTTTTCCTTAATGTGGCCCTAAATGTCCGTTGTACAAAACACAAAGAATTAGTTTTAAGAAGTATTGTCCTACATGTACATCTTTTCTCTAAATTCTAGGTTGTGGCTAACTCTTCAGCATATATTTGATATACACTAACCGAATCATTACAACCATTGCTTAACGGCTGCTGAAATAAACCAACAGCAGTCCTCATTCAGACAGAAGGAGAGCAGGAAAATGAGACAAAGCTGGAGGGCTGTGAGCAGAATGTTTGCAGGCTTCTTTCTGTTCCACTGCTCCCTCCCTCGTTCCCTCCACCCTCCCAACGCTGGAGACACACAGGAAAAACAGCCCGTTTGAAAAAAAAAAAATGGAGGCAAAACAGAGCTACACAAAGGCAGCGCTTGCTTTCTCCATCGCCAGCTTACTAATCGGCGTCTTTGCTGTGCTCGATGCATGCCTGACGCCCGTTACATGGCAGCATTGCCATAGCGACAGGGGTCTGAGTAATCATTTGTGCAATGACCCCTATTCTCCAGAGGGAAGATGGAGGGGTGGAGGAGCTGAGGGGGGAGGAGGCTCAAATGAAAGCAGAGCCAGCAAAAGCAGAGGAAGGGAGGGAGGAGGGGAAAGAGGGAGGGAGAGAGGGGGAGCAGCAGAGCAAAGCAGCAGGACCCAGACAGAAACAAAAAGGAAAAAGAAAACAGATTTTCTTTCTACTGGCAGCAGGGAAAGAACCTTTTATGTTTTTATATAACGAACAGAACTCTCTCAGAAAGAAGGCACAGAGAACACACGCTCAACAAACTGGGATTCAGTAAATGATAATGGTGGACTAGAAAATGTGCTTCTTGTGGACGACAGAGGGAGATAGAGAAAGGACGAGAGAAAGACAAAGGCTGTTCAGACAGTAAGAGTGCTGATGTGCAGTGTTACGTACACAGCACAATACAGAAGAGTTACTGGAGCTGGTGCTAGAAGAAAGGTCATGGGGTCATTGATATGAAAACCGTTCATCCTCTGGGGAGCAGGAAGCCGATCAAAAATATAATTATCTGAAGGTGCTTTCACATCAGAGACCCAGGCCTGGATCCGAGTACACCGAGTTCAGTTTGTTTGATTAGTGTGAACACTCTCACTTGAAAAGGTGGTCTGGAGTACGGTACATGTGTTCTCACATCAGGTACCTAAAACATGGAGGCAGACTGCTATTTACGGCGATTAATGTTAGCAGTCAGCGAGTAGTTGTGTCTCCTCCGAAATCTGTATATGCCCACAGCACGCGCCATAAAGTAGGAAGGCAGGGTGATATTTGTCATTTTATTTTGGTATTTTAATGGTCTGCCTCCGAAGAACAAGAGCCACTCAGTGGGCGAAGAAAGAGAGATACATCTATCTTGATGAAAATAAGGTTTATTTTAACCAAACCAGGGCTGGTGATTGTTGGAAAGACTAACAAGAATGCTTTTGGTGTGTTTTATTTTGTTTAAGTGAAGTTTGAATTAATTTTTTCACTATGACTCACAAATACAGCATCTGATCTCAACATAAACAAATGCACAATGATGATGACAGAGGTGTACTCATGTACAGAACAACTTTACAAATGTGAAAGCTGAGCTGAATTGTACTTCAGTCGTACCTGGTATGAAAACACCCTGAGATACATATATTTGTTGGGTACAAGAGGATATTTTGGATTGATGATGGGGATGCAGGTATTATGACTAGGAACCATCCCCTTGAGACCTTGAACATCATCTCTAAAGGCATCACAATGGTTTTGAGATTGACACAGATGTCATTTTGTGTCAAATCAAAAATCAAATGTGAATTTTCTGTTTATCATACATATAACACACTACTACACAAATACATTTACTGTATACATACAAATGTGCATATCCTTTTTCTGTGTAGCTACCAAAGTATTGATTTTTCCCTGTAAACGTTGACCTGCTGTTGAAATGGGAATCTAAAAAGCTCTGTGTGATGCACATTCGGGTGGACAAACCTGACAAGCTTGCGTCGTACACTGAGTAGTCAGTGTACAAAAAAGCAGCGCAAAACTGAGATTTTCATTTTAGAAACATTTCCAGGGTTGACTGATGTAGTGAAAAAAATACCTAAACATCTTGACCAGTATGGCTCACATGATGAACAACTTTTCATTCTGGTGGCATCGGCGAGTAAACTGACAAAATAACTAGTTTTTGAAGCATGAAATAAGTGTTTTGGGTGAGTTACTACCTTTTGCAGACATGCAATAGAGTTGTGATATCCCATCAAACAGTTGTGACAACTGCAGTTAAAGCTTAGAGAAAGTTAGGACTGTATCAAAAAATGAGCCAAAGCAATTGAGAAAAAACTGTCAAGAAAAATAAACATCACAAATTACATTTCTCTGAGCACACACAGGAATGTAAACAGTGGATCAACTATAAAATGGGGTAGTACATCAAACTTGATCAGGTAGACTCTACTAGTTGAGTCCATGGCAGCGCCCCTAGTGGCTGGGTCCCCAAACCACCTGTACTGCTATTGCCTTCAGAACAGGTTTCCAACAAGCTGAGTTTTATTTTTGTGGCTCTGGTAGTTCGTCATACCAGCGCGATGCCTCGTTCAAATCACGCCCATTCAGATCGGGCTGAATGCTACCCCTCTCACTGCGAGTCGGCAGTGCCAACCACTGCACCACCGTTCCACCTGCGATGCTTTCAATATTAATAAACTTTGAGTGAACAAGTCAGCCACTCTCTGTCAGGGCTCTGCAGACTGAGATGAGCATTTTGTCTGCAGTGGTCACCTTAGCTGCTGGATCCTGGATATCCTGCCAACAGCACATGAATGCTGGATAATGTTACAACTGTCACTTCCAGAGTTACCAAGTGTGCTTATTATAAGTATCTTCGGGCTTGTTTTCCAGAAAAGGTGCAGAAATATTGGTAATCACGGGTCGCATTCTTTTGGGGTTGTTTCTAAAGTGTAGTAGCTGATTTGGGCTTGCTCCTGTCTCTCTCCTCTCAAGGCTACCAGACTAGTTTGAGTGTTGTGAGACAAATCTTTGTGGGGTTGATGGAGTTTAGCTAACAATGCCAGATACTAAGTGGTCGAAATATGGCACAAAAGACTGGGAAAAAGATTAAGATTTTAAGATTGGATTTAGCTTCAGCTGGGGGACAATTCAAAGGCAGTTTGCAACTTTTGTAAGAGTGATATACAAGCACATCATGCAAATCTGGTTAGACAAGAAATAACTAGAAAAATGTAAAGTCACGAGCTAAAAATTAATGCAAATGAAAACATGACATGCATGCAGTCCAAAGTAAAATCACACATATATACAGTATGAGGTGATCAAGCCTCTCTTTCTCATGTTGTGGTAGGTGGGTAAGATGGCTTGTTTGGGCTGTTTTGAGGGGAGAGTTGGGCTTGTTTCTTTAAACCTGGTTATGTTCTCGACACTACTGTAAGCAGCACTTTCTTGGGGCCAAGCAATCAGCCGGCTCCAAATGGCCGCTACGAACCGACACAAGCCCTTGCAAATGCTGCAAGCAGCAATACTGGGAGGCTACTGGAAGCAAAGCAATCGAACCTGGGTGTGTTTTTCCCCCGTGGGTAAGACAGTATTTCCCCAGTGTCAGACTTGATACAACTTCTAACACTAATAACATTACCGCCAGCAAAGCACCTCCACTAATTCATGCTCTACTTTATTACCGCAGTAGTTATGTCAAAGCAAACGATATACATACACTTGTTTGGAAATGACGTTAAGTGTATTTCACTGATGTATTCAGTATCCTGAAACTGAAGCAACTTTAAACTGCTGGTTTGAACACCATCCGTCAGGAGCTCCCACACCTCAAAGTCTCGCCACATATCCATGTTGTTCAAATCATCCATTGTTCACCTCCAGCGTATCTGAAAACATTCCTGCTATCGTTGCACCGTTTGTTTGAGCTACGGCGACCTGTTACAGTTGCGTCATGACTATGCACCCTCATTTGCAACCAAATAGTTTAGTCCCACCCCGGTTGTTAGTGACCCTGGTCCATGCCATTCACATTGAAATCGACCCTGTCTCACCCACGTCTCATGCTGGGTCACGTTTGAAAGGTTCAGTGTGTCGCATTCTGACTTCCTGCCGCCACAGTTGGGTGTGGTCAGGTGTGAATAGCTTCACCTGGGACCACACCCTGCTGTGACATTATGCCCCTGCAGTCTTGTAGTTAGGGTGTGGTCGAGCACGCTGAAACTGTGGTATGATGAGCAGGATTTTCAGGCTGGGTGCAGATACTCCTTCAAAGGGGATTAGAGTAGCAGATGTGATTGGCCATTACTGAAGCTCGCCATCATTAAAACTCCACCTGCTGATCCTGCAGTTCTCCTACTCATAATGTCCTCATCCTGCTTCCCACCTCTCTTCAGCCTGCTGCACCTGGACTGTGGCTCTGCCTTTTGTCAATAAAATTGTTTGTGCTAGCAATTGTGTTTCAGGAAATATTACTGAAATCCTAAATATATAGAAACATTGAATTGTCACTATATAGTAGTTATTAAAGCTTTGCAGCTCTAAGGAGGGCGATGCACATAAAACAGAGGACTTTCCTTTTGTTTTCTATGCGCATTTTGTTCTGAAGATGTCAGCAGTTTTCATAAGAAATAATCTCTATGAAAACTGTTCACAGTGAAGTATTTGAGTCATTCAGAATAACAGAGACATAAATCATGATAAAGTGATATTACCATTAATTTCCATTTCCCTCCGATGAGTCATGGAAGCATTTAATGTGCAAAATCATTTTGAGTTTGAACCGTATTTGGGTTAAATACAGTAAGATTTAATTTGATAGAAATTAATTGATGTTTGTTTGTTTTTTTTTATCTTGTGCCTTTTTTTAGCGAGGTTAGCAGGGCTAACACTACAAGTGATTTCCAAAAATATTTTTAAGTGACAAGGTAGAAAGTGTGATTATTCTCCTGTCTGGTGTCCTACTGTTTTGGATATCTTGGGTTTAAACTTATGCTACAGAAAAGGTGCCCAATGTGGGGCCGAAACATAGCATTAAGTTGAAGATTAAGTTTAATAGTTAAAGGTGCAATTTTGTTGTTTAATCATGTTAGTTCTCTTTATCTGTAAGGCTAGATACTCCTAGTGGTAAGTGAAACAAATTTTGTATAATTTGGGTGGATCAAAAGTGATTTTACCTCAACTGGCAGCTGCTCACAATAATTATGTCATCTCCGATAGACAACGCAGTGTTATATTGCCATAAGTAAAAAATATTACACGTGTTACCAAATCAAATATTCCTTTAAATGCATTATTCCCCAAAGCCTCATTAAAATCCACAAGCATCTGATATGTTTTTATGATGGGCATACAGTCTTTATCAGTAAATCGTCATATACACCATTTTCTGTGAAGTTCATGGTAACACAGAAATTTCATGGTAATTGGGTGATAATTAGCAAGTAACATATTGGAAATTTATTTGGAAATACGACTAAATTGCCTCAATATTTACCTCACAATGTATCGTTTGTTTGGCTGTCTTGACTTGGGACTTGACTCTACACTTTTATTATTATTTTATATCTATTACTGTATAAACATTGTCTAATTATTATATTCCACAAGTTCCCAGTGAGGAGTAATGAATAGCTGGTAATTTATTTAATACATTTCCAGGAAAAGAATACAAAGTTAATTGATATGCTTTATTTCCATGTCCGCTGATAGATAGATAATAATTAGTAAATAACTTCTTTGAAATTTCTTTAAAACCTACCTGAATCATTACATTAGCTAGCAGATTACATTTGTGTGGACAATATGTCACAATGGTGAAACTAATAGTTTTGTTTTTCCACCTACGATTACGAGCAGCACACAGCCGCTTCTCAAGTCTAAGGGTCTATTTTAACCATTACATTTTCCTTTAGCATATAATTACTAAATAATGTTTATAATAGTCATTTTTGAGATACATATTGGGGTAATTTGACAGTAAACCCAACAGAATTTCAAATAGGTTATTTGCTAATTATCATCTAATTATCATGAAATTTGTGGACCTGTAAAATGACGTGTTACCCAGTTTATTGCTAAAATCTAATTTATGAACGCTCTGCTTCGACAATTGCTCTTCTACAAGACAGAAAGCTGGAAGAGAGGTTGATGAGAGGTATGGCAATAATGCACTAGCTGTAGGAGCTGCAAGGTTAGATAATGCAAGGAAAGATGACAAGAAATTTGAACAAGGAAGCAGGGAGGCATTGGAGTAATATCCGGGGGTATGGATCCGGACCAGCAGCACAGACAGCTACCTCTATGGTCTCCATTGCTGACCATGCATGCACAGGAAGCCGTGAGAAAACAGCACCTGCTTTGCTGACATCTGCAACTGTGTTGCAATGCTGCACTCCCTCCCCGAGCCACAGAGAGAGAAATAAACATGCTTAGGAGCAAAGTGAGGGGTGAGGATGTCAGCGCAGTTAGCAGAGGGGTGGTACAAGAGAGGAGCTAGAGACAATCGAGAAGTGAGGCTGAAAAGATGAGGGCAGAACATAAATGGAAAAGATGGGCGAGGATGGAGGGGAGTGCAGATACGAGGCAAGACTGCAAATAAAGAGAGAGACTGCAATACAACGGAAGAATGTGGGGAGAGAAAGAAAGCAGGGTAATGGAATGAAATGTGTATTTTCCATGAAAACGAAGGCCTAATAATAATTTAATCGGGTTTCCTTTTAAGGACAGGGGCTGGAACTATAGATACTGATATGTGCAGTACAAAAACTACGCCATTAAACCCACAACTGTCAAAATGTGATCAAATCAGTATGTTCATGTCTCTAATTGAAGTACTATGAGAAATATTCATGCTGTGGAGTTTTATGTTAAAGGAATGGTTTTGGGAATTACTGTTTTTTGCACTATAAGGTGCACTTAAAATCGGCCAACTCTTTAACTCAGACACTGATGATGAAGGATTTGATGGATTTGTGGAAGAGGAATGAACTGAAAGGTTAGTGTATTGTTTTGTATTTCATGTGTTACAACTGAAAAATGTTGAGTTATTGAAGTTATTGAGTTATTAATTGAATTGAATAAAGTTTGACTTATCTGACTGTCGCTTAATGCGCCTTATAATCCGGCCGTGGCTCAGAGGGTAGAGCAGGTTGTCCACCAGTCGGAAGGTTGGTGGTTCAATCCCTGTATAAATATACAGAGGGTTGCGTCAGGAAGGGCATCCGGCGTAAAAACACATGACAAACAAGCATAATCTATGATGATTCGCTGTGGCGACCCCTGAGGGGAGGAGCCGAAAGGAGAGCAACAACAGTGTGCCTTATAGTGCAAAAAATACGGTACATGATTTCTCTCTGAAAGTGAGATAAAGATTAGCGTATAAGAGGGAAACAGCTAGCCTAGCTCTGTTCAAAGTACTACAGAACGATATGTGTGTGTATATATATATATATATATATATATATATATATATATATATATATATATATATATATATATATATATATATAAACCAATATGCTGCAACCACATTGTGAACACGGAGAAAACAAACATGAACAGAATATTACCATTTCTAGCTTTACTCAAATGACAAGCTCTGATAGAGTGCTGCAGATAAGCCGATTAAACTTTAACTTAACTTATTCGTCCTTCTAATAAAACACAGCTTTAACGCAGAAGTCACACCAGGCAGGTAGAGCTGACATGGTGACTTTGCTAGCTTACACACACACTTTTTTAATGTTTTTAACTGAGCAGAAACTATGAAACTACAGCGTAAAGTCACTTCTTAGCAATTACAGTAAAACATATAGTAAAAACATGTTCAAGTTTGGGGTGGAGGCAGAAATCTTAGAGACAGATGTCTCAAAATCTCAAAAAATAAAATTATACATAGGGTAGTACATGGCTAGATAACCCCAGAAGTAACAGAGAAAATATATTTGTCATTTGGGGGATCCAGCTCTTTTTGATTTGTAACAGTCTCCAGCTGTTAGCTATCACACCGCTGGTACTCATAAGATTATTTTGGTACACACCAGTACACTCTTCAGTGATAATGCAGCTAAAACGTATATTATTACAGTGCATTACTATAGAAATTATTTAGTTTCATCTGCTATTCTGACTGATTTTACAGTCTTTCAGGGACTCGAGTAGGTTCCATTTAAGGGTTATAGATATGAAACTAGAAAACTTAAGGAATCCATTGGTAACCATGTTGGGAAGGAAGCTAAATAATGCTCCAAAGTTGGGCTAATTTTTAGTGAGGAAAAATTAGCATGGATATTTTCAAGGGGGTCCCTTGACCTCAAGATATGTGAATGAAAATGGGTTCTCTGGGTACCCCCAAGTCTTCCCTTTACAAATATAGCACTTTATGATAATCACATGCAGTTCTGGGGAAAAATCAAGTCGTTTTCTTCATGTAGTATAAATGTGGTATTTTAAATTTTAAAATATTAAA
The DNA here is from genome assembly GCA_947000775.1 of Pterois miles. Classification (NCBI taxonomy): domain Eukaryota; kingdom Metazoa; phylum Chordata; class Actinopteri; order Perciformes; family Scorpaenidae; genus Pterois; species Pterois miles. Next base: position 115,793 of record CAMQGK010000530.1, on the reverse strand, counting down.
TTTAACACCAAATCTGTGTAACAAATGATATCAACCCAAAATTGCTGCAACAATTTATGAGACATAATCGAGCATAGGACTGGATATCAGATACTTTGATCATAATGTTCTAAACCCTCATACACTTTTACAATTCATTTGAATTAATTAATTAATGTTTGTTTGTTTCTGCTTTACGACCAGAGCAACTTAACACGCAGTGCTGAGCAGTATCTCAAATTAATCTTCATGTTCCCAGCTTTCAGGTGATGTTCAACACTTCTATGTGGGTTCCACTGTTGACCTGCTGTCTCCTTCTAAAAAAAATAAAAACCCTGCACCCCCCTAAATATGACAAAAATGGGTCTATTGTGGGTCTCAAGATTAAAAACCTGTTTTTTATTCCTAAATGTGTCATTCAAAGGTTGAAAAAGCTATTCTCCAATAAGATTCCTTAGTCAAAGCTTTCCTCAGTAAATCAATATGGTACACATTGCTGTGTAGGGATGCTCGTTCTTATGTTGAATACCAGCTCCAGCCCCTCCAACAAGCCTCATCTAGTTAGCGGTGATCTTTATAAATTAAACTGAAGGAAACATCTGGGGTGTGCTCCTCTTTGCAAACAGCTACCTCCTCTGGAAGAAAAGATGAGTGTGTCCTGCCCTGCATCATACATTCATCATTCATAGAGAACATTACAATCAGGTGTCCTTCAGCATGGTCTCGGCCTTATCCAGACGGGTCCTCATGACTTCTGCTTCATACTGCATGGAAACAAATATCTTGCTGCAGACTGTAGAAGCATTGTCCCACCTCAGACTGTGAATTTGGAAACAGTAACACACTAATCACACAGGGCAGAAAACTAGAGCTGCACTGGCCTCTACAGGTTCAACACAGGTTATTGCACTCAGATGGCAAACATTTGAACCTCTAATGAAACCTGTAGAGGCCACTGCACTGCTGGCTTCGTGCAGTAGGAGACTGACTTGGTTTGTAAGTGAAGTATACTCAGTCTCACAAAGAAAACTGGTGTTTTCTGACATTCACATCCTATCATCCTTTATTAATTCCAGGTGTTCAGCTAGAATTAGTGACTGACAGTCTGAATTATTATTATTATTATGGATTAAAATACATTGTGTTATTTGTGAGTTTATTGTTTACAACAATAATGATAATGAGGGTTATTACTAATCTCTGTGTTTGAGGAAGCACATCTACGAAATGTTCAGATTTTGTCGCTAAACGCATGAGTCAACTGTAACATCATATGAAACTTGTGATCTGGTTATGCTGATATCCTACTGTGACCACTGGCTTCTTTTTTTTATGGAGAGACACTGAAATTCGCTGTGCCGCCATGGTGATGCCATTCAGTGATAAGTCACAATCTTCGCTAAAAAGCATCATCAGCCTCTTAATACTTTTCTGACCTAATTTGAGGTGGATCTGATCAATTTGCGAGGTGGAGTATAACAAAGTGCAAAATCTTCATTTCCTTTTGCCAGTAGGTGGTGCTATGAAAATGAGCCAAAATTTACACATGGATGTTCTCAGGCTGGGACTCTTATCATGCATGAGAAATTTGGAGCAGATTGGTTAATGTACAACGAAGATACATTAATGTCCTGCTTTTTGGTGAAAGGCGCTTTTTCCACTGCCACGCCACGGCAACATAGTTCCATAAAAAAAGGACGCTTTTAGCAACTTTTCATCACCAAGGTCTTAAGACTGTTCTAACCAAATCTGAAGTTGATTGGGTTAACAGTCTAGAAGGAGTTTGTTAAAGTACAGTGTCTGAAAATGGCAAAAAAAAGAAAGGGCTGGAATAATACATTCAATTCAAAATGGCCGACTTCCACTTGTGTTTATGACGTTTTTTTGTACATCAACATGTTACATAAACTCACCAAAATGTATACATCTCAGTGAAACCACAGCCTCTCTCCTGTTGGCCCAATGACGTTTGATGTTTGTTTACACCGACAGTGTTTCCACTGCCTGTGTTGGCTGCTGTTTGAGAGGAAGAAGACGTTATTTTCTGGGGAATTTCTGGTCCATAATCTAATAAATTTTAGTTGCAGTGTTATTTGAAATTTAATCGAATTATAGCTGCTTTAAATTGCATATCGTTAGCATTTGCCTGGATCATTTTTGTAAGGACTGTACCATTCACACATCCAGCAGACAGCAGTATCACCATTCACCTGGAGTGATGTTTCTAGTGTCTGACTGCTGTTTGATGCTGAATTTGCTGGAAATGTATAGTTTTTTTTTTTTTTTTTTAGCTTTTTTTTCCTCAAACTAGCTGCCTGCTGCTGAAAATTACACCTTGACAGCACCAAGTGAACCAAGACAGTAAAGTTTCTCTGTGTTTGTCAAATAGCCTGGATATAAAGACGGACAACATGAAAATGAAGCCAAACCACCTCAATCGCCCCCTGGTGGCTGGTTGCAGTATAGGTAATAAGTCCCGCACCCTCCATGTTAGCAGATGGGACATGGGCCAAACTAAAAAGTTAAAGTCAAATGGTGGTCATTTTTTTCTGATCAGTTTGGTTTTAATAAGCTATTGGATGCTGTAAAAGGGAGGTGTGACGTCATGATTGACAGCTGCTCTGAGTGAAGTAGTCGCAGCCAGAGGCTCAGGAATTGTAAAAGAGTTGTAATTTTAACTTTCCATTACCGTCACCAGTCTGTGTGATAGAACATGCATCAGTTTGATCATAAATAGATATTATGGATAGCTGTTTTGTCTTTCTAGCCAAACTTCTACCATGGTGCTATAGCAGCAGCTAGGTGGCTCATGCCAACAAGCTGTGGCCAAGTTTAGCTCGGATGGGTACGTGGGCAGGACCTTGGTTAAGTGGCTCCAGTCCCTGTTCACTTGGTGCCTTCAAATGGCGACACGTTTGCCATCTTAACGAGATGAGTCCATATGAACACCCCCTTCTTGACCTTGTAAATGGACAGTTGTGATGTGTTTTTTGATGTTTTCAGATATGTAGGCAGCCATGGAGGTCATGTTTCATTCATTGTAATTTTATTGATATTTTGTTTTTAATTCAGGATTTTATCTCTGAGTAAAATGTTGACATTCCCATTGGCCTCATCTTTTTCCTCTGTCATTATGCCTTTGCATTTACTACACTATCTTACCTGATTGCTAACTTGCTACATTGTTAGCTTCTAGACACCGACAGTAACATCAATATTGCCATTGCGTAGCAGCAGTGTTTGCACAAGTTGAACCATTTGAACGCCACACATATCGTGTACATGACTTCCCATGTTGTAAACACTAGTTGACAAGTTTCATTTGAAGGAACCAAAAAAATACACAGATCCTGGTTCCAAGTGACAACATCTCAAGATGGCAGCTCCTGTATTCAGGATATTTAGGCTCCCTTTGTACAAAAGGGAAGACGTGGAGACGTATAATCCATCTTTACATAGGCTAAGGTCTTTGGTTTGGCACTACAAGCAATCCATTTCACATAACAGTTATTAAACCCACTGAAAATACAGATTGTTGTAGCTTTAAACTTCAAATTGCTGTTCCTGTCAAGGTAGATTGGACTGTTTGTTGGAGAATTTTTGGAGCCAGTGGTAGCAATAACAGACAGGTTTCAGCCATGGTGCCGGCGGTCTGCTTGAGTGTCAGGCTTTGAAATATTTGTCTCTGTGATTTCTACCTCCACTCAGATACAATGGGGGTGGAGTGAAATATGTACAATTTAATAATAATTTCAGGTAGAGGCAGAAATCTCAGAGTTGTCTCAAAATAAGGACGAATTCAAATGAAATTATCTGCATGGCTACTACCACCGGAGGGAAGTGACAAAATGTGTTTTTGCCTCATGTGATATATTTTCAATGTTCATGTGTTCTGGTTGCAATAGAGAGCCTAAGTCCCGCCCCTTCCGGTGGACCCCATGGGACCTTATTTCGGAAAAAAATATTAATGGTAGTCGACGGAGAGAGACAAATATTTTTTGATCCTGTTTGAATTACACTATAAATCACACATAAGTTTGTCAGTTTCTCATGTCTACAGTATGGGAAGTCATGTACATGATATGTGTGGTGTTCAAGTGGTTAAATCATGAAAACACTGTGGCTAAGCAACGACAATATTAACATTACTGCCGCCATTTAGAAGCTACAGAGGCTAACAATTTAGCAAGTGGGTAAAATAACGAAGGAAATGCAAAGGCATAATGACAGAGGAAAAAGATGAGGCCATTGATAATAAATATTGTCCTCGGAGATATTATGAAGTTATGAAGAAAAACAACATAAGACTAAAATTACAATATATTCACTTATTATGCACTGAAAATTAACTTCCATGGCTTCCGCCATTTCTGACAACGTCAAACACGTCACAACTTGAAAACTCAGAGTTTTCAGAAACTTTAATTTCCACTTTCGAGGTCAACTTGCAAAATTATGTTTTAAATTGACAAACATATGATTCGTAGTGGATATCAAACGAGATTAAAAAATGTACCTCTCTCTGTTGAGTACCTTTTATATTTTTTCTGAAATAAGGTCCCATTGGAAGGGGCGGGAGGCTCTCTATTAATGCCTTCATTTACTTGTTTGTTTCTTGTCCTTCTCTCTGAGTTTCATTGTTTTGGGACAACATGAAGTTATGTTTCAGCTGTCTTGGTCAAAAAGGTTAAAACAAATATTTGTACTTGGAACGCCAAAGTTTTAAATTGTGATTACTTTTTTGTTTTGTTTTGTTTTGATCTCGATGGTTTTACCCTGAGAGCTACCTGTTTTTTGGAGGTGCCAGCTATGGGGCAGCTGAAATGGGGACATTCCTGTTAGACAACCTGGGAGGAATTTGAATAGTACGGAGGAACCGCCTGGCGCCGATTGGTCGAGAACGACATATTTCCAGCGCGCCAGTCTGCCACTCAACACATTCCAGGTAGCTGATTGGCTTCTCCTAAAAAGGGCGGGCCTTCTGTCCGGACTATATATTTATTCTGGTTTCAGGCCATCTGCGAATGATTGCTGGCTTTCAGAGGGAGGCGGGTCGTTGTGTCCGATGTTTCTCCACAGAGCTCACTTGGACGTTTCTCCTCGAACTAAACGATCCTACGATTCCCATTGAGATAGCCGAGAGTCGGGTTTCCTCTCCCGGAGAGGAGCTGGAGGTGGACATCATAATGATCAACACCATGGACTGCGCAGTGGACGCGCAAAACCTGATCTCCATTTCCCTACTGAAGATCCACAACTCCAGGACGCAGAGAGGAGGCATCAAGCTGCACAAAAACCTTCTGGTCTCCTATGTGCTGAGGAACGCCAGGCAGGTCTACATCAAGGAGAAATACGCGGAGATCTACAGGATGCAGCAGTACGAGGAGGTAATGACGGTCTGCAACGAGATCCAGGAGCTCAACCCGCTGGATCTGGACGCAGAGGACGCCGACGATGAGGAGCAGGCGCGGGCTGCTTGCTGCGGCGAAGAGGCGAGTCTGTGCGGCTCTGCGTGCCACCGAGGCGCAGCGCAGCCAGCGGCGCACGCCCGGACCGCGAGCGCTCTTTTCGGCTGCTCTTCCCTCGAGGACGGCAGCAAGGAGCCGGATCCCTCCTACTATCGAAGCTGCTGCATGGAGGCTTCCCCCGTGCCACACTATGAACAGTTTACTGCGAACAGCAGCACGCACTGCAACAAAACCACAGTGCTGGATTTGGACACGCATGTGGTGACCACGGTGGAGAACGGCTACCTCCACCAGGACTGCAGCTGTGACGCGCTCCAGTACGGCCAAGGCGCGCAGTCCCCGGCCAAGAAACGGAAGGTGGAGTTCGGCTGTTGCATATCCGACGTTGAGGAAGTATCGGATTTTACAGCGGCTCGCAAACGGGCGAAACGCGAGGACTGTTCCTACTCCAACCTAGACTACACGGACACTTCCAACATCTCCAACCTGATTTCCATCTTCGGCTCGGGGTTTTCAGGGCTGCTGAGCCGACAGGCGGACTTGGAACAGATCTGTAGCAAACAGGTCCTGGCCAGTCTGGGGGCATGGACCCGAGCGATTGTGGCGTTTTGAATCTAACCCTTTATTTTAGGAGAGACCGGGGTCAGTTGTAACATGTTTTTTATTGAAGTGAACCCAGCAGAGAACTGTTCTATTGTTGGGGAACATTTTCCAAGCTCAGGAGAATGTCCCTATTAACAAAGTAACGTTCCCAAATTGTTCACCAAGGAATTTCATGTGAAGATGTAATTTGTGGAACTTTTTGCATTGCTTCAGCAAATGTTCTGTGAAGACATTTTTAAATGACCACACAAGGATTTGGCTAGTGAATGTTCCCTGAAACTATGTAGTGAATATTCCCTGACACTATTTACGTGTCCATGATGGGATGTTTTCTGAAACCTTCCGGGAACGTTCTCAGAACAAGTTTTTGGAACGTTACAGAAAATAAATGGGAACCTTTGGGGGGGAACGTTGCCAGTTCACTGGGAAAACTCCCAGCTTACTGTATCCTACTGCTGTACATCCTTCCTATGTGACAATAGTGAAAGATGTGCTGCAGCAGTATTTGATGAAACTGTGTTTTCACAGAAGTTGGACGGTGTTACACACAGAGCCCCATGTGTGAGGTTCAGCTGTAACCGCTGCAAAAAGTTCAGCTAGTCACCAATCTAGGTTTGGTCATCATTGGTTTGGTAAAAAATAAGTTAACGAACATCACAATTTGCCAAATCATAACTTAAATGTTGAACATTAATGTTCATTATTCAGTGTGTTACAAATAATCTTGAATGTTAAGCTAAGTTTGTTTCGGCGTGCATTACAACTGACCTCGCAGTCCTGGTAAAATACCACACGCTGAAAAAATGAGCATTGGCTAAGCTCGACTTCACATACTTGTGTTTCAAAATATACAGAAGACAAAGGCATCAAGAATTACACAGTAAAGCACATCTTTGTCTGAAAAAGACCAGTAACATACTGTATAACAGAGTGCTTCATTGGGTGTGTATGTGTGACATCACTCACACTTGTTTCTGATTGGAGGGTTTGGAGATGTTACAGCGGAGCCCGGTCTCCCCTACAAGGTCTAAATCAACTTTATTTTTGCAGGAAAAGAGAAAAGTTATTTAAAATTGAGCATTTTAATGACAATAGTTTTGGCAGGGAGGGGACAGAGTTTGTGCCATATACAGTATATATATCACGTACAGGCTCTCCTGTCGTCACAATGGGAGATAACGTGTCTTCAGAATATTCTTCTGTGACTGATGAAACCGATTGAGTTCTGCTGCCTTAAATCAATTGCACACCACTGCTAGCTATTGTATTAAATTGAAAGTGACTGAACGTCTCTCCTGTTGTGGGCTGAGGAGCCTTCTCCGGTTCGACATGGCACATTCTGTTGTCATGTGAAACACCATGCTCAAGTCTCCCGCCCACCCACTCTGAGGTACATGGACTCTAAAGCAACTCATATCACTTAATAGTGTGCCAACACTTCCATACTGTAACACTTCTTGGGCTATTACTGTGGTTATCACTTCACCTCCACTCCCAGTGTGTCATAGTAAACAGTCTGACATCCCCCCTCAATCATGGTTGTTGCTCAAAGTCTTTCACAGCTTCAGAACTCCAACATGTCTTGGTTTTGTGAGTTTCACTTTGTTTTGTAAAAGAATTATATTAGTCCTTTTGTTTTAAAAAGGCCTGATTTAGCCATAAAGAATCCACGCATTAGCTTTATGAGCACTATGTGTACCAAAATAAAGAGAGTATTCAGCCATTCTCTACAGATTTTGTTGTTATTCTTGTATTTTTGTGCTTACGAAATTGTATATCACCGGGTAAAACTGTTCCAGAAAATATTTGTTAAAAATTTATAATCTTAATAAAAATGAAAACCTTAATCGTAACTGTTGTGTTTGACTGCAGTTATTTGTTAGGATAAAGTACTCTTGCAGTTGTAGGCCTACAGTGGCTGACCAGTGTCACACATTATGGAGAGCATAGTTGAATACATTCGCAGACAAAGCTTTATAGATCAGTATCGCCAATTAGACTGTTGTTGGCGTTAACGGTTACTATAAGCCCCATAGATATGGGTCATTAGGGACCTACTACACCCACTAGTAAGTTTTATCATCTATTCACATGGTAGATCACTGAAAGAAGGTATAAAAGAACATGACCACGACCTCTAGTGACTGTAGTTAATATGGGTGATGGATGAGACACGAAGCACAGGGTGTAAACTTGGTGCTTATAGTGAATGATAATCCCTATATCAGTCAAATCAGGTTGCAGCATCACACAGTGAAACATTGCTTTGGCTGGTGTGTATCCTTTCTATTTGGTAATACAAAGTAAAATAACGCATACTGTACATCATTAAAGCCTGACAGCTTTCTCACTTTCTAATAAGTTCACAGTTATACATGTAATCAATAAAGGTCTTTTACAATAATCCATCAAGTCTGCAGTTAAAGTTGAAGGGAAAGATTGACATCACTGAAATAACTCTGATTATATGGTTTTGTTGAATACTGTAGGGTTAGGGTTAGTCTCAGCGTTCTACGGTCTGTTATGTCTTTATAACAAACCATTGCTGTGTATAACAGACAATGGATAAGGTGGTTTACTTCACAACAATGACCGACTCGCTGTACATTATCCCTTACATACAAAGCTACAGCTAGCAGTTAGCTTAGCTTAGCACAAAGACTGGAAATGGGGAAACAGCTAGCCTGCATTTGACCAAAGGTAACAAAATCTACCTGCTGGCACCTCTAAAGCTCAATGATTAATTTATTTTATTGAATCGGTAGGTTACTAAAACTGAAGTCTAGTCAGAAAGCACATAAGCACGTTTCCCAAAATGTTGTACTGTTCCTTTAACAAGTTGTTACAGCTGAATAGACTGGTGTTATCAGTCGCTATAAGCCCCATAGATGTGAGGCAATAGGGGCCTATTACACCCACTAACAGGCTTTATCATCTATTCACATGGTAGATCACCGAAAGGAGGCCCGGGTTCGCTTCTTAAGTGCAACCAACAACGTATAGTTGTCTTTGTGTTCACAAGCATTTTCGCTCTTATTATAAGCCAAAACATAGTTTTTCCCAACTTAACCAAGTGGTTTTGTTGCCTAAACCTAAAAAAACCTTTTTGTGGACAAAATAAAAGATTTCATGTAGTTTTATGTGTTTAGTTTTAGTTTCACTTTCACAATGTAGTATGTGTAGTAGGCTCCTATTGACCTACATTTATGGCACTTATTGCAACGAATATCAGAACATTAAATTGGTGCTAACAGTCGAATCGGGTGGTTGTTATGACTTGTAACTGACTTATAACTCATTACTAAATTATTTAACACTAATAAAGCCATGAGTAGTAACATATAAACTCTTAGAAAGTGGAAACAATATCAGTGTAATACAGCACTGTCCAATACAACACTACGTATGTTTTATTAGATAAATAAAAAGAAAATAAACTCAAAGAGCTCAACTCAAGGTCCACCTATTATCTTTTTTTCTGGGCTTTCAGTCGCATGTCATGGTGTTCCTCAATGGATGAACTATGCGTATTGTATATTATATTCCATTCATTGTATTATCTACATTTTATATTCAGGTCACATGATGGCAACTGAGCTGATTTTATTATCAAAGTCCACTGTAAGATGCAGTTGAAAGCTCCAGAAAAACATAGTAAGTGGACCTTAAGATCATTTTCTTTTTTTTCTTTTCCAAAATGGCTTAGCCAAACTTTTGCAGATTAGGGATAATCAAATACTCAGTGACCTTTCTTGTAGTAAATATCATAATAGTCCAAATTAGCATCCTCTATAAACGCTGTGATACGTGCATCAGATAGCTGGTTTCAGTTTGTCCGTCCTTATCAAATAAAGCATGACTGACTCAAATAAAACAGACCCATTCTTGTGTGCTTCAGCCTGCACTTCCCACCTCCTCCCCGAGCACAACTCCTGTTATCTCTGCTCTGTGCCACTTGGTGGTGTTCTTTAAAATCAATGAATGAAGATATCAGTGGGGCTGTGTATTCAGAGCAGAGCCACCTCAGACTGACCCTCCCTCAAACTCTCCACTCCCCCACCCCCTTCCTGGCTGGCTCGTCTCTCTGTCCTGTAGTGTGAACTAAGCATCACTCTACCCCAGCACATCACATCCGCCGCTGCAGCTCGTTTGCTCCTCCAGCTCTGTGGGCTGTTTCCAGCTCCCGCTACCCATAATAACTTGCAGTAGGTAGGTTGTAATGGAAGGAATGAGGCAATGTGAACAATGCACGGTGTAATTATACAGAAATGGGATGTAGCAGGAGGATTCTAAATATAAGATTATTTACAGAAAGCATCATTAAGACACAGCATTTTTTTCTTAAAAATAAAGATGCCAACAAATAAAAAAACATGAAATGATATCAGAAACAAACCATGGTTCAGCCCTCTCTGCTACAATGGTTTTGTTTCATGGTGTATACACAGCTCCTCCATCTGGATTAAGAAAGACTCACACCCTCGAACATCCACACACACTCCTGCCTGTCGTGCTTTTTCACTGATTTACCCAGTTTGTCATTCACATTTTACACTTTTCAATCAATATTTTCATTTGGTCTATTCTGATGAAAATTATGCACATATTATGAAATATAAATAAAATATACATTAAAAGCTCAGATATCTAAAATGCAATAGTGCATGGGATATATGGATATGCAAATTCAGTGAAATCTGTTCAAATGTTTTGGTGCTCGGCTACATCTATTTAATTTTAATGCTTATAAGTCGACAACTTTTGCTACTCAAGCTTGGACAAAATGTCAGGATAGTTTATTTGTCTTATTATTTAAAATTTATACTGTCACTCTGGTTTCTGCCTTTGTCTTTTTTTTAATTTTCAAAATAACTGTGTCCTGCAAGCCCATTTGGGTTGGGAATATTTTATGTGTGACACAATAATGATAAAGTCAAATCAATCCAATGAAATAAAACAGATTTGAACCTACAGATTTGAACCATGCCTCTGGATAAAGACACCAAAAGTCAACTTATTTCTGGAGTGGTCTTATTTATTTTATCAATCACTCACTTCTGTGATGTGGGGGATGATGGAGGAGGGGGGGGACTAGTGTTGTGGTCTGGGGTTGCTGGGAGGAAGGGGGGGGGGGACAACAGAGGGAGGGGGGTGAGGTGCAGTCTGAGTAGGGGGTTAGTGGGGGGGAGGGAGGCATGCTTTGTCAAGAGAGGAGGTTGATGTGTTGGGGGGTTTGCAGAGGGGGAGGAGGCCAAATGTGACAGCAGAAGAGAGGGGTTAGGGGGGCGGGGAGAGGACTTTAGGGAATAGGTGTTCTGGGAGGGGGAGGCAGACTGGCAGCAGAGATCGTACAGGTCAGCCAGGTTGCACAGAGGTCTGTGGGGGAAGGGTAGGTCAGGGGGGGATGAGGACCAGGTCCAGGCTCATGTGGATTCATCTGAAAGCGCTCCCTTTTCAGCCAGTTTTGTTTTTTCATATAATAAGACAAAGAAGCAGAATAATAAACAGGCTGCTTTTTTTTTTTGCACTACATTAAATTACTAACAAATCTGAACTCCTCATTAACCTTTAGTGGTACCAAACAATACAAATTCTATTTATCTAGTGTGTATGCCTCCGCCCAAATAAAAACTTTAAAATAACAACAAATAAAGGTTAAAAGGTTCAGTAAGCAACAATGTTTTGGCATCACTGGGCAAAAATCCCATAAAAACTTTTCAGCATATTGTAATTCAAGTGTTTGCAGAGGAAACTAGACCTCTGCACCTCCTCATGGCTGTAACAGAAGACTTTTACCAATCACAGGTCATTTCAGAGAGAGAGAGCGTTCCTATTGGCTGTGGTCTGGCTGGTGGGCGGTGCTTGGTATTTCCTGAACAGATCTCAACATGGCTGCCGGGTCACAAACTTTCTCATTTTACAGCTAAACAGTAACTACATGATGTTTCTGAAAGCATTTGAGGAGAGAAATAGTCATTACAGCAACATAATATTGATTCATATTTAATCAGCGCTGCCTAGTTTGACTGTTTGATCAGAGTTTGCAAGTAATTGACTTGTGGCTCTCATAGATAGCATTGGATTGGTTGTTTTCTTCCGGTCTGTGAAATCTTGTCGTTAGGAGCACCAGAGGACACAAAGGGTTTTTTTTTTTCAGATTACCTGTCTCATGTACTACTGTCAGGATATAGTGACTGTTTTATAAAAAAAAAAACTTTTTTAAATCATATTTGCTCCAATTTGCAATTTCACCTATTTCAGCGTTATGGTGTATTGACACAAACAAAGGGAGATGCATAGCATATATGCATGGCAGTACACATGCATCTAATCAGTCGTCTTATTATCAAAGTCAGGTCAGGTGATATTTGAACAAACAATAATCCGGTGAAACATGGGCAGTCATAAAGTGAACACAAAAGCATGAAGAAAAACTCACTTTTGAAGAAGCACTCGGTGAAGACAAGGAGGAGTCTGGCTGGTAGCATGCAGGGCAAATGGAGAAATGTTCCTCCCCTCCCCTCCTAGCTAGAGGAGTCCTGATTGTCTGCTGACCGGGCTCACCTGTGCGTCATTGACTCTGAACAACACAGGTGAGCCTGTGGCTCCTCTCAGAGCTCATCTGGATAAAGGCGGACATGAAACACTTTCTAACAATAACACTGAACTGTAATTTACATCAACACTTCATTTCACAGGTCTGCAAATTTCATGGTAATTTTAATTAGCAAGTAACCTGTTTTCTTTGGAGTTACTGCCAATTTACCTCAAAATATATTGAAAATTACTTTATAATAAACATTATTCCATAATGTTGTGCTAAAATAGCATATAATTATTAAAATAGGGCCCTTAGGTTTGAGAAGCAGCTGCTCTCAATCGGAGGTGGAAAACCAAAAATAATAGAAAACAATTTTGATCAGGCACAAATCTCACCAGTGTGACTTATTGTCCACACAAATGTAACCTAGTAGCTGATGCAATCATTCAGGGAGTCTTTTAAAGACATTTCAAAGAAGTTATTTGCTAATGATTATCTATTTATCAGCAGACATGGAAATAAAACATATCAGTTAACTTTGTATTCTTTTCCTGGAAATGTTTAAATAAATTACCAGCTATTTATTATTAGATAATGTTTATAATAGACATAAAATAATAATAGTAACAGTCAAGAGAAGCCAATGTCAAGACAGTCAAATAAAATGATTTTTGATATATTTTGAGGTAAATATTCAAATTATCCAAATAAATTTCAAATGTAATATTTGCTAATTATTACCTAAATACCATGACATTTGTGGACCTGTAAAATGAAGTGGTACCATAAACTGTACTGAAAATGATGCATATAATGTTTGGGGTTAATTATTTATTTATTTTTTGAGTAAGAATTTTCAAATAAGTTACTATCTATTTATCAGCAGACATGGAAATAAAGCATATCAATTAACTATGTATTATCCTCGAAATATATTAAATAAAATACCATCCTCTGGGAAATAGCAGAATATAATTTTTAAATAATGTTTGTAATAATGTAATTTTCATTAAATTTTCAGGTAAATATTGGAGTAATTTGGCAGTAATTCAAAAGAAATTACAAATAAGTTACTTGCTAATTATCACCCAAATACCATGTAAAATGAAGTGTTACCCAGTTTACAATAAGAGAGGTCCTCTTGCTTTGGGAAATATAAAGTGGTGACAAAAAAAAAGCACAAATGAGCTGCTGAGTACTTGCATATTAAATTAAACTATAACTGTCCCATTTAATATTTTTTTTGTCACATTGTCACATATTTAGACATTATCCAGGATGACATAGATAAAGTTAAGGATGGTCACACGTCAATTTGCACAGTGAAGAAAAAATAGACTGCACTCGTATTTACACACAGGTCATATTTAGTCTATATATTTAAGTAAAAAGGCACAAATAGACCACACCTCTGGTGCATGAGAGTGAGTGCATATTGCTGATAAAAACAAACCACACTGAAAGAAACAGACCACACCCCGTTTGAATATTAATGAGCTTATTGCATATTGAAAACGAGGTTATGCTGTTATTTGCATACTGGGGGCAAACTATGCTGTATCTTATTTGCATATCATGAAAAAACTAATTAGGCCACAGTGTTTCTTGCACACTGAAAATCATTTTATATATCATTTTAAAAATAATAATAGTCTGCTAATAAAACTCAGATGAGGAAATGGGTTGAATGTTTATTATTCAACTGAGCATTTTTTCATTTATATATTCAGTTCCTAATGAGTCCATTTGGGGCTTTAATACATTGCAGTCTCATTGCAATAGCTCGTTGAACCTATTGACTTCTGGACTGTACTGAGCTGAACTTGTAAACTTTTTTGGTGTTGACCTTTTGTCTTTTCACCACGTGTAGCTCTTGGTGCAGTAACCAGCCCTGCTGAGGTTAAACTCTGATAGAAGTGTGGCTGGGTTCGTTGGTAGTAGAGCTGTGTATTGACAAGAATCTAGCAATAAGAGACATATCATGGTTTACAGGGTTTACAATTCAATAATTGCGATATACTGCGGTACAGTAAGCAAAGTGATATATTGTGATTTTTTTAATCAAATTTTAGGAAAGTTGTCATAGTATAAAGAGTAAAATCAGAAGATGCATAAGATCAGAATCTGATCAAATCTTTGCATTTAAACATTTAATTAAAATAGAAACGGTTTTTCTGAGAATCGATATGGTATCACAAAACATAATATAGCATATTTCAGTATTTTCTGACACCCCTAGTTTCTATTGGTATTGTCTATATTGTATTTTCATCATGTTGTTGCTCTGTACATACGACATCTATAGCACATCTGTCCATCCTGGAAGGGGGCAGCCCTCCGCTTTTGCTCTTCCTGAGGTTTCCTCCATTTTTTCCTTTTTCCCTAATTTTTGGGGGGAGTTTCTTCTCATCCAATGAGAGGGTTGCACTGTAAAGGACAGAGGGTTTCATATTCTGTACACATTGTAAAGCCCTCTGAGGCAAATTTGTGATTTTGGGCTATACAAATAAAATTGACTTGTCTTGAATTTTAGTAAAGTAGAGGTATAAGGTAGCATCAAATGGGAATACTCACGTAAAGTACAAGCACCTCAAAACTGTACTTAAGTACAGTACTAAGTTTCGTTCCACAACTGCTCTCCACCATCTTAAGTCTGCAGCTGCCTCCCATTTCAGAAGGAGTCCACATTTGAAGCCCAGACATGTCAGAACGGGTCGACGCAGCTGTCCCATTCCAAACATTCCTCCAAGTGAGGCCGACCAATTCAGCCTTTTCTTCCTCACAGTTGTACCCCAATCCAACATGCACACTCACTTCTGAATCACAGGAATACCAACTTTTCTATTTAGTCTGGAGATATGGTATTAAGGAAGATGGTGCATTTTATTAGTAGGCGTTCTGTCACATCACCCACCACAGGGGTCAGAGGTCATCACTCCTCAACCCCCAGGAATGTTGTTTGAAAGTTCAGCAGCCAAATTCACAAAAAGTAAAAAAAAAGTATCTATAGGTGAAAAGCCAAGTTGATAATAATCCTGGTCAATGATAAATATGTACGGTTGATCAGCGTACTTACCAGCCTCCAATCATCAGAGCCTAAATGATGCTGATGAATCAAAAGTTGACGCCGAAAAGTGGTGAAAACATCCTTAAAATGTAGCATCCTGCTAAATGAGCACCTGGAAAAACCTGAAAAACAGCAAAGTCCCTTTTTCTCAGTCAGATGTTCAGTGTGTGCTAACTCTCTGTATTCTGTCTGGTTTATGAGGCTTTTTCTATTTGATGGATTCTCACATGCTGCTGCTGCATGAACAGAAACAGTTGTAATAAAAGCCAATTATCCACATTATTTATATTTGGTGAAATTGTTTATGTTGGCATGACATATTGAAAAGTTAGTTTGTTCAACATTCTTTATGTAGTTTAACTAGCCACCATGTAGGATTACGATGTTTACCGTTTTGTTGTTTACAACCGGATATAGTGCTGTAAGGCAGTTAAATCCTGTAAAGTCTGCGTAGGTGTGAATTGCAACAACTTTTTTACGGCCTTATACATCGTGTTATACAGTATATAGCACATCATAGCATATAGTGAAAGTGTGGTAATGTTTAACATATGGAACATGAAGTCGGTAGTGGACCAAGCAAGCTGTAATGTTGATGGGAATCACCTGCTGTAACGCTGTAATTGCTTCTCAAACCCTTATTCTTTTCTCACATGCTTCTAAGCCCTTGTTCAAGTTTTCCGTGCCTCCTGCGAGTACATTGGGTCTTCACAAAAAGGATCAAAACTAACTGGAACATGAGTCAGAACTGAGATACGTTGCAGACTACGTAGCCAAGGAACTTGGAGTACGGTAAAACAGTCACTAGAAGATGAGTTTTCAACCAGCGGTCATGGCATTAAAGCCAGCTGGGCAGACAGTTGGCAGTACTGTACTGGTGACTGTCTTTACAGCCACCTGAAGGCAGCAGCTATCTGCTCTATCTGCAGTCTGACTGGAAAGAGGATGTCACCGTGATGATGTAGCGTACCATTTAGCTGTAAAATGAGAACGTTTGTGACCTGGCAGCCATGCTGAGAACAGTTGAGGAAATACCAAGCACCGCCCACCAGCCAGAGCACAGCCAATAGGAAGGCTCTTTCTGAAATGACCTGTGATTGGCCAACGTTTTCAACCACAGGCTAGATTATTTAAAAACAACTATGAGGAGGTGCAGAAGTCTAGTTTTCTCTCAGAAACCCGAATTACAATACGCTGAAAGGTTATTATGGGATTTTTGCCCAATGATCACAAAAAATATACTGCCTGTACTGATTTTTTTAGTTGGCTGCTGGTTTAACAGCTCGTGTGTAGTGTTGAGCAACATGTTAATTCTGTTGACAGGAACAAAGTGTAGAGTTTAAGCCTGGCTTCCAGTTTTTACATGGTGGCTTTTTCAGTTCACCAGTTCTTGAGATATATTTAGCACCAGACTGAACACAAAGATCTGGTAAATACGAGCTGATGACTGTCAGACTTTGGATTGGCTGAGTGCACCGGTGAGTCAAGGAGCAGGAACTCATGATACGAAGATGATTCATCTGTAGAGCGTCTCACCTGATGACATTTCACTCCTTCACAGCTGCTGTTCCAGTTGAACAATAACATCCCACAGTCGCTTTGGACCGCTGTGCTTAGCTCCACTGCTTTCTCCACGGCAGTCCAACATCCTGTACATAAGGGGAATTCCAGCCCAGTCCTTATGAGGACTTGTAGTAAGTAAAAACTGTTGCATGTTGTTTTGTAATTGCAAATTTGACATGAATCGGAGTTCCCCTACTCCTAGAAACCACACCTGTTAAAAAAAACAAAAAAAACCTGTCACACGACATGGAGTAGTGTAAAGTATCTTTACTCATGCAATATTCAACACTTTCTCCCCACATCTCAGAATCCATCTGCCTCACTGCTGGGTTCATTTCTGGGTCACAAGCAAGTCTATTCCCAATAAAACAATGGGCCTTGTGCAAGAAACGTACAAACAGACAACTTTAATATACAATTTTAAAGAATTTGTGGCATTAACTGATTTTCTCAATTCTCTCTGTATGAGCAAAATACGTGATCAAACAACACTAATTTGACCCAAAATTATGATGACTTGAAATATGACAACATATTTAACTAAAATAAAATATATAACAAAGACACATAAAGCAAAATTAATAAAAATGAATTACTACTCTGTTCATCATATTATCATCATCACGGCTGCCGATTTACTGAATAGATTTTAGGATTTTCAGGCCGTCACTGATGCTAATGATGAGATCTAACAATTCGCATTCACAACCTCGTAAGTGGAAAGTTTCTGAAAGCTCAGAGTTTGTTGACTTTGTGAGAAATGGTGGCGCCTATGGAAGTTCATTTACTGGTGCATTATAAGTAAATATTGTACAGTATATTGCAATTTTGGTCATATATTATTGTTAGTAATTTTAAAATCTCTCTGAGGAAAATGGATATTCTATTCTATTCTCAATGGCTTCATCTTTCATTACATTATATGTCTTTTTCATTTCCTGCATTATGTTACACACTTGCTAGCTTGCTAAATTGTTAGCCTCTGTGGCTTCTGGATATTGCTGTTGCTTAGTAGCGGTGTTCTTCACGACTTAACCACTTGAACGCAACTCATGCCATGTTCACAATTTTCCATCTATTTGAAAGCACCATAGGAACAAACCTCACAAAAAAGGGTATTTTTGGATTAGAATAAGAAAATGTTGATGTTTGTAGCAACTCAACATAATAACTGCGCATAACGTAATAATTTAAATATAACCAAAGCTCAAAATGTAATAAAACCTTGAGTGGATAATGTAATAACAGTTGTGTTGACAATGTAGTAAGTTATTACATTATGGGAGCATTATTACATTATAAACTTGGCATGTGTTTTCGTTACCTTTGAGTGAGCCTGGTTTATCTACATACGGAGCTGACTGTCGTGTTTCTACAGTAACCCACATTGGACTCTTCTGTTTCTACTTGTAAAATGTTGTACATGTTACATTAGGTTAATAGGAAATATGCCTCCTGCATCATGTATGTCATGTAGGGTTCCCATACTACAAAAAAAGTACTGAGGTACTGGAATAAATGTGTGTAAAATTATTAAATATTTCACACATTAAGAATCATCAGTATATTAAATGCAGCATCAATGCAAATCAGCAAATTATTACATTATGTACAAAACTGTTATTGCGTTATGCGCTCAAGGTTTTATTACAATATGCCCAGTTATAACGTCGAGTTGCAACAATGCTGGCACTGGGTTGTTTTTTTAAAGATTTTTCAGGATTCAAACAAAAATGTAGTTCTCCCCATAATTAAGCCTTTAACCACTGATTATGGATGAAAAGACAAAATAACTGATTTCTGACTTACAGCCACTATGTGCAGAATTTATGATGAAACAACTTCCCGTCCCTTCTGGTGGACGCCATGGCACCTGATTTTGGAAACAAATATGAACAGTAGTCAATGGAGAGAGACAAATATGTTTTTGATCCCATTTGAATTATGCCATGAATCGCACATATGATGTTTGTCAATTTTAAAGATAATTTTTTAAGTCCAGAAAATCTGAGTTTGTAGTAGGTTTGTCGTAGTATCGTGTAGTTTTGTGTGAAACTGCTCAGTAAACTACATCTCGTCTCGGATAATATACGTCACCAAAGCTAGCCAGCTATCTAACGTAGCTATGACCAGGCACAGATGAAACATTATCTGTCCTGATGTGTTTTATCCAGCGACTCCTGGTCTTTAATTCAGCCAGGAGGTAAAAGACAGAGTGAGACCCGTTGCTGGTGTGAGAACATCCCAGTACGAAACACGTGTATTGTCTTTTACACTGACAATCATCATGTGTGATCAAAAAAATATTAATCTACTGTTCATATTTTTTCAGAAAAAAAGGCTCAAACTTTCTACTCTGTACATGTCACAGCCTCAACATGGAAACTGAGAACAAAATTTCTGGTGCGAGAAACTTAAAAACCAGGTTTGACAGGTCAGTGTAATCACACAAAAATAGCTTTTCTTTTATTAAATTAAAAGCACATACCTTGTTCTTTAAATGTGCCAATTGAATTACATGCAGAATGTATCACATTTAAAACCTGGGTTAAAAAAAAAAACTACAATATTTCACCTGGGTTGGTCATTTTGAGGAAAAAGCTGCACAGCACAACCACAAGAATTTATTCAAGTATGGTTTGTCAATTTACAATGTTTGCTCTAACTGAACTTGGTTGGGCTGGGCTATGATAGATTAGTGACAGTGACAGAAGGGGAAAATAAAAGAGATTTCATGCAATGACTCCTATCTAAACTGACTTTTCATTAAATTATGGTTAATGAAATTCTGTACATTTCAATGTGGATGAGCTCCTTTTCCTTTTCCCTCTGAGCAAGACAATGAACTGTCAAGAAAAAAAGGTATTTCTTAGCAAATTATTAATGTGACTTACATGTTGGGATGAACTGGGTAATAAATATATTGGTATGTCTGAAACAAAATTAAAACATTTGGCCTTACAAGCAAAACCAAGTAAATACCTAAAACTGAGGAAGAAATTATGACAAAGGGTTTTGAAGAAGTCTCTCAAAGTCTGTATAAGCTCACGAGGGTCAACACTTTGAGGTAATTTCAAGCAACTTAAAAAAAAAAATATATATATCATCCCTCAAAAAAAGAGCCTGATTCAAACTTTATCATTTATATAAATAAAATGACAAAAATATAAATATGCTCCAAAATCGCAAAGGTCATCCACAACATGCTGTGCATTCAAGTTATGGATGGCCTACAGGCTTTCCGGACCACATGCGTGAACATGTGGGGATGTGTGTGTCAAACTACGTGGTTGATTTTGCTACTGTTGTATTTGCACGTGAGGATGCCAGAGGGGAAAACTGTTGGTTCCAACTGTTGGGATTTTGGTCTTTCCGTCGTGTGCGTGACTTGAGTGTCAAGGCTTCCCCGGCTGGATGGACAACAGGCTACCGAATTTGAAGTGCTGGATCACAGGAAACTTCTCCAAGCACTGGAAAAAAAAAAAACAGAGTTGACTGTTTTACCAACATGAAAGACGGCGTGTGACATTGTGTGAAGCTTTTTGGTAATCTAGTAAAAGCATCAAATCTGGCTATGCACTTGATGTGAAGGGTTAACTGGAGCCTCGCCGTATATGTACGCATAGTGTAGGTTTGCTTTACTGTCAGACTTCACCTGCTGATGATGTATCTTGTGTGATCTTTCAGGATTTTATTCCCCCACAGTAACTGTGTTTACAATACAGAGTGACAGTGGGCTACGCTACGGTCCATCAGGTACTTTGGCACTATATATATATTAGATTTTTTATTTGTGTGCAGATATTGTACAAAAAGGTACAAGCTGATATTACATAAACAACAACAAATGTGATGAAGAGGTGCAAAATACCCTCAGAAGGGCTTGATCAGGGCACTCTGCAGAGCATACTTTAATTCATTTTAAAAGAGAATAAATTATTTAAAAGGATGGCACAGAGAAGAAAAAAGAAAAATACGATTACACACACGAGCAGACATCCATATATATAAATAGTTAATAATGAAGTAAAATTAACATTCACATTATGATATCATCAATAAAAACTCAATATTAGTAAGCAATTTACAGAGATAATCCATAAGGAAAATGTTTATTTTTTACCCTTATCAGGAGCCACAACTCTATAATTTATTATGACTTTATTTTAACTTAAGCACAGTAATTTAGTGCAATAATTCAGCTGTGCAATAATCTAGTTTACTCCAGCATTAACACTGCATTTATTCATAGGCAACATTTAAATTAATATTCTTATTTTACAGTATGCATTTATATTATTTGCATAGATCCTATTTTTCAGCATTATTATTTGCACTGTTGTCAAATGTATTTCTTATTTATATTTTCTTATGATTTCTATATATTATATTTATGTTCTAGAACAGGAGTAAAACGTGACTCAATTTCCTCCCGGGGGTCAATAATGTATTTATGATTCTGATATTCATTTCCATGCTGGAGAGAGGGAAGTTCGTCCCAAAGTGTCCGCTGTATTGATACCGTCCACCTTAAAGAAGAGTGCTTCATTGAGTTGAGTGTGATGACAAAATATAGTTCACTCCTTTAAATCAGACATTGATTGAAGCCCAAACCGAGAGTTAGGCTTGATTTAAAGTGCTGCTGTTAACTCTTCCCACTTTGAACATGTTCAAAATGGCTGAGGTTCGGCCCCGGGGAGGCCCTCGGTGTGTACCGACATGGTTTGGGGGAGCGGCGGTGGGGGTGGTGGGTGTCTGCGGTGGGGGTTGGGAGGCTGTGCTGGGGGAGCACAGTGGAAGTGAACTCTTGTGCTCGGTCTGTCTGTGCAGTGACACTATCAGTCATGATCATCTGGGCACAACTGGGGTGGAAACACATGCCTCAGAGACCTTTGGTCCAAACACATATTTAATCAATGAAAATGTGTAAAATCGATCACATAAGCTCTTCACATGAAACATTTGGTGGCCATCATGCTGTAAATAAAATGCATTAACAGATTCAGTCATCATTGCTGGAAAATGTTACGGAAAACCCATTAATGATGTCTCCTAACTTGATCCACATTTGTTTGGGCTCTATAGTGAACATGGCTTCACCAGTCCTTGTTACCAACAAACCACAAACACTGCTGACTCTTCTTACAGCACACCTCAGTGTTTAACCCTCTGAGACCCACAATAGACCAGTTTCTGTCCTTTTTTAAGGCGACACAGGGGGTCTTCAGGGGCAGATAGCAGGTCAGCAGTAGAGGCCACATAGAAGTCGTGTACGTCATCTGAAAGCTGGGAACCTGGGCATTAATTTGCAGCTCAGCACTGTCAAGTTGTTCCAGTAATTAATCAGAAATAAACATGAATGCATGCATTTTTAAACTCATTGTAAATGTGTTTAAGAGTTTAGAACATTATAATAGAAATATGATTTCCATCCCCATGCTGTATTATGTCTCATAAGTAGTTGAAGAAATTTTGGGGTTGATGCCATTTGCTACACAGATATGGGGCTAAATTTAACCTTTTTACTTCTCGAGAATTGATAAAAATGATCAAAAATCCCTACAAAATACCACATTAAGACATCGAGGACCACCATAGAGGAAGCCATGCTCTGATTTGATATCAAAGACTTTTGACATCTGGAGATTTCTGCAAGAACTGCATTTTTTGGGATTGGATGGATCCCCTTTATTGTCAATCAACCTAGGAAAGCTATTCATCCTCTGAATGCTCCAGTTCTCTAGTTTGTGGCTGTAAAGATTCACGAGGCTGTGATTATCCTAGAGGTCACCACAGGTCCTTTTATACAGTGAGGTCAAGTTTAAAAAAAAAAGGTCTCACTACATGAAATGGAGACTTACAGCTTCACATATGAATACAGTTGGACTCATCGGATCCAGAAGAGTCTCAGCTTTACAGTGATACCCAATTAATGTAATTCATGGACCCCAGTATGCAGAAATATTCACATACACCATTTTACAATAGGCAAAAATAACAGTCTACTAACAAGTACAGTGCAGGATATCTCTTCTTCCTCTGAGCTCCTTATTTTCATGGTCATATACAGGTACATACATGATATAAGACCTCTGCATGTAACCCATTTCATAAACTGCAGACTCTTACTATCTATGACATTAATATTTCTCAAATATGCATTTTTATGTATAAGTCTGGTGGGAATATTCCTGAGCAGTTCAAGACTAATTTTAAAGCAGATTCTCGGGTCCATTCTTACTCAACTCGTCAATGTCTAGCTCTTCATACTCAGGTCCAGGTCAATTTTCAATTACATTTAGGGATACCAAATTATGAAGTAGCTTTTTACATCCATCATAAAACTGTTCATCTATTAAATGTTTCAATTGTTGCTTAAAGGGTCATTTAATTGCTTTTGCCCATGTTGTCCATGTATCTGTTTTTCACTCATAGTGTTATGTTGGATTTCTATTTACCAGAAATCAAAGTAGATGTTTAAACCAATATCTCACAAACCCCTCACAAACCACACACACACACATGCACACCCTTTTTGTCTTTTTTGATATATTGTTATTATATACTGTATATCTTGTTCTAATTGTTCACTATTATATTGTCATATTATTTCTTATATTAATCTTGTCTCTAGGTGTTGAGTTTAAATAACCCCAGTGGTCTTTTTTTGCCTCTTCCTTCGCTGTATCTATTACTTTTGTTATGTTTGTGCTAAATAAAAAATAAACATAAACCCATGCTGAGCACTGGGAGCAGTGGCCTGCTGTAAATCTCCCAATAAGCAACTCGGGGTTCAGTGTCTCGCTCCAGGAAACGTCAGCTGGGGATCGAACCGCCAACCTTGCTGACATCGACCCAATGTACACCCTGAGCCACAGTCACCACAGAAACGAGTAAAAACACACCACCGTTGCACTGAGTGACACTTTTCCAAACGATTTAACAATGAGAAGACTACAGAATAACCCCAGCCTTATCTGGTACGTGTTTTTAACGGGCTTCCTTCTGGATTTCATCCATTTTTCTCCAGTATGTAAATTACCTTGACGAGACTTTGCTCGTCTTTGACAACAATAAAACAGACATGATGTTCACAGTGATGAATTATCATCTCAAACAAGTCTGTTCAAGTACATTTTGTATAGTACACTGAAATGAACTGCCTGGGGAAGGAGAAGAAAAAAACCCACTTATACATGACTGGTAATAAATGGGATAAAATGTGCAAAAAAAACACTAGTGTGTCATTTCACGCAATCAGTTCATGTTCCAAGCAGGCGACGAGGCCCCAGAGCTGCCTCCTCTCTCAGACAGAAAATGGTGGATTCTGCTCTTTCTAGGTCTAGTACAACTCTCTGCCGAAACCCTGTGTGGGGCCACGAAAAGGGAGAGAGGAATGCAAGTCTGCTGATGGTTGCTCCAGGCTTGGAGGAAGGTCGGGACAGAGGGAGGGGAGGATTTAATGAAGGGAACGGCAAAGGAGGAGGAGGAGGAGGGGGAGGGAGCAGACAGCTTGGCCCCTCAGCTCTTTGGGAAGACTCACAGGCTGCTCTGGAAAACACAGGATGTGGGCATGCAGGCGGGGAGAACGGGCTTAGACATCCCCCCAACCCCACCCCCAACCACACACACACACACACACACACACACACACACACACACACACACACACACACACACACACACACACACATTCCTTTCTCTCTGTTCCACTGTTAACCCTTTCCTGCCTCTCTCTGCTACTAACCAAAGGACCAGTCTTTTAGGCTGCATTCACCCCAGTCCTGTACGTTTAGGCTACGGTAGGCAGTGGAGAATGCAGGGGGAGCCGAAAAATTAAAAAAAAAAGCAGAAGCCTGAGGCGAATAGTTGAACAGAATCAATTCCCGGAGAAACGTACGCAACGTCCTGCTGCAATCACATCACCAGAGGCCAGACCGGAAGACGGCCGCAGGAAGAACAGCAGCACGAATGACCAAAACACAATAGAGAGTCCCACCCCTTCCGGTGGACCACCATGGGACCTTATTTAGGAAAAAATATTAATGGTAGTCAACGGAGAGAGATAAATATTTTTCTGATCCCGTTTGAATTTCGCCATGGATCACACATATAATGTGTGTAAATTTAAAAGATGATTATACAAGAAAGTCAAGAAAGTGATTGAGAAAGTCAAGAAAGTCGCAGTCGTGGCTCTCTATTTGACCTTGTGCACCAATGTAAAAGCCGCTGTTTTGACTGGCCTTGCATCACGGTTATTTAGTGTGTTATAATGTGTTTTTTCATCTTTCAATATGGACAGACAATCACTCAGAGGACCCAGCATACTAGCCGCATGGCGTCACTCAAATGGGCCATAAGTGACACTCCCACTTCGCCATACAACCCTGCGCTAGTCGCAGCTGCACCTGATTTGGTGTGAATGCAGCCTTCGAGCGTTTCGCTTATAGAGAGCCCAAATTACGCCCCTTTTGGTGGGACCTTATTTCAGAAAAAAAGAATGAACAGTAGAGACATATGATTTTTTGATGCCGTTTGAATTACTCCATGAATGACACCTATGATGTTTGTCAATTTGAAACTTTTGCATGTCAAGAAAGTCACGGTTTGTTGTGAAACTGTTGAGTTGTTGGAGTTCAAGACAAATGTATAAGACAAATATGAAAATACATACCGGTAATTAGAAATACTAAACAGCTAAAAGTTATGTAGTGATGTCTCTCTCTGCAGCTATGAAGCCTGTGTTTCGTACTGGGATGTACTCACACCAGCAAAAGGTTTGACCGTTCTTTCTCTTCCAGGCTGATATAGGAGTCGCTGGATAAAACACATCAGGTGAGATAACATTTCATTTGTGCCTGGTCATACCTAAGTTTGCTAGCGTTGGTGACGCATATTGTCGAAGACAAGAGATGTAGCGTCAGTTTCACACAAAACTAAATGACACTACGCCAACCTACAAAAAATAATGTTTTAAATTGACAAACGTATGTGTGATTTGTGGCACAATTCAAACAGGATCAAAAAAATATTTCTCTCACTCTGTTGACTAGTTATTTCCAAAATATGGTCCCACGGGGTCCACTGTAAGGGGACTTAGTCTCTCTATAACGAACCTGGTGACAGTTAGTGTGTCAGGACGCTAATATTTGCTAATCAGTATCATATTCATCTTCTGAGCACTATGAATGTCTGTACCTAACCTACATGGCAATCTAAAGTAGGAATTTATGTCAACGTCACACTGAGGAAAGATCACAAATCAACAAAGTTAGTAGGATTGTTGTTGTGGACTGTATGACAGACATTGCTACATCGAGGGCCTCGCTGCTACCGTAGTTTAAATAAAAACGTTTGCACAGACATTCATGGTTCCAAGAGGATGAATCCTAATGACAGTGGCTTTTCGTCTAGCAGCAAAATCAGGTCGATCTTTTGGTTTACTATTGACATTTTTACCAGCTGCTTAGTGCTATATGATAGCATGCTAGCACACTAAACTATGCTGAACATGGTAAACATATATCTTCTACCATTAGCATAATAGCATTTTCCTTATGAGCATGTTAGCATGCCATTAGATGACATTAGCATTCAGCTCAATGCACAGTTAAGTAAAGCATCACAGTGCTACTAGTATCTTGTTTTCAAACACTTGCTGAAAAATCTTAAACAGGCTTGTTGACATCAAGCAATTGCAAACCATCTCCACAGTGCTGCCTTGGAGGGAACCAAGAGAAATGGAGAGTCCAAACTGGATGTGAATATATATGGTGTGTCACACCCTACATTATTATATAACCCGTCTCTGCTGGAGCTTGAAATGCTCTACCAAGAGATGCAGCTGGTATATAGTCAGTACAGACAAGAGTACATGGTACAAATGCTTTCCCTTGAACTGACTGTGGTAAGGTACTTGGAGAGCACAAACTTTGACAAAGATATCTTCTATAGATTTTGTATTTATGCAGTTTAAATTTTGTGGTTTTCTATGTAAGGTGTAATTTATCTTCTTTTCTTCTTTTTAGTATTGAGTCAGTCAAGATTACAAACAATGATACTCAATTGAAGCTTTAAAATCTGTGTGAAACCACTGAAGATTTGGACTGATGAGTGATGACAAGAGGGAACGAAGCGAGCGTACCTCAGCCTTGTACATTCTGATCAGGCCCTGGTTGACTTTGGACCAGGAAGGAACAGCGCTGATGTTCCACAGCTGGTTGGAGTGCTCCGCAAACGGACCCGTCTTCATCTACACGACAGAAAAAGAGTGACAAAGACGAGGTTAAAGAGGTACAAGTGAGAAAATCTGGGCTACCTCATCCACCCTTTACTGGTACTGGATTTGACACCTTGTTGATTATGGTGGAGGATGACAACAAAATCAAGCATGTTCATTACTGCATATAAAGGAGGTACAGTGTGTGTTTGTGTATATGCTTAAGCCACAATATGATACCTAAAAACAAGGCATGGGGAAAAAAGAAATCTATTCACCTATGTATCAGGATTTTTTTTTTTTTTATAATTTTGAAATATTTTTTAATGCCAGAATCAATATATTTGCTTCATTTGAGTCTATGTGGAGGCAGAAGGAAGTTACTGCTTTTATTGTTGTAGCCTGAGTAACATGACTTCATATCTGTTCTGTAGCCGTCAACCAAAACAAACTAGTCAGCCGCCCTGAACCAAAACGAACAAGTAGAAAATGGCGGCGGGTCGGCGTAGATACAACCTGCATTCTCACATGTTAAATCCAACGTGGTAAACACAAAAGCAGAGCTAGACATCATGGCTAAAGCTGGATGCTAACTCTGTCATGGACAGGAAACGTTATCATATTAATGGTAACGTGTAGTCAAGCCAGCCGTCACTGTCACCTCAAATCAGCCGACGCTACAACTGTAGAGCACCCATATACTGACATCTACGTTAATATTCAAACAACCCCAATGGAGCTGACCATGGATGTATAAAGAGAACGGAGCTGACAGAGAGCTAGCAATGGATTTGGAGAAGTTAGAGGAAGCATACACGTGCGACTACGTCCGGTTTTCAAATTAAGGTGTTAACAAAGGGAACTGTATATACAAAATACATATATAGAAATAAGATTGATTGGATTATATTAACCAGAAGTGTAAAACATTACATTTCCATTATAAATTAAAAAGAAAATATCACTAATTTGTGAGGGAAATGTCTTTATTCTTTGATTACTGGGTTGCTGGAAAAAAATTTAATAAATAATTCCTGACGATGATCCTCATATATTTGACTTCAGGACATCTCTGACTACATACATGCTGAAAATCAAACATTTTCAACGCATTCATTTTGATATTTTCCAAAGTAAAAGTCCCTAGAAGTGGATGATTCATAATTTTCCCCATGATATTATGTTAAAAATGTTAACAAATATCACAATAAATCGCAAAATCAAATTGCAGTACTTCACAATCGCAGTCACATCAGCACTCAAGTATCATGACCTTATCTAATCTGCAGATGAGCGAATCGTCCCAGCTCTACTAATAACCATCTAACTCCAACCTTTGATTAGCATCTAAACCACAGATCATCTCTTTGGTTAATTCAATTGCAACACATGGTTTAGCCCTCTGAAACGGTATGAATCACTCCCTCTGTAGGCTGGAAAAGTGGCTTTCAAAAGTTTGTTCAGTGATGAAGCTTTATTCAGCTGACTCGGTTATAGCGGATCCCAATGATGACCCATTTTCATGGCAGAAAAAGGCCTAGTTTGGCACATGAGTGAGTTTATTGATTGACGGTGGAAAAGTGGCAGGAGTGGTTTGAGAAGTTTCTATAGACAACTTCCACTTCCACATTGCAAATAACTGAATTCAAGCTGCTTTTCTCTAATGAAGAACAAAAACATTAAAAACATTATTTTTATAAAAGGATCACTATATCCTCACAGTTGTACCGCAGACAGGTAATCTGATAAAAATAATAATAATAAAATAATATAGCTGTCCACTTGTGATCCAGTCACTGAGGACGCATGTTAATACCAGGTCTGAACAGGGCCTAAGTTGATACAGCAAACTTCTGAGGAAACAATTGCTTATTTACACATCCAGCAGACACTAAGTAACATAAAACATAACTGTTGGGCTCGTTTATCATTTTCAGATTTGTTCTCCTGACGATCATATGTGTAAAATGAGGCTGACAGAAAAATTCATAGCAAGAAAAATGAGCAGGACTAAAAACTGTATGAAAAACAACAGACTGACTGTTTTCCTCAATCACCATTACAAAAGAAACATGCAAAAAAAGCTACTGATTACATTGCTTTCTTATTACATTGCTTACTTTGCTTTCAGCAATGTAATCAATGTGGCAAAAACAGCATGCAGAACAAAACGTTGATTGTTGTTCCAGCAATCACCTGAATAACAATAATACATCCTGGAATCAATGAGTGCGTTATAGCATAGCGTTAGCTTATAGACAGACAACAAATAGTATGAATATACAGAAGAACAAAAGGTTAACAGTCACTGTAACATGTGAGACTCACACAAACAAATGTATGAATTCAGAAATGTCTGAATGAAGTGACGACTATAGACCGTTTTCCCACCATTTTTCCCATGAGGGAGGGGAACCCAAACCCAGGGGCATCAGTCTAACAACCCCCTCCTTTTTCCATCACCCCCCCACACACACACACACACACACACACAGCTCTAGACACTTTCCAGGGCCTCGCATGAGAACACATGGGGGAAGGGCATGGAAGAGGGAGGAAAAGGGGGTGGAGACAGCCCGTATTCCCTGGAGGAAGGAGTGATTCACAGCAGCATGTGGGGAAGGAAGTGACTCATGTTTAGGACGGCACACACACACACACACACACACACACACACACACACACACACACACACACACACACACACACACACACACACCAGAGCCTTGTGTGTGAATTAAAAAAAAGGAACATGAGGTTGAAGTATCCACGTGTGTGAATAGGACTTGGGTGTACACATGGAGTGGCGCAAGCTTTGAGGCCTGTCTGAGCTTCGGTAAACAAAAGAGTGAATAAGGCGAGTAATGGAACCAGAGGAAAGGACGCCTCAGTGTCTTATTATTCGCTTTCACTCACCTAAATAAAAACACTTTCAACATGTCTTGTAACTCGTTTAAACCTCAGTTAGGTCGATTTCAGAGGTATTAACTATTAAGCCTATGTGTTGTTCCTATGGTTGGTTACTCACAGCTGAATATCTGTTATTTGGGTAATGATAGAGTGGAACCACATTTTCGGTGTTCACCAATTAGCCAATCAGAAACCAGTATTGTTGTGGAACATTTAGGGTGCTTTTCATTGTCCCCAGTCCACTTGAAAAGGTGGTCTCAGGTATGGATCATGTGTACGCGGATACGGTTCGCATCAGGTATGAAAGCCAACCGTACCAAAACACGGAAGTGGACTGTTATTTAACGCGAGTACTGTTAGCAGTTGGCGAGTAGCTGTGAAAGGGCAGGCTTTTTTTCAATGCCGCCTCTGAAATCACAACTCTGAGTGACAAAGCAAGAAGTCAGGCGAGAGGTTCCTTAAAATACAAACAATAGTAGGCGATGGGGTTTGGGTGATGTTTGTTATTTTATTCAGCTAGTTTAATAGTCCGCCTCCGAAGAACGAGAGCTGCTCAGTGGGCAGAGAGAGAGAGAGACAATGGGGGAAACAGAGTATAGAACTGGCATATTTTCACATCAGACTTTGTGAAATAAGAGTTTAGTTCGACCAAACCTGAGTTGTCGATTGTTGGAAAGACTAACAACGACAGTTTTGATGAGTTTGAGAGTGTTTAACGATGCTCCGCCACTAGAACAGCTGATCTCAACATAAACAAATACACGTGGATGATGATTGTTGATGAAAAACAAAGAGTTAAATACTATACTGGTTTCCTATGAACAGAAAGACAAACTCTGCTTCAAAGATCAGTAGACGGCATTTAACTTTTAGGGTTATTCAATAGTAGCGGAGGAAGTCGTGCCGTGGACGGCCATGAGCAGTCTACCGTGCTTGCATGTGTTTTTACACAGCACAGAAAGGTAAAGTTGTTTACCTCCAGCACAGGAACACAGGACGTAGTACGGGGAGGAAACTGTCGCGGGTTGGACGTGGTCAGTCCTGCTACCAAGGAGGACCACGGCACGGCGAGGCTGAAGTGGACCGACCTGGGCCTATGGAACCGTTTCTGACGTTATGATGGGAATTTGTCATTTCAGCACTGAAATGTTTGTAGTGACACAATTAATTTCAAATTGGAGTTTATAAACTACAGAACTTAAAATCAGATTGACAACTTCATCTAACAACATTCACTCGTAATAACTACTTGTATAAGAATGTGAGAACAATGTAGACCACCACAGCACCAGTAACACTCATACAATGAGAGCTCTATCATGAGTCTATTGTCCCAGTGCATCACTCATAACTGTGATCATATGATAGCCACAGTATTCAGCCAGTCTGATCAACAGTCCAAAACCCAAAGATGTTCGGTTTAGAATGATATAAAACAAAGAAAAGTGGCACATCCGAACACTGGTGAAGCTGGAACCAGAGAGCATTTGGTTTTATGGCTGTAAAATGACTGAAATATTTAACTGATGATCGAAACATTTGCAGGTTCTTTTCCTGTTTATGGTCTTTGAGCTCTAAAACATACCAAAAGAGGCCAGTGAAAAAAAGACAAGAAAAATCCCAAAAAACTCAGTAACCCATGAGGAGAACCACGGAGGCCCTTCTTCCCTTCTTGACACAACAGCAGCATCCTTTCATGACTGTGAGGAGGAGGGTGAGGTCAAACAGCAGGAGGAGGAGGAGGAGGAGGAGGAGGAGGAAAGACAGGGAAGGAGGAGGTGTGTCTAAGTGGGAAGGAGGAAAAGGATCCCTCCCCTCCTTTTCCTACCAAAACCAAAAACAAAGCGCATGGTTCCTGCTCTGGCACTCTACCAACACAATCCATCTGCCTTCCCCTTGTCTTCCTTTTCCTGGACTAATTCATTTCCAGCAGCTAAATCAGTACAAAATAAGTACAACGTCTACTTAAAGTATGTACATATTGAATACATAACAATATGATAAAACATGTTCCATGGCTCAGTGCTATAAAAGTGTAGGATACAACAAGAAAATACATAAATTTACAGAAAATTGGTAAAGGTGTTTACAGAATCCTCAAATTATAAAATAAAGGATAGAGGATCTTCATACAGATATTACAGTGAATTAATGGAAAAAGGCTTGTTATCAAGCACAAATGTAATCTATTAATTCTAGATTTAAATTGATCCAATACAATTGGACTATGAGAACGTATGTAACTCCAGAAATACTTAATAAATTCACTCCTAATATCCCAGACAGCTGTATAAAATGTAGAACGGAGAAAGGAGCCCTATTTCATTGTATCTGGAAGTGTAAACACATACAAGATTTTTGGAAAGAAATAAATCTTCACAATTTCTAACATCATCCACAACAAAATTCCCTGTGATCCCACAGATTTGTATCCCTGGTATTTTCCCAGAAGTACTGGCCCTGAGAACTCATGATCATTATCTAACGCAGGCAAAGAGTCTTACTGTCCATCTCTGAACCTTTGGATTAAAGAGCTTTCCTGCTGCATTGCGATTGAAAAGCTTACATACACAATTAAACAAAAAAGTCATAGCTTTTATAAAATATGTGATTTATTCCTACATCTTTGTAATCAAGACCTGATAACAAAACTTCTACTAATGAGACTGTACCCCCTTTATTTTGGGGGCAAACAGACAGGTTTGTATGCATTTCTGCTTGTGGAAATTTGTATATACAGTATAAATATACGTACACACAAACAATTTAATTAATTTTGTTATTATTATCATTTTGTTATCATTTTTCTTGTTATCTACAGTGAGGGCTCAGAGTTCATGGGTACGTATATGGATGAATGGGGGGAAGATGTAACCCACCCATTTTGGAAAATTGTATTTTGTTCAAAATCAATACAGACCACACAGTGAGGGTAATGTCCACCAGGGGGCAGTACTCCATCTTTACAGACCTCCCATGTTGCAGTGCAGAATTTACACACTGATCACATCATACGCTGTACGATTTTGTCCCTTTTCTGGTCCGAATTTTGAGCCACGTGGGGATCTTGAGGTCAGAGGTCAAGGGACCCCTTTGAAAACAATCATCCCAGTTTTTCCTCACTAAAATTTAGCCCAACACTGAAGCATTATCTAGCCTCCATCCTGACGTGGTTGGTACCAATGGATTCCTTTCGTTTTCTAGTTTCATATGATATCTGTGTCTTCACTCTAGCCTAAAACCTGAACCAGATACAACCTCTGGGAGACAGTAAAGTCAGTCAGTCCTGTGGGTCACTGAGACCTAAAGTAATCCATGGTAAGGTGTAATTTTATAATGCTATGGAGTACTTTTAAAGTGAATGTTTGAGCAGATAAAAAAAAAGAAATCAAATGAGATAATTTGTGTTTCATTTTCCCACCTCATTTATGAACTTGATGCACTCCAGAAACATGTAGTCTTGGTGATGCTCGTTCACCACCCTCTCTTCGATAAAGTGCCGAGGCTCCAGTGTTGGGTGATCTGAAGGGAGAATGAGCTGTAAATGCACATGTTCACCACCAGGTGTCACCATTACCTTCCCATTATCAGCTCTATGGAGATGAACGGACATGTATGTTTGCCAGTGTTATGTGGCCTCTTATATTACACAGGATGAATAAAGCTACAGCAATGACTTAATTAGCAGAGTGGTCAATTATTTGTCATTTTGACGTGTGACAATAGGAAAGGCACAGGTGTAAATGCCGTTGTATCCTGTTATTGTTCATGCTGGCTCACTGGGACAAAACAGAGCCGTTGATATGATCAGTAAAGCCTGTATTTTTCCTACAAGGACAAGTCAAAATGTCTGTTGGGAAGAAGTCAGATAGTCTTGAAGATCATATTAGCTCTGTTTTAGTTTCCCTAAACTCTCAGTCTGTTAGTATTAGATTTCAAATTCTAATGTTAAGCATTATTGTTTCATAGCATTTCCTGGCCTAATTAATATCGACCTGCACACCCCTTCAGTGGACCCCATGGGACCTTATTTCAGACAAAAAAGTAGTCCATAGAAAGATCAATATTTTTTTGATCCTTTTTGAATTGTGCCATAAATCACACTTATGTTTGTCAATTCAAAGCATCATTTTTCAAGTCAAGAAGTCTCCGTTTGTTGTAGTATCATTTAATTTTGTGTGAAACCGCACAGTAAGTACATCTTTCATCTCGGACAATATACGTTACCAACGCTAGCTTACTTTGCTATGACCAGGGACAAATTGTTGTACGGCAACAAATATGAATTGGATTGAACTTGGCTTTCTGAAAAAGTGACAGCCCTGCCACCTCGATAGCATGCAGATAAAAGACTCTCCACTCCTTTTCACAAGCAGAGAGCATATTAACCAGGCACCAGCCAAGAGCTCTGCCTTGTTGTTATAGTAAATGTGCTGTTATAGCTTGTTAAAATGATGGCTCATGTGATTAGAAATGTCCCTCTTTCAAATCAAGACATCATTCAGTCCGAGTTACTCCTGTGTGGTAATACAGTGCCGACTTCACATCAACGTGCATATACTAATGTCCATTTCAGGCTCTTTTCACACTTTCTACTAAACATATGAAATTCTCTGTTGTTGTTTCCACCAACATGTTATATTGACTGTGCACAGTCACCTGTGTAACAACAGCATCAATCACTCCATCTGCATCTCCCTCATGCACATACTGTAGGACTGTTTCAGTCATTCTAACTCAACTGCTGTAGTGAGGCTACTTACCTATAAACTGGGAGCTTCCCCAAATGAATGGCAGAAACTGGAAGTCATCTAGTCCCCACACACCTTGGCTCCCAGCTGGCTCCATTCTGTAGGTCCTCTGCAGCTTCCGCATCACTGCCAGATACCTGCAGAAACAAACGGTCCACACACACAGCATGATGTTGTAGGAGGTCAAAACAGAGTGATCAATATTAACAGATGAGCTAACCTTACTCTAGAGACAGCTGATGTGGATAACAAAAACATATTCTTCCAGTTGATTATATACCAATCTGTCAGAGACTTTGTTTAGTATGGTTAAAATTGACACAGGCCTGTTGTTACTAACCTGGGTTTTACTGTTTTTTTTATGCAGAAGAAGTACTTTAAGATTTATTGTGTATAGAAAGATTCACAATGTGCATCATTATTTTTGCTGTCAGGCTGGCAATATCCTTTATAAATCTAGCTAGTCCAATTGCTTTAGAAATATTCATTTTATAAAATCAAACATGTTTGCTATGTTCAAACTTTGGTAAACATTTTGAACAACTGAAAACCGATAGTATCCCTTATAGGCCTGTAATTTCTTAACCAGGGATGAGGCCACAATAGTAAACATGACATATGGCACCATCAATTTCCAAACTGATATTCCACATTCCATGACTTCTTGTCTCCCCCCCAAAACACCAGAAATCCCTCATCAGAAATTCATGTGCATACACACTTTGACTCACAAACACACTCAATAAAATCTATTCTGAGGAAATGATATCACTGGTACGAGCGATGTAATGTGAAAACCATTCCCTTGTCTAAAAAATGTTTAATCAAGGGGTCGAGGTCTTGCTATGCATACGGACTGTTTAGACTACTTCATTTTTTCCAGTGTGAACACACTACATACTTGAAACCTGCTTAGAATTAGTATGTAGTATGGATTTTGGACACATCTCATATTGCAAATCTCTAAAACAGATGTAACGAGTGCAAATTTAGCATAGCCATGTGTCAGGATGGCCACAATAAACCCAGGTTAAAAAATACTTTGTGCCAATGTTACTTCAGATCCTGTGTAGTAGAATTGGACTAAAGCTGTATCTGAAACCACTTCACTCATTCACTACACGCTATATAATAAACACTGTAGTTTACTCTGTAATGAGCAGTAAATGGAGGTTTCAGACCCTCACTAATCATCACTGACAGGTGCAGCAATTTCTTCAAGGTGCGACGCATTGCACGCAATTGTTCCATATTTGAAAATTTTGAGGACACTAAAGGTGCCTTCAAATGGGGTCGTGTTTAACGTGTTCACGAGGAGAATCCGTATGAAACGCCCCCCTCTTGTGGTATTCACAACACCGGAAGTGGAAAGTTTCTGAAAGCTCAGAGTTCACAAGACATGTTTGTTGTCAGAAATGGTCATGAGGCCATGCAAGTTAATTTTTTGGTACATAATAAGTTGTGAAATAAAATTTAAATTTTGACCTGATGAAAAGTCGGAAGATCACCAGAATCATTAGGATTCATCCTGCACAAAATCTCATGCCAATCTATCCATTAGTTGAGATATTTCAGTCTGAACCAAAGTGGTCTGACGAAAAAAAAACCCAAAAAAACAAACAAAAAAAAAGTCCATCACATGTTAAGTACGGATCGGAGTGGTAACAGCTCACCTGTTAAAAACCTTAAAAACGATAGCCAGCTGATCATCTACCCTGAGAGCTCCAACCTTACAGAGGCAGCAGAGGAACGCAGCGAAAGCAGCTTCATGACCTGAGAAGATAAATGTTCACATCAAACATCTTCAGATATATCAGGATCTGTGTACGCTGCAGTCCACTGTGGCTTCACTTGAACTCACCACCCAGTTCTTACTTTACAGCTTAAGTTGACTTTTAGTTTATATACTACCACTGTTACTACCACTATTACTACCACTACTTTAACTTCTACCTGCTCAATATATTTGCCTTCTGCTAAAGCTCCAAGGAATCAATCTTTTATTGTCCTAGTTTTCAATGTATTTAAGACATTAACACATATTACAAAAAAGACATTTAAAATAATTAAAAACCCAAGTGTAGTGTAATAAGCTTACCTCTGTCTTTTTCCTTGTCAAGTGTTTCTTAATTTTGTAGGACTAAATTCCTGCTGCCTTCATAAAGCTCTGAATCAAGCTTGCTATAATGGAGTTGCAGTGCAACACTGCACCTCCTGGTGGCCAAACATATATTATTGTCTGTATAGTAAATCTACTGTATAGTCTGATACACCTGGTATCAATCTGCAGAAAGCAGCACATTTCTGAAATATAGCAAACTGCACAGCAGCTATATTACCATCTCTCAACATGACAGATCCGACCAGGGTTGGGACACGAGCGGAGCTGTGATAAACCAGCAAAACTGCAAGGCTGGAGTTAGGCAATATATCAAAATGGTTACATTTAGATATAAATCAATAAGTGGTTTTAATGTTTAGTTTCAATGGTTGGTCCTATATATCCTCTATACATCTACAGAGGTCATCTGGCCTTGCAGATTTGACTTTCTGGGGCGAACAGCGTTGAAAACATCGGTTACTGCTGATAATCCAACAAACACAACATCATGTACTGGGGTAAAGATAGAAATCTCAGAGATGTATCTTAAAACCTGGGGCCTGTACTATGAAGCGAGTTCAACATACCCAGGGTATCATCTTGTTATCTAGTTTTACGAACTCTAACAAATTAGATCCTGCTAAACAGTCCTACAACAGTGGTTATCAACTCGGTAAATCAACCCAGGGTTTCTCTATCTGGCTATGAGCGCATTCACATAAAAGGGGCGGTGTTTGCAGCATATGACCAATCACAAATATAGCAAACTATAATATTAGACAAATCTGAAGAAGTTAAACACATAATCCAGACTAAAAGTAACATACTTGAAACTGTCGAATTCAGGAAAGACAACTTGCAAACAAAAATACTGTCGATGTGTGAATGCGTAAATTAATACATATTAATTTGACGAATACTCAAAATTCAGATATAAACGTCTAGACGGGACAGTGATATATAATTAGCTTTGAGAAGTGTAATGGATGAGATAATTACACTTCATTATGCCCCTTTCACAGCAATGTGGCATGCATGACAGGTATGTCAGCCTTCTTTCAACCACATCTCTGTCCCAAGCGGTGTGAAACGAACTTCAGGGCAAGCAAAAAAATAAATATAAATAAATATAAAAACATAATTGGAAGCAGTAAGCACCCACTGCATACAGCTAGCTGTCCCTCCTGCATATGTCAGTTTAAGCTGTGTTGTTTTTAGCCTGGATTATTATTTAAACTTCTCAGTATTTGTGTATTATTAGCTCTAATTGGTCAGTAGGCGGTGTAGACTGCTCCGTCGCAGGTTAGCTGTTCAGCATCAGTTACCATGGTGATCTTCCCCAGTAAGAAGTGAACCACCGTCATAAGATGGAAAAACCAGGTTAACCCTGAAGTTACCTCACTAATCCCAAATCCTGCTTCTCAGTAATACTGTCATTATATACTGTCCAATAACTTCAGTGCTTTTTATAGCATTACAGATACACACAGTCAGCACTATTACCTGTTCCATAGTCTATCCTGGTGGCGTTCCCCACAGACTCTTTCAGATAGACAGCTATCTCTGGAGCTGCAGCACATTTGTCAGCAGGAAGCACTGCTGACACCAAGGCCTCTGCTTCCTACACACACACACACACACACACACACACACACACACACACACACACACACACACACACACACACACACACACACACACACTGTCAGCTGCTGTTGATGGACAAAATGTCATAGAAGATGTTTTTTTCTGATAAAATATAAACTAAAACCAATCAAAAAATATCATGCATTCTTTTGTACAAACTAATGTTAAATTTGCATAAATGGGGTACCTGATGCATTAGAAACAACAAAATATAATGACACACACATGAATAGATAAGGGCCGGGTTCTCCCTATAGAGCAAGGGGATGGAGAGCTGCCCTGTGAAGGGAGGACCGCCTGGGGAAGGTCAGAGTCGTAAATTTGTCAGTAGATTTCGAGGCCCAAAATATACCAGGGTACAAAGAGAGGGCCTTTGGTGCAAAATTTTATGAGATTTGGGCAGAGGATCAACATGGATGAAAGAAATATGAAAAGATCAGGAAGAAAAAGTGTTTGTTTTCCCCCAGATCAATATATATAAGTAGGTATGTGTGCCATGTTGAGATCAGTCCTTCGTTCAAACTGACGACTCACGTTTGTTTTGGTGATTTGGTTTACAGACACTGGTATCTGATCGGTGCTTGGTATCGGGCATCGGAATATCAGTCAGATGTTACTGTGTCTGAGCTCTTGTTTGTGTGTGTGTGTGTGTGTGTGTGTGTGTGTGTGTGTGTGTGTGTGTGTGTGTATACACTAACCTGGTCTAGTTTGCTGTACCAGGTTCTGTAGGCCTTATTACCGAAGCGTGATGGCTGGTCAACAGGAGGGGTC
The DNA here is from genome assembly GCA_947000775.1 of Pterois miles. Taxonomy (NCBI): domain Eukaryota; kingdom Metazoa; phylum Chordata; class Actinopteri; order Perciformes; family Scorpaenidae; genus Pterois; species Pterois miles. Next base: position 76,173 of record CAMQGK010000530.1, on the reverse strand, counting down.
TCGTTTATCCATCGGTCCAGAGTCCCCAAAAGATCTAGTAACTTCTCCACTGTCTGTCACACAACAAGACAACAGTGAGTGTAGCAACAAGAAGAGCAAAGTATAAGCCAGCGTATTTAGCTCAGGTGCGTGGTGTAATCAGACAGACACAGCCTGGTTTACTCAGCTCAGCCTCAGTTGGTTAAACCTCTGTGACCACTTTGTGTTTCAATGGAGAAGAGTCCTCCCCATTGACATATTATTCTATTTCTGTTATCCGACAAATTAAAAGTGTGAAAATGTGAATATTTCTGAAGGAGAACAGTAACTCGAAAATCAAGCATTTTTTGCAGCTAAGCTTGTATATATAATGTATATATCCATTTTGACAGTAATCAGTGACTTGTATGATAGTCATTCAATATGGCTGCTTGAAGTTGAAAAAAATACACTTAATAATATGCAGCTCCCACCAATAATAATCTTTAGAAATGTAGAAAGCTAGCTGCACATGCTTTTAGAAGCACAATTGAACGTACCTCTGACACTTTATATTCACATAAGAGCTTCTTTCCCTTCACACCTTCATTCAGAGTCAGAACGAAGCCCATGTAGTCGGCATATGCCTGTAAGAGGAGAGATGTGTTGAAAACTGGAAATGTGTAATCACCAAACAGCTCCAAAAACTAAAATCAATATTTTGATATTAACAGGATTTTTTTTACTAAATTCAGATTGATCACAATCAGGTAAATGCTCCACTGTGATGGACTACATCAGACAAAACTCTTCACGTGCATTTCAAGAACGTAATAACTTCAATCGCTTTCCAAGATTTTAATTATAATTTGCTTGGAATCGATCTGAAAATCATAAATCATAACAAATCTTCTGTACAACTACAAGAACCAAACTGCAGGTGTGAACAAAGCCCGCAACTGCTGATGATTACCATTTGTTGTAAGGAGATTAATTTAATAACAAATTCATTTTTAATATGTAAGAAACCAGCGTGCATTAAAGGCTGACACACTGAATGAGGCCTATGTGTTATCTCTAAACCTGTTCTTGGTGTGGTTTGGTACTTGAAATGTCAAACAAACTTCTGAAAAAGATTTAGAAAAATGTTCATGCAGCCACAGGAAGCAACCTACTTGAGATCGTTTCCACTTGCCCATGTCAGGCACCATGCTGATTTCTTTCTTGGGCACCATGAAGGTGACGCTGTCTCTGACTTCAGGTTCTTCATCCTCAGGAGTGGACCCTAAAGTTTAAGAAGAGACAGATTCTGGGGATAATTCCAGTCTGGATATGTAGTTGATATCTAGTTTTCCAAATAAGTGAATTCAGTACACAGCCAATTTGAGATTGTTCATTTAGCCTACTCCAGATTTTTATTACAAACTGGAGAAGTGGATGTTTACTAGGGCTGGGTTATGTATCAATATTATATCAATGTTCTAGTATTAACAGTTTCATTACAATAAAGTGATTTAACTTTCTGAATTTACCATATTGTAACTGCTATATTATTTGCCTTTACCCACTTAATTATATAGATTACTATATATTATAGATTACAGAATACTCATTAAATATCATTGTGTAGATATTTTGTTAAAACACCACTAGTCAACTCTACAATATCATCGCAATATCAATATTGAGCCATTTGGTAAAGAATATTGTGATATTTGTTTTTCTCCATATCGCCCAGCCATAATGTTTACCAAACAAAAATGTCTAATGAAAGAATGCTGTTGAGTTGCACTGGGGAAAAAGTAGGATCCAGTATTTTTGGAGCCTGATCATCTCCAGTGACTGCTGCAGGAAATTAGACCTTTAAGCAGAATACTTGTTATACTTGGCTCCATTCGTCTTATCAGTCTTTGTGCATGGTTGGTATTGCCTTTGTAAAGCGTAAGCATGGAAAAATTTAACCCTCTGACTTTGAAATACATTTTGTAATGATGCTCTTGGTAAATGTTGTGGTGGCGAGGAGGACAGTGACGTGTTATCCATCATGGATAATCCTAACCACTCTTTCGATCACCCACTGGACAGACAGCAGAGCTCTTCCTCTGTCAGACTGATTCAGCTTCGCTGTAACAAGGACTAATACAGGAAATCTTTCCTGCCAAAACCAATAACTCTCTACAACTCTCAGCTTTCTGTCTCAACCATACTCCATTCTTTTTTTAATCCTGTAATAATCTTGCACATGTTGCACATTACATTTGCGAATTAACTACCTCAATTACTTTTTTTAACTAAAGAACAAAACCTTGGAATGTGCACACTTTCCTAATGCATGCAGTATACAATAACTTGCACACTTTGCAAATATATACAGTATACAATAACTTGCACACTTTGCTAATGTATACAGTATACTCTAACTTGCACACTTTTCTAATGCATACAGTATACAGTAACTTGTACACTTTCCTAATGCATACAGTATACAATAACTTGCATACTTTGCTGATGTATACAGTATACACTAACTTGCACACTTTCCAAAAGCATACAGTATACAATAACTTGCACACTTTGCTAATGTATACAGTATACACTAACTTGCACACTTTCCAAAAGCATACAGTATACAGTAACTTGCACACTTTTCTAATGCATACAGTATACAACAACTTGCACACTTTCCTAATGCATACAGTATACAACAACTTGCACACTTTGCAAATATATACAGTATACAATAACTTGCACACTTTGCTAATGTATACAGTATACAATAACTTGCACACTTTGCTAATGTATACAGTATACTCTAACTTGCATACTTTCCTAATACACACAGTATACAATAACTTGCACACTTTGCTAATGTATACAGTATACTCTAACTTGCATACTTTCCTAATGCATACAGTATACAATAACTTGCACACTTTGCTAATGTATACAGTATACAATAACTTGCACACTTTGCTAATGTATACAGTATAGTCTAACTTGCATACTTTCCTAATGCATACAGTATACAATAACTTGCACACTTTGCTGATTTACACAGTAACTTGCACACTTTACTAATGCATACAGTATATAGTAACTTGCACACTTTGCTAATGTATACAGTAACTTGCACACTCTGCTAACATAGTATCTTGCATACTTGTTAATGTATATAGTGGGTATAGTGGGTGTTTTGTGTTTATAGATTTGTTATGCTAGTTGCAGTAGTCGGGTATATTCAAAGTGTATTCCAATATTCTTTATATCTTGTATTCAATGGATATATTTCTCTAATGTTGACATGTACATTTTAGGTACTGTTCCTGTGCATCCATCTATCTATCTATCTATCTATCCATCTATCTATCTATCTATCTATCTACAGGAGTAAACGGCAGCTAGCTGTTACACTACAAACTGTCTCCTACAAAATCACTCTACGTGCTAGCTAACACCTTCCGCGCTTAAACCGAGTTTTTTTTTTTAAGTTTGACTACGACTACTAACAAAACATTACCGAGCACGATTTCAAGTTTGTATACAAGTATATAACAAGCCCAAATGTCAGCTGAAGCTCCTCAAAATGTAACGTTATGGGATGGCTTTGCCTGAGCAGAGTGGCGATGTTCCTTCTGGGCTTATCTAACAAATGTAAACTTCTTCGATATATATATCCCACGTGGCAGAGTGGTGTAGCTGCTAACGCCATTAGCGTTTAACATACGCCAGTAAAAGTGATAGAGAACTTGCTAAAACTGAGCAGAAGCGTTCAGCTTTGGCTTCTTTACCTGACTGCTGCTCTGTTTCCGCCATGGTGAGGCTAACACTCTTCTTCGTGGGTTTCAGGCAGATTTAAAATAGCTCGTCACCGCCCTCCGCTGTTCGAATAGTAAATAGCCTCCCAGGTTATGTTGTGTAGCCTACTAAAAGATAAATCTATTTTCACCCTCTAACACTTTCGCATACTATGCACTACATACTCAACAAGTTTACTACTGTTCTACATATATTACTGTGTGAATATACTGCTATGAGCTGTAGTTTATGTCGTCACTTCCTGAGAGCTTCCTTGCCAGTTGGAGGCGTGTAACCATGGTAACCCGTGCCAACCTAATGTGACCAAAGTAACGGTTTATGAGAATTAAAATCTGAATTAATTCAAAGTGCATATAATATCTATCAAAGTTTTACTTAAAGTTAAATTGAAGCGATATTGATGGTGCAGAACATTGATGCTGCTGCAGTGTCCCATGGATGTATTAAAAGTCCCATATAACTATTCCAGTGATTAATTTGATTAAAGGGCTATAACAATATACTTCAGCGATACCTGCATCTGCTACTCTGTTTATTGATGGCCACAAGCTTATAGATAATAAGTGTAGTAACAAGGTTTGATATTTTCATTAACAAAAGAATGATATTTACCCATGCAGAGAATTTTTGAGAGTTAGATTTAATCTGGATAATAAGATATTGAACCTCAAGAACATCTTTTTTTTTTTTACAACTGTACTATTGTCAGACCTTGCTGGGACAGAATGCATGAATGGATACTCTCAAAGAATGTAATACCTGTTTTTGAATATCATATTATTACGTTTGATGTTTTTGTAAAAAACAAAGATGTTGAATTTCTATGTAATAATATTTTTACTCGGGAAATTTTATGTACACAAATGTAGATTCCTAAAAGCTGCTCCAACTTTTGTGGCTTTTAAACATGATCTCTGGATTTTCTTTCACTGTTTAAAAATACTGAAAATTGTAAGTGCCTTAAGGCCCAGAATTAGCTGATTTACTTGAGTTACATATCAATTAACCCCCTTAGTGTGAATTTAAGTTATGTATGGATATTTCTTTTATATTATTATATATATAATATATGGTTTATTAATTATGTACCTACTGGTATTTGGTAATGTGATATATGTATATCTATCTATCTATCGTTTTATTGCCACTCAAAAGAGCTGCTTGGTTTTGTTTAATATACAGTTTATTAATTATGTAGCTACCGGTATTTGTTTTGGTCTTTTTGGAATTGTTTAATAAAGATTAAGAAAAAAAAGGGCCCACATTGCAAGTGAGGTGAAAATACTGATAACATTTCAGTCTTTGTCAGTATAATATATATTTTTAAAATGTTTTAAGATATTCTTCTCTAAATGGAAGTATCAAAGTTCTCAGATATATTTTGTCCCGTTTAGTCCCTCTGTCAGAATGCTATATATTACTTTATATTACATTAATTTTATTAATTATATATATTATATAGTTATTATATTATTATTATTATTATTTGGTATTAGTATTATTTTGTATTATTATTATATATTATATTGTTGAATATGTAAACACTGCATGTACGTATAATAAGTCACACCCACCACATCTCTGCCGTGCCAGTGTTATACTTAGACGACCTGTGCGGTTGTAAGGACTGGGGGCTTTCAGCTGGTCTCCACTGGCTGTGACGTAACGCTAGTTACCTTTAGCACCTAGTTAGCTAAAGGCTAATCCTTTATAGTGGACTTCGAGCACCGGCCGTCCTTCTGTGGGCGTTTCTTTGAATGCAGGATGTGGGGCATTTGCAGTAGAACTATGGTAAGTAATGCACCTAGGTAATATTATTATGCTTGTTTACATCGGCCAAAAGCCAACTTTAAGGTAAGTTTCTGAAACGTATTAATACAATTAACGCTAGGTGGTGAAGCGATGTTTGCTAACTATTCGCAGTTTGCTAACTTAGCTCGTGATGAACTATCGTTAGCTAACAGCTAGCTAAGCTAACTGGGTCAAAGGTGATTTTGTGGTTAACAAAGAGTAAACAAAGCGTCAGCTCAACCTCTCTAAAGGACAAGCTTGACCAAGACCTTAGTAGTCACCTTTAACGTTACTTGATCTAACGATGCTAACTATAGATAGGGAGAAAGTATAACAAAGCTAACCCAGTGTTACTCATCATCACACTGAGCTTGTTCCTGTTCTGTAAACAGCTTGGTTAAAACTGACATGTCTGAATACCATTTAAATATCACTTGTCATAAAGATAGTTCAGTGACCTACAAAAGCTTATAAAAGATTAGTTTCCACGACACTAGCTGTTTCCTCCACATCACAAAGACAGCTTCTTCTTCTTAGGGGCGGCAGTAGCTCAGTCCGTAAGGACTTGGGTTAGGATGTGGAGGACCCGGGTTCAAATCCCCCATGGACCAAGACCAACTGGTTGCTGGAGAGGTGCCAGTTTACCTCTTGGGCACTGCCGAGGTGCCCCTGAGCAAGGCACCAAACCCCCAACTGCTCTGGGCGCTTGTCAGGAGCAGCCCCATCACTCTGACATCTCTCCATTACATGTATATTACTGTGTGAACAACAGAGTGTAAAACTGAATTTCCCCACTGTGGACTAAAAAGGAATATCTTTCTTTCTTTCTTTCTTTCGCCAGTTCATAGGATAACAGAAACATTGATTGTTAGCTGCTGTCAGATTCTTTAAAATATAATAATTTAGAGTTAGATCGAAGAAAATACAGCAATATCACCTCACTATATCTCACGCTTACGCTGGGAACCTTTAGCCTCCCTTATGTTTTTCTGTTCGTTTTACCAATGCCAAACCAAACCAAACCAATTGACTTTGCAGTGCTTTTGCTGACATACTTGTTGAAAATGAGTACAGACTGCTGTCTACCAGACACATGTTGTTGTCAACGTCCTTGCATGGTCTGAGAGATGCTACCAAGAACTACAGTATACCTACTTTTAGATTGAATTGAATTACTTGAATTACAATATGCTGAAAGGTTATTATGTAATTTTTGCCCAATGATATCAAAACATTGTTGTCTACTGAGGCTTTAATGTGAACTCTTTTGTCACTCAGGTAAAGGTGGGGATAGGGAAACCCTGTGGGTTAATGAAACCGTGTCACTTGGTGAAGCCTGTGTCAGTGACTCGGGTCACCGGCAGATACCTAACCCACCAGAAGGGATTGCCCAGTCTGCCTGTCCCCCCTCTGCAGCAGACATGTGAGCGCTACGTCAGTGCCCTGGAGCCCATCGTAGAGGTGGATGAGCTGAAGCACACGAAAGAGCTGGTGGACGAGTTTCGGAAAGCAGGAGGGGTTGGAGAGAGACTTCAGAGAAGCCTGGAGAGGAGAGCACGCAACACTGAGAACTGGGTCAGGTTTTGAGTTTAAAAAGTATTGTGGGAATATGACTTGTGTAAAATACAATGTTTCCCTGACACAACCTGTTTGCCTTCTTCTCTACACAATCTTGCCTTTAATTAAACTGTATTATTTGCCATGTTGATCTGGTTTTAACTGTATCTGTTTCTCTGTGTCTTTGTAGCTGTCACAGTGGTGGGTGCAGGTTGCTTATCTTGATTACCGGCTGCCTGTGGTTGTTCATTCAAGTCCTGGGTTGGTCTTGCCCCGAATGAACTTCAGTGACAAGCAGGGCCAAATAAGGTGATCACGCATACAGTCATGTCAGCTAGGTTTTTACAATCACAGTGGATGGAGTTGTCCCTTTATCACCCTTACAACCCATTTAAAACTGTTTGATAAGCCTCCTTTACAAGAAAGAGATGCAGTGTTTTAGGTTAACTTAAAGCCCTTCACGCAGTGTGTTGATCTGATCAGATCTTGGTGCACACGGTTCACTGGAAGTTTATGCATATACACAAATGGTTTGGCCCAATGACAATCACATGGGCACGTTATCGTTTAGAATTTATAACAATATATAAACTCTACTTACATATTAACACCATATATTGTATTTTTTCCATTGTATTTTTTCCTACTGTGTTGTGATCAGTTCTGTTTTTAAAAGTGATTTGTTCAGAAAGCACATTGTTTAAACTTCTAAACTGTATTTCCATTATTTAAGCAACATAAGGAAGGATCGATGTTATCACTGAAATGATTATGGATCCTGTCGTCTCTGTTTAGGTTTGCTGCCAAACTGATAGCGGGTGTTTTGGACTTTAAGATAATGATTGACAAGTGAGTACTGTGCTTATGATATTCACCTTATTGACCTATGCAGCCCCCCCATTTTTGTCCCATTTCTGGTTTTGTCTCTTATCTACCGGTTGCTATTACAGCTTGTTGTAAATACAAGTAAAAAGTTGTGGTCCTGATGGGTTCAAACAGCCTACTATACATTTCTTAGGAAACACAGTTGGTCACAAGGCCTGACAGCACCACATGTACTACAGATACCAGATTAAAATGACACAACGTTACCTACAGCTCTGACTAACTTACTGGTACATCTAAGATAGCTCAACTAGCTTATGTTGTGTTGCAGAAGCTGTTTCTGTGCTGACAATTTACAAGAGCTCTGTTGCCAATAAATAATCAGTAAACCAGCTGATTTATACCTTGTGCTTCTGGAATTTGATGCATCACCCAGCTATGTAATTTAATCTATATTTTAGTGATAATATTATTAATGACCAGCTTGTTACACAATAATAAGCCAAAGTCTTAGAGTACTGGACTGTGCTTAATAGTAATAGTAACAGATGGTGCCTTCAAATTCAGTTGCGTTGACTGTACTCGCAATAAAAGGTCACATGAACGCCCCCCTTTTGAAGTATTCACAACCTTGTAAGTGGAAAGTTTCTGAAAGCTCACGAGTTGTGACATGTTAGCTTGCTAAATTGTTAGCCTCTATGGCTTCTAGACGTGGACAGTAACGTTCCTATTGCCGTTTCTTAGCAGTGGTTTTCTCACGATTAACCACTTAAACACCAAGCATATCGCATACACGACTTCCCATGTTGTTCACACAAGCTTACGTGTTTCATTTTAAGGAACCATTAACACCTGAGTCTTCACTTTGTATCAGAGAAGGAAGCAGCACTGCATTACTCAATGTAGTCCTGCAACTTCCAGTGCATGAAGTAGCTTCAGAGACATTGAGTAAATGGCAAAATATTGTAAATGATATTGTGGCTTGGTCAGTGTTTAATGGCAGTACTCGTATGTCTTGCAGTGAGACACTACCGGTTGAATATCTGGGAGGGAAGTCCCTGTGTATGAATCAGTACTACGAAGTGCTGTCATCCTGCCGTATCCCTGGTCTGAAGAGAGACTCAGTGGTGAACCACGCTAAGAGCTCCAGGCCCCCTAAACACATTACTGTAGTCCACAACTTTCAGGTGAGAACACTGGTCAAAGTCCCACATCTGTGTCTGAGCTCTTCAGGGGTCTGAGGCCTGTAGCACAAAGCGGGTTTTAGTGGTTCAGTAGTCTGGAGAGTAGGGGTCGGGGGAAGAAAATCGACTCACCTGTGTTGCGATTTCTTTTTTGTACGATTTTGAAATTGATTTTTTTTAACGCCAGAATCAATACATTAGCTTCATTTGAGTCTATGCAGAGCTAAAAGGCAGTTACTACTTTTATTGCTGTAGTTTGAGTAACGTGACGTCTTATGTATCCTTCAACTAAAGCAAACCAGCAAGCCACAAGCAGAAACAAAAAAGAAAACGGCAGAGGGTCCATGTGGATATGACCTGCACTCTTACATGTTAAATCCAAAGTGGTAAACACTACACATACGGTACAGTTTCGCATATTGCAGGAAAAGCAGAGCTACAGCTGCCTGCTAACTGTCATGGACAGGAAACATTATTGTATTGCGGTAATGTGTGGTCAAGCCAGCCATTACTCTCCTCTCTGGTCAAATCAGCCGACACTACAACTGTAGAGCACCAATATATTGACATGTATGTTAAATGCATTCAAGTGGCCCCATTGGAGCTGACCATGGATGTAAAAAGAGAACAGACAGGGAGATCTAGTTTGGCTTGGTGAAGTTTGCACAAGTATACACGTGTGACTACACCCATTTTTCAAAGTAAGGTGTTAACAAAGGGAACTGTATATACAAAAATAAAAATGTGTTTAATTTGATTATATTCACCAGTATATTATAAGTATAAAACATCACATGTCCCTTTTATAAATGAAGAAGAAAATACCACTTTGATTTTTGGGTTGCTGGAAAAAAAAAATAATAAAAAATGCCTGACAATGATCCTAATATATTTGACTTCAGGACATCTCTGACTACATATATGCTGCTTTTATATCTGATTTAATATCTGAGTGCATTATGAAAATAACCAAGAATATGACACCATGAGCTTGCAGAGAGCACACCGACAAGGCACAAACCAGCTGCTATTTTGACCTTATTGTTTCAATATGAATTAGCTAGAGTTGATGACATTTTTCAGCTTCAGTTGTTGTCAACGTAAGTGAGCAGCCTGACTGAGACTTTCTTACCTTTCTCCACTTGGAATCAGTTTTATGTGCTGGAGGTGTACAACAGTGATGGGACTCCGCTGACAGCTGATCAGCTCTGTGTTCAGCTGGAGAGAATCTGTACCTCCTCATTACAGACCAACGCTGAGCCTGTCGGCATCCTCACCACCCAACATCGTGACTCCTGGGGCAAGGCCTATGTCAACCTCTGCAAGGGTGAGCTGAAAGACCACCGACGTTGGTCTAAAGGATGTTGGAGACTGAAAATTGTAATGAAGTTATTTCAAAATAAAATTGACATGAATTCTAGTAACACGGATGAATCATGAAGTGCATCCTTAATATGAAAATAGTAAATACAGCATGTGGAAATGTCTATATATCTTGAATAGTTAAACTGATTCCATAAGATCATCATGTTTGCTTTGTCTGCGTGTACTTGATGTCCAGATAAGACCAACAAAGAATCAGTGTCAGCTATCCAAAGGAGCATCTTCACATTGTGTTTGGATGGAGCGATGCCTCAAGTGTCCGATGAGACGTACCGCAGCTGTACTGCCGTCCAGATGCTTCATGGAGGAGGAAGTCAGTGGAACAGTGGCAACCGCTGGTTTGATAAGACACTGCAGGTGATCTACTGAGGCTTTTTATTCACACGTACACACACTTAGTGCAGCTCTCTACACAACAACACAGACGCAGGCTGGTTCTTTGAAACGCGAGTTTCTTGTTCAGGCACATCTTTTCTCTGATGCTTCCACGCCTTACTCACACCTTGAGATTTGTGTATGAACATTGCACAAGATAGATTAACAAAACACACAGTACATTGCATGAAAACAAAAGAAAATACAAGATTCGCACAAACATAAATTTAAGTACATTGTACAGGTAGAACAAAATACCTCATTGGCCACTTGTCCTGAAAAGAGGTTCTTGAGTCCATGAAAGTCCTTTGAACGTCTCTGTGACTGTCTGCTTTAGCTTTAGATGTTAATAATTAGAACTTAAAACATCATACAACCCTGCAAGAGGCACCTGCTCCTTCATTCACATTAGATTGTTTACAGTGCCTCAATAAATTCACAACAAAATCATAAAATGTGTTGTGTGGTCACGCCAGAGACACAGAAAGTCCTCTTTCTTAATAAAGTGGCCATTCACAGAGGAAGAGCATACTGACTACATTATTTCTCCATGATAACTTAACACTTGATTTAGACTTCCCTGAAGGACGTGGCTTGCTTAAGGTGACGTGACACTTAACTTACACTTGTCAGAAAGACTTGATATAACATTGGTAGGGTAATAACTTGACCTTGTCAACAAATTCCTCAGGCGGGGATGTGATGCAAATTCTTGTTTTGTTCTCTGATCTTTCTTTCAGTTTATTGTTGGAGAAGACGGAGCATGTGGTGCAAACTACGAGCATGCACCAGCTGAGGGCCCACCCATAGTGGCCTTGATTGACCATGTTGTAGAATACACGTAAGTAGGTCAAAGCCTGTTTAGACTCTGTAGGGGTCTATTTGGATTTCTTCTCATTATAACATCTTTGAAAGTCTTTGAGAGTACACAGAGACTTTCTGCTCCTGGCATGAACACAGGTTGATCACAGTGAAAACCATGACTTCATTAGTATCACTCACTCGTATCTTTCTTATTTGTGGTAACAGGAGGATGGCAGAGATGACGCGGACTCCCATGGTGCCTTTGCCCATGCCTCAGAAACTGCACTTCAATATCACGCCTGATATCAAGAAGGACATTGAGGATGCAAAGCACGCCATGGACACGTGAGGACCCATTTTATAACAACACTCAGTGACCAGTAGAATAAGTGTCTATATAGCGTTTCCCACAGGTTTTGTGACTGTGAGAAACAGCATGATCCACTGTAAGAAAATCCAGCCATAGATCTTCAACCGCTTATCCCGTTAGGGGTCTTGGGGGGGTTGGAGCCGATCCCAGCTGACATAGGGCGAAGGCGGGGTACACCCCTGGACAGGTCGCCAGTCCATCCCAGGGCTGACATATAGCCATAGCCACTACGAACCTGGGCCTTTCTGAGCCAAACTAGAGCTGGTCACTGTGCAGTGTCCACACCGTGATGGAGGAAATGTGTCGCAAGGGTCAGTCAGCCTATCCATTGAGAAGTGTAAAAAAATTTTCCTTCATTATGAAACTGTGGGTCATCACAGTCTATGTAATTAATGGGAAACTGTATTTGTGCATTTGGACTTCATGCCATGATTTATGGGTCGGTTCTCACTGTCCTGTCATTTCTCCCACCACAGACTGGCCCAAGACCTGGATATGAGGGTTGTAGTATTCGGCCACTTTGGGAAAAATGTCCCAAAGTCCCACAAGATGAGTCCTGACGCCTTCATACAGATGGCGCTACAACTGGCTTACTATAGGTGAGATGCTGAAAAGTCATGTGGTGATGGGACGGTCTTTGTATGCAGACTTTTTGCTCTTGACGTTGTAGACAAAGGCTAACTAGAGCGCTTAATGTAAACAAACATTGTCACACAGTGAGGCTCCAACATAGATTATTGTATCCATGAACTCAGATAAAATTGATTCAAGAAATGATATAAACAATGGTCCTAAACTTTGACTTATGAGTTATAAAAAATCTTGCTAAAAAGTAGGACTTAAAAGCTCTTTATAAAGAAGCTCAATGTATGTTTTGACTTTTAAAATTTAAAGTGCGTTTCTTCTGTGTTAAGCCACGTCAGTTTTATTTGTACAGCCCAATACCACAAATTTGCCCCAGAGGGTTTTACAATCAGGATCAGGATACGACACCATCTGTCCTTTACAGTACGACCCTCTCATCAGATAAGGAAAAACTCCCCAAAAAAAAACTTAACAGGGAAAAAATAATAGAAACCTTAGGAGGAGCAACAGAGGAGGGATCTGCCTTCCAGGATGGACAGATGTACAATAGATGTTGTGTGTATCGAGTAACAGAATGGTGAAAATACGACAGACAATCCATGTGACAAAAATGATCCATACAATATGAACATATATGATAATGGATCGTGATGTTTCACACACTAATAGGTCTAACAGGACAGGACATTTTGGATGTTAACTGACACTTGACTGGTTGGTGGAGACATACAACCGTGAGGCGATTACTTCTAGTTTAACACCGTCTCTCCTCATTGTGTTTGCAGGATGTACCAGTGCTGCTGTGCCACATATGAAAGTGCCTCCCTCCGTATGTTCAGACTGGGTCGCACAGATACAATCCGATCAGCCTCGAGTGCCTCAGCTGCCTTTGTCAAGGCCTTTGATGACCCCCATAAACAGGTCCGATGAGAGGCAACATTTTAATGGGATGTGTTTATGTTTACAGCAGCCGTTTAGACAGTAAACTTTCTGACATGATAACGCTAGGCATTATCAATCAATCTAAACACTAAGTGGTGCAACAGTCTGTTCATATAGAGCCACAGATGTGTCAGGCAACCACTGAGCTTTCGTTATATGTCACAGAAACATCACTGGAAACTTCATTAGAAAAAGATGGCGCCAAAGATAAAGTGATGATGTATAATGAGCACAAATTTTTCTTATGTTGTTGATATGATATATTTGAAAACAGTTACCTACTATAGGATGTGTTGTTGCATTGCTGTCATCTTCTTGTTTTCCACAGAACACAGAGAAAGTTGATCTCATGGAGAAAGCTGTAAAAGCACACAGGTCGTATACTAACATGGTGAGTATTCATAGCACCAGGATTGGCAGAGTGGAGAACAAGTCTGGTGATATTCTATATTCTCCTTATTGTCAGGAAATATCATGTGCAGAGTCAAACCATCACTGAATCTACTAACAAGTGTTGCATGTGTCTCAAAGCCTGATGTATCTTCCTCCCCTGTTAAAACATCAACGAGTCACGTTGTTGCACTGATGACATGTTTCTTCATTACTTTGAGCACAATCCCTATGGCAAGCTGTTTTAACATGTAAGAGCTAAGCTTGACTATCCATAATTAACATTAGCGCAATCCACTACTAGTAGACTACGAGACTAGTCGTGATTACGACGTGAAAAGCAAGAAATTCTTATTCAATATATCTACAACGTCATTCTGACTAGTCAAAATTTAATTTTAGATATCTAAAAAGGACAGTGTATATATCTACAATTGAGGGGAATTAAAGATATCTTGAGCTGGAATTCTGACTAGTCAGAGTTAAACTGTAGATATCTGAAACTGAATTATGGTTATCTGTAATGGCAAACCCCATACACATGAATGGCAAAGTAGTTTGAATCATACTAGTCAAAATGTAATTATGGATATTCAAAATTAGTTTTGCTTTATCAGAGTAAAAATTAGGGATATTTTGAGTAAGAGTTTTGACTAGGCAAAATGACATTGCAGATATCTGTAATGAATATCCTGTCTAGCCATACAGTCCCGCATTCAAATCCTGTTTCTTCCTGTTTGAGTACCGTTTGATGAAAACTACCACAGCCAACTGTTTTAGTGTTTACTGCAATAAGAGAAATATAGAATAATGCAAGCCTTATTTTTTAGTAGTTAACACCTGGTGACTGGTAACGTGTGATTCCTACAGGCAATCAGTGGCCAGGCCATAGACAGACACCTCCTGGGCCTTAAGATGGTGGCTGTTGAGGAAAAACTTTCCATACCTGACATCTACACAGACACCGCCTACGCCAAAGCCTTACACTACAAGCTATCTACAAGTCAGGTATGGACCAGTGGTGAAACTGCCATTGTTCAGTAGCAAAGATACTCCAGTGATCTAAGGGTGTTTTCACATGTAGTCCTTCTACAGTCCTAGACTGCAGTGCAGTCTGAATAAAGCCCCTCGCTTTCATATGAACAGAAAAATTGGAGGAAACCCTTAGTGTTTCTGTGCGTTGTAGACAGTTGCTGTGTGATGTGTTCTTCGTTTCGTATCTGCAGAAGTGCAGTAGTTTCTTCTTCAGTCCAAACTATTCCTCTTCCACTCGGGACCATGGTTTTGTGTTGTTTTTGTGTCACAGTGCACAAGCATGTGATCCGTCTACAGCAACTCCAGAGGGCTAATATACAATGGCAAAAGGCGAAGCGACCCTGGAGCGCGTTTTGTTCACAGATCATAGATTTAGCGAACCGCAACACAGACTTGAATTGAACCATACTCAGACCACTTCCTGAGGATTGCTCTGAGTTTGTTTAGAGGACTGAAAGGGACCAAGTGTGAAAACACACAACAAATAAGACCTAATAGAACCATAGATGGAAAATATGCCTCATGTATCTGACCCTGTTACCAAATTGTTGGCTAACTAACCACTAACTTGTCATTTCTTCACAAGGTACCGTCCAAGACTGACTGTGTCATGTGTTTCGGCCCGGTTACATCCAACGGGTACGGCGTGTGCTACAATCCTATGAATGATCACATCAACTTTGCAGTGTCGTCTTTCAATGCTTGTAAAGAAACAAATGCAGCACATCTGGCTCAGGCCATGGAGGATGCACTGTTGGACATGAGGACATTGCTGGAACAAACCCCAAGAGCCAAACTGTGAAGGTTCTCCAGACTTTACTAACCTCCTCATAGATGAAGTGGATGTGACAGAGCGAGTCTCAGTGATGGCTCTAATAGTCTGACTTAATAGAGAAACCACTGTTAGTGTGATTGAGTGACATTTGGATGACTGAACCCCACACCTGGTGCAAGACCGCCAAGCTCCAGTTGGTAGTCTGAACCAGTATTTTCATGTTTTTGATTGTCATCATGCACTTTAAAGTGGAGATGGAAGTTAAGCTGGTGTACTCAGTGGATTTTCACGCTAATCAGCAACTATATAACAAACATTACAAATTTTAAAAGAAAAAAAGCTTTGTTTCATCTTTCGTGGCGAACGCGCTGCCATGTTGTAGTTCTCTAGCATGTGACGTCACAGTGTTGGTTGTTAAAGTTACAACAGTAGACCGAGACTGAGGAGACACAGGACAGAAGAAAACAAAAGGAGGCGACACTATTGTATTGCTCCTGGATTAAAAATGACTTTTACAATGTTAATGACTTATCAACATACTATACTATGACTTTTTTTGACATACTATGACTTTTTTAAGCAAATTATACTATGATTTTTTTCATGACTTTCAACAGACTACTGACTTTTTTCGACATGCTATACTATGACTTTTTTCATGACTTAACATACTATAGTATTACTTTTTTATGACTTTCGACATACTACAGTATGACTTTTTGACATAGTATGCTATGACTTTTTTCAAGATTTTTTCGGCATACTATACTATGAGTTTTTTCGACATACTATACTGACTTTTATCGACATACTATATATGACTTTTTTCATGACTTTTCGACTTGCTATACTATGACTTTTTTTTTCCATGACTTTTATCAACATACTACACTATAATTTTTTATGGCTTTCAACATGGTATACTATGACTTTTTTTTTTTATGACATACTATTCTGACTTATATACTATACTGTACTCTGACTATTTTTGACAAATTATATGATTTTTTTCCATGACTTTTTTCAACATGCTACACTATGACTTTTCATGACTTGTCGACATACTGTACTATGAGTTTTTTGCCACACTATACTATGAATGTTTTTCAACATGCTATACTATGACTTTTTTCAACATACTATATTATGACATTTATCAACATAATATGCTTTGATTTTTTTGTCATACTATACTATGACTTTTCGACATACTATACTATGACTTCTTTCAAGATACTTTCTGACTTTTTGACATACTATATACTATGACATTTTTCAGGAGTCTTTTCCACATACTATACTATGAGTTTTTTTTTCCAACATACTATCCTATGACTTATCGACATATGCTTTGACTTTTTGTCATACTATACTATGACTTATTTTTGACATACTATGCTATGCCTTTTTTCAACATACTTGCGACTTTTTTCCATGACTTTTAACATACTATACTATGACTTTTTGACATAGTATACTATAACTTTTTTCAACATACTATACCATGACTTTTTTGATTTTCGCCATACTATGCTATGACTTTTTTTTTAACATGCTATACTATGAAATTTGTTATGACTTTTATCGACATATATACTATGACCTTTTCGTGACTTTTTGCTACATTATACTATGACTTTTTTCAACATAAGACTTTTTTACGTCTTGTCGACATACTATACAATGACGTTTTTATGACTTATGACATATATACTATGACTTTTTTCGACATACTATACTATGACTTTTTTCGACATACAGCATTATGATTTTTTCATGACTATTTGTGACATACTATAGTCTGACTTTTTTCATGACTTTATGGCCATACTATGCTTTGACTTTTTTCGACATAACCATTTCATAACAATTTTCATGATTTTTTTATGAACAAATACCTCAATATCGATATTGAAAGGATATTGTAGCGTTGACTGTTGGTGCTTTCACTAAATATTTAGACAATGAGTGTGTTGATGAATAATCAGCAATGAGGATATAATGACTAAGTGGGTAAAGACATATAATGGAGCAGTCTGGTAAGCCTTTGAAACCAGGAAAAGACAACAGTTCTGCCATATAACGATATCCAAACTCTAAGACGATATCATAATTCACAGTATCGATATAATATTGATATATTGCCCAACCCTCGTGTGCAGCCATCTTCTCTTCAGATAATGTCCCTGTGGACATTGACCATTACAGCGGGTTCACATAGGCTGCAAAGTGCTGCGATTTTTGGAGAAGTGCTGCCTGCATCCCCGGAGCTCCACGGATGGCTCGCCATGTTCAGCTCAAATTGGTACTGAAATACAGTACTCTTAGTTAGACTCTAAACTAAGATGCCGAATATTAAAGTCATTTTTTCAGTAAAGTAATAATGATGTTGACTCACTGCAGAGCAGCTCCTCAGAGTGCAGGTGGAGACGCTTCACCTTTGACCTTTGACCTCTGCAGCACCACCTGCGGCAAGAGAGAAGAGGAAGGCGGTAATCTGTCGGGTGATTAGTGTGTTCAATGTCTGCTTCGCAGTCAGTCAGTTAACCGACAGACGAGCTGTGATTTGCTGTCCTGTCCCTGTGTGTGACCTCACAGCTCCGCTGGTTAACCCCAGAATCACCACGGTAACCCTGTAATCACCATGGTAACCCGTCTTATCACCACCGTAACCTGTAATAATCACAATAACTCGTATAATCACCACAATAACCCATCTAATCATCACCATATATGGTGTGTGTGTGTGTGTATATATATATAGTTAAACCAATATATGAATTGTGTGTTGAACTATGTCACTTTTGTACTCATAATCTTAACCTTTGACCTCATGGTCATGTGAGGATAACAGTGACAATGTGAAGGGGCACTGACAGGGCAGATGATATCAATGACCATCTGATAGAACAGGATCTATGAGCATGAAAACCATTTTAAGTTTCAGAGCGAAGACAAAACATCAACGGTTGACGAGGGATGACGAACTTTGCCTCACCAACAGTCCATGAGCCAATAAGATGGGACCACATCTTAATCTGCATATTCCTTTGATTGTGTAATGATAAAAGACTGGGTCAGGGAAAGATAGTCAGCCAGAATTTGTCAACTGACAGACACGCACACACTGCTTGTCAGTGATACTTTGGTCAGACCCAGAGCTCTGTAACCTTTGCATTTTCTACTGGTGTTAGAATAAAGCTGATTTCTTACTTCAGTAATCAATCATAAGTTTTTATAGCACTACACAATTATCATAGCACCATAGCTTCTGTTTAGGACTATGTTTCCTTTGGACAGTGAGCAGCCTTCCAGCGGCTCGGGGGCTGCCGGAGATCGGCTAGCAGGAGCTACACCTGGCCGGTCCGTACCGGCTACAGGCTAGGTGGCCAACTACGATTTCTTATTCATTTATTCCATGTAGCGTTATCACTAGAGGAGGCAGAGGAAGAGCTCAACACCGAGCAGCAGAGAGCAGCTAGCTGCTAACTGCTAAGCTACAGAGGCTGGTTAGCGTTAGCTTCACTGATACCTTGTACAGGATTATAAAGTGTTTCAAATGGAGCGAGCTGTGAGTGCAGAACTAGTCTTAGTAGAAAGGTAGAGATGTTATTTGATGCTAATTAGCCGCTGTAATGAACTACAGTAGTAAATGAATTAGGTTGTTTTAGAGCAGCTAAAACACGCTGCCAGCAACACAGACACGCTGGAAACCGGAAATGACACAAGACGCTTACCGCAGTACGTCATCACGTCCTCACCGGAGGGGAAACTGCCAGCTATTAAATATGTATTCTGTCTATCAGCCAGCAGGGGGCGACTCCTCTGGTTGAATACAAGTCTGTGAGAAAATAAGCCTCCTTCTCTCTGCATTTATTACCTCAGGAAACATTAGAAACACCAGGTTATTATTTTTTTGTATGAAAAGTGCTATACAAAGTTATTATTATTATTATTATTATTAAAATAACAATTATTCAATGAGTACTACACAAAAGAGGAAAATATAATGCTGAATTATAAAACAACAATAACAAGAGAATATGTATGAAGCAGATAAAAACAATAATGGGAAAACATCTGGAATAATTCATTCAAAGATGGTTTCTGGTGTTGAATGTGAACGTCCTCCTTGATCTTTCTCCAACTGTCGACTCGCTGATGGATTATTGAACGAGTCTACGGGGCACGGGGGATCAACTATAGTCAGAAGTTTCTAGTCTTTACACAACAATTCATCAAGTAAATACTCAGCAGATTAAAGGATAGTACAGAAAAAAATAAAAGAATATCAGTGAGTGTGTAATCGTAGCCACAAGAACATCCATGCTGTTCAGAATATAAAGTTGCTGTTGGTCAGACTTCAATGTGGAAAGAAGCTCAGAATATAACAACACAGCTATCAGAGCATGAGGAGGAGGCAGGAGGCAACAGCTAGTTGGGCTCTGAAAAATGTTCACAACGGCACCGTTGTGTAATGCGTTGGTGTCTTTTAAAGGAACTATCCTGAGAAAAAGTTCTCCCACAATGGTCACAGCAGTATGGTTTCTCTGCTGTGTGAATGCGTTGGTGTTGTTCAAGGGTACTATCCCGAGCAAACGTTTCCCCACAATGGTCACAGCAGTATGGTTTCTCTCCTGTGTCAATGCGTTGGTGTTGTTTAAAGTTAGTATCCCATAAATGTTTTCCCACGTGTTCCTGAAAGCCAAAGTACTTTAGAACTGAGCCTTTAAAAATTAGTCAATGAGATGAAATGGTGGAGTGAGCTATCCAGAACCATAAATACCATTTAGAGCCTCATGCAAATCTATCGTAGATTTTCTGTTAAGATTAAAAAAAAATTATAATAAGATCCAGATGCACCAGCTGTTTTGATTGATGAATCCCCCTTGATGATGAATTGGAGGGTGATTGTGTGTTATTAGCATCTGTAACGCCCTCTAATCATTACATAAGGGCAGGTGTTGTGATGTGTGTAAATGCTCTGGGACATGCCCAAGAAGTGGAGACATGCCACCACTAAAAGGCTGAAGAAGAAGAAGAAGAAGAAGAAGAAGAAGAAGAAGAAGAAGAAGAAGAACTTCAGCAGTAGTGAAATCCAGGAATTGTTGATAAACTTAAAGTAAACATGATTTTCCAGAACATCAGTACTGGTGTTACAGGAAAATCATAAAGCATCAAAGAGCAGTATGTAAGCCATTCAGAAGCTGAACACACACAATATCATCCCAAATGTTAAAGATGTCTTAGAGAATATTCAAGTTTTTAGCACATAAACTAGATTTTTTTTCTTGGAAATTTAAGACTATGAAATCTCAGGGAACATCAGTTAACCTTCGTAAATTTATTTATTGTTTCCTTGAAAATTTATGACTTTGATCTCAGAGAATGTCTGAGAATGTTATTTTTTCCTGTAAATTTGTGGTGTTTTTTCTTGTATATTTATGACCATAAAATCTCAGAGAAAATCTGAGAATATTCAAGTTTTTTTCTGGTAAATTTGCAATTTTTTTTCTTGTAGATATAAGACTATGAAATCTCAGAGAGGACCAATAGTATTTCTTTAGCCACAAATTTAATAATCAAATCATTATAATTCCTCAAAAACAATCTACACTATGTTTGCGCTATAATTATGTTTACATTAAAACTATTCATTCTAGTTTACTTCTGCATTATATTCATCCACTGAGGTTCATACTTAATAAACGTCCATAAATCCACTTAGAGAGCAGTAACTCGTAACTGCAGAAGTCACCTGAGAATAGTCACATTTTGAAGTTTTCTTCAGTATCACAGTAATCCAGTGATAGTTGTCTGTACATCCACGAGCCCATTGCAGACAGGAACTAGTAATAGATAAGTCGGCATACTTTTAATGGACACAGTTTGACTAAATGGAAACAAATGTAGGCTAAAAATAGTTGGAGCCCACCGCTAACTGACTGACAAATGGCTACATTCAACTGCCTGTTCACGTCCCAAAACCTTATGGGAACTGTAGTTTAAAAAAGCACATGATCATCCCACAAATAGAAGCAAGACAAAGAAATATTAGCAGTGACATATAATCCATTACTATTGATGCTGTTGATATGAAGACGATGGTCAGCCTGTCTGGCATTATGAGAATTAATGTGAGAATTTAGTTTGAAGAAGTTAAAGATATGAGAGAGAAACTGGTAAATAAATATACTGTATTTATTTTCTTACAGTAGTTTGTACCACTGAAAATATACATAACTTCACTTTTATATGATAACATCAGGAGTCTCCCCTTTACAGACATGTCCACTTTATGATAATCACATGCAGTTTGGGGCAAGTCATAGTCAAGTCAGCACACTGACACACTGACAGCTGATGCTGTCCGTTGGGCTGCAGTTGGCCATGTCATGATCTGAGCATATTTATTCTGATAAATACAGTAACAGTGAGGGTTTCTGGATATCAAATTTAAAGATTAAATATTTGAACTGATTGACAGCCCTAGTTTTGGACTGTTGGACAGACAAAAGTAGACATTTAAATGCGTGACCTTGGACTCTGACAAACTGTGCTGCACATTTTTCACTGTTTCCTGATGTTTTATAGACTTAGTGATTGATTACTTATAGATTCATTAACTATTAATATAGTTGCAGTAATTCAGTCTCCTCTCAGTGGCTCTGCTGATGTTAACACATCTACCGGAAACTGACAGCATTAATCAGATAGGAACATCTCGTGGTAACAGAAACCGCAATGTTATATAGTTTGTAAGCTTAAAGGGAAATTTCACCATCTTTTACCTGGATGATCAACCAGGGCTGATGGGAAATGTAGTCCACTGAAGAAATAAATTCCTAAGAGCACCGACCCCTGATCTGTTAGTAACCATGATGATGTAGTGAAGGCAGAATAATACTCTGAATGTTAATTAATGCTGGCTAACTAGCATTTTTGGCTTGTCTTTTTAACAATGGCTAGCCTTAGCTCTACAAGAAAAAAACTCACAAATTTACATAAAAAAAGGATACAAGAGAAGCACTTGAATACTCTCAGAAATCCTCTGAGATCAAAGTCATGAATTTCCAAGACAAAAAAAATCCAATTTACAAGATCTGATATTCTATGAGCTTCATAGTCTTAAATCTACAAGAAAAAAAATCACAAATTTATAAGAAAATACTTGAATATTCTCAGATATTCTCTGTCTCTCCCAAGACAAAAAAAATCAAATTTACAAGAAGAAATTTGAATATTTCATAGTTGTAAATCTATAATCAGAAAATTAAAAATTAGCAGAAAAATTAATTTTTGAATTTTTTTTTTAATATTCTCTGAGATTTTATAATAATCTACAAGAAAATAATCACAAATTTATGAGAAAAAAGCCTGCAGGTTCAACATGTCTGGCAGTATGAAAATTAATTTGAGAATTGAAGAAGTTAAAGATATGAGAGAGAAACTGGCAAATGAGATAAGATAATGATAATGAATGAAAATATTAATGTATTTATTTATTTAGGCACAATTTTCCTTTACATTCACCTTTATTTCCCTGAACTTATTTATTTCTGTATTATTTTGTTTTTACATTCCTTTAAATGTAAAAACAAATACAAAATAAAAGCAATAAATAAATAAAAATAAATGCCAAAATATTATACATACATTTTTAAATTAATAAATACAGAAATAAATGAAAGGGAAAATGAAACAGGGGAGAAAATAAATAAGGATATTAATACAAAGATAAATAAACAAATAAACAATAAAATAAATATCAATTTAGGTCACATTTTTTCAGTTTATTAATGGCTATTTTGATTTTTAATATTATTTTTGCTGCATTTAATAACATTTATTTATTGATTAATTTTTGATTTTGGCAACAAGAGAGAGAACCTGAATCTTTCTCCTACTATCATTCTACACTATTACTGAGCAGCAAATAAAAATAAAAAAGCCAGAACAAAGAGATAAGTGAGACTGGACACCAGTATAAAAACTGTCTGATCCACTGGTCAAACTGTGAACATGGTGGACAGAAAACCAACGTGAAGATGTGACAGACACTCGTTCAGATGAGGACTCTGGGCTATAAAACTACTATCAGATATATTCCAGTAATGCTCCACCTCTTCCTGTACGCAGATATATACTAAGGACAATTCATGTGATGATCAGAGCAGAGATGGGCAGAGAGACGGTTTACCTGGACGTCATGGATCACCTGTTGGTGCTGATGCTGTTGCTGTGGAGCTCAGGTAGGACTCTGCTTTAAAGATGATGTCTTATTAGTCTTATATTTGCATTGATCTTTAAATCAGAGAACAGAGTGATCACACACACACTAACATCACATTCACTCCTACGTTGATAAGAGTAGTTGATTGACAGCCCTAGATTTGGACCGTTGGACAGACAAAATGAGACATTTAAAGGCATCACCTTGGACTCTGACAAACTGTGCTGCACATTTTTCACTGTTTCCTGATGTTTTATAGACTCAGTGATTGATTACTCATAGATTCATCAGCTATTAATATAGTTGCAGTAATTCAGTGGCCTCTCAGTGGCTCTGCTGATGTTCACACATCTACCGGAAACTGACAGCATTAATCAGATAGGAACATCTCAGCCCGTCCTGGTTGTCATGGTAACAGAAACCACAGTTTTATCATCTGTAATCTGTCAGCAGCACCTTATGAAAAATAAACAGTTTTACAGAAATGAAGTTCAGGTAAATTGATCGGAAATTTCACCATCTTTTACCTGATGTCCAACCAGGGCTGATGGGAAATGTAGTCCACTGAAGAAATAAATTCCTAAGAGCACCGACCCTGATCTGTTAGTAACCATGGTGATGTAGTGGAGGCAGAATAATTCTCTGAATGTTAATTAATGCTGGCTAACTAGCATTTTTGGCTTGTCTTAGCTCTACAAGAAAAAAAACTCACAAATTTACATGAAAAAAAGGATATTCTCTGGGAAAACCCCCAACAAATTCTCAAGAAAAAATTGTGATATTCTCTGAGATATTGAAGTCGTAAATCTACAAGTAAAAAAAAAAACAAAACATAAATTTACGAGAATTTTTTTAATATTAAGATTAAAGTCATGAATTTCCAAGACAAAAAAAATCCAATTTCTGACAAAAAAAGTAGAAAATCTTTGAGATTATTATGTTGTAGATAATAAATACATAAATAAATAAATAAATAAATAAATAAATAAGAAAGCAAATTAAAAATAGTGGAATGTAAACTCACTACAAAGACACATAAATTCACCAAAAGACATTAAAAACCACCACAAAGCCACTAAAAACCACCACAAATATACTAAAAGACACTAAAAAGCCACTAAAAATCAGAACAAACAAATGTAAAACCACCACAAATGCACTTAAAACCACCACAGACACTAAAAATCACCACAAATGACTGTAAAACCACTACAAAGACCGGTATAGCTACCATAAAGACAATAAAAATAACCACAAAGGCACATAAAACCACAACAAAGACACTAAAAACACCACGACATAAAACTACCACAAAGCCACATAAAACCACCATGAATGCAAGTAAAACCAACACAAAGGCACTAAAAACCACCACAAAGACATGAAAATTCACCAAAGACCCTAAAAACCACCACAAAGACGCAATCACAAAGACGCAACCACAAAGACGCAACCACAAAGACATTAAAAACCACCACAAAGGGATGTCAAACCACCACAAAGCACGTAAAACCAATATAGACATGTAAAACCACCACATAAAGGCACTAAAACCACCAAAAAGAAAAGTTAAACCACCACAAAGACACAAAAACCACTAAAACCCACCACAGTCATGTAAAACCACCACAAAGACATGTAACACCAGCCCACAAAGGCACGTAAAACTGAGTCAACAGAGACACTAAAAATCACCACAAAGGTACGTATTACCACCACAAGGGCACATAAAACTACCACAAAGGCACATACAACTACAAACAGACCTAATACCACTACAAAGACATGAACAACCATCACAAACATGTGTAAAACCACAATGAAGACAAACAAAACCACCACACCACATGAAGACAATGCTTATAAGAGTGGTTATGTGACTCCATCCCTATATAAGGAAAGGAATTTCTGTTAGGTTCTTTAGCTAATTATTATTAGCTACTGATGACATTACCAGGAGACTGGGCAGTACGGCAGGACACAAGGTCAAGGTTGTTTGCGTATGACAACACCTAGACGAGACAGTTATCTCATCACGATGGGTTGTGGAAACATGAAACAAACTACAACTAAAACCCAGGAGCACCCAGGAGAATCTCAGGCAGACGGCCACAGAGAAGGCGGGACCCCTCAGGAGGAAGACCACGGAGAAGGCAGGACCTCTCAGGAGGATGACCACGCAGAAGGCGGGACCCTTTGGGAGGTCACGACAGGGATCTTGGGCTGTTCAACCCAGCAAGGACAGGAGATGACTACAGCCCAGCAGGGACTGGGGATGGCTGTGGCCCAGCTCTAACCGGGGATGGCCCCTGAGTAGCTGTCGGCTGGACTCCCAACAGGAAACGTAGAGCAGGTGTTGTCTAAACTTGCGACAAGAAACGCGGAGCAGGTCTCGGCCAGACAGCCGACACAGGAACTGGCGTGATGTCAGCCGGGCCAATGGGCAACTTAGTTTATTAACATCTCTGAGACCCACTCCTCTTGGGGATATCACCAAGTGAGTTTCAAAAAACGGCGAGAACTGAGGCTGGTAGAGAGACTGCTGGGAAATGGGCTGATGCTGGGGCAAAGGCTGTTCTGATTGTAAGACTGCTGAGGCGTGGGCTGAGGTTAGGAAGAAAAAGAAAAAGAGAAAATTATTTTTTTTTCCCCCCGGGAGAAATTATTTTTTTTCTCTTTTTTTTTTTTTTTTACACTTTACTCACACCAAACACACACAAACACAAACATAAAATAATTGAAAAATTTTAAATTTATTGGGCTCCTCCCCTCCCCCCCCCCCCATTTGGGGGTTTGTTCCCTCCCCCGGGGCCCCCCCCCCCTCCCCCAGAAGGTACCCGCCCCCCCCCCTCCCCCTATTCACTCCCCTTTTTTTCTCCCTTTCGGGGTTTTAACCGGTCCCCCCCCCTTCCCCCAACCCACCCCCTACAGACTGAGCTACTGCCGCCGCGGGCTGAGGCTAGAAGCTCAGGAAGCCAAGGTGAATAGATCGGAGTTGAGACTGGCAAACAGCAGGCTGGAGGCACACTGGAGGCTTGCTGACGGGAGTCTAGACTGGGAAGAAGGCTGGTGACTTGCAATGAGAGCTTATGGGTTTGCGTGAACCGGTTGAGCCTTTCACGAACAGCATTCAGGTGTGCTAGAAAGTGGCTCACCCACAGCTTCTCCTTTAAATAGTGCTGTTGAAGAGCGAGTTGATCCAGTGACTTTCAATATAAAACAGGAAACAAATTACAACAACAACAACAACCAAAGGTCCATGACATCCACACAAGGCATAGGAAAGCACAGTGTTATCACTAGATGAGTGACAACTTTGTTTCAGCTAATTTTCTGTGTTCTATGACAGCATGGAGGAATTGGCACGCTAAACTAACTAAATAGCCAGCCGTCCGACCAGCAGGTTGGTGGCGAACAACAGCACCGTAAAAATAAAAATTTTTTTTTTTTTTTCCCCAGTGGGGAAAAAAAATTTTTTCCCCCTTTTTTTTCCAAACACAATAAATATAAAATATATATATTTATAAAGGGATGTTTGAGAGGGGGGGGGGGCCCCTGACAAGCGCCCAGAGCAGTTGGGGGTTTGGTGCCTTCCTCAGGGGCACCTCGGCAGTGCCCAAGAGGTAAACTGGACCTCTCCAGCAACCAGTTGGCTGGTCTGGGGGATTTGAACCCCGGTCCCCCCCCTCCTAACCCAATTCCTTACGGACTGAGCTACTGCCGCCCCAGTAGCTGAAGCTGAAGCTGAAGGCGTATAAATCTTTGGCTGCCTATAGTTAACTATCCTTCAGTAAAGTCAGTCAAAAAGAGAGACAGACAATAAGTGTTTCAGCGATGGAGAGAAAGGGTTGCTAATATTTTAGCCCTCTGCTTACCACAGCCAAAGAGGCATCTTTTATCTCTGTGATGTTGTCCCTTCTAGCTTAACTGGCCGGGTAAAACGTGATATTATGAATCCTACTATAGCGAAGGCATTACCTGCGCTACTCTGATTGGTTTACCATGATATTCTTACCCTAACCCTAACCAATTTCATTTCTCATGCTGAAACCTAACCAAGCCCACCAACAAAGTGTGTACTAGCCAATCAGAGGCAGCCTTTGCTATTAGAGGATTCAACTAGTTATCTTATTTATTTTATTGTTGCAGAATAAATTTTTAACTGATTTGTAACATGTAGATATTCCTTTTGTGATGCTGCACTGTAGATTAACTGAATTGATGAGGATATTTCCAAAAATGTTTTAAAAACGTATTCCTTTAACTCTATATAAACTGACTTGTGTTGTGTGTATCCACATGTTCACCTAATAAACTGGTAAAATGGCTCCAGAATAACTTCACTGAGGTGTTTTTGAGCCGCTAGAAAATTCCTGACAAAACAACCTGAGAGTGTTTGTTCTGTCTACGGCTGTGATCCAATCATGCTGCTTTATCATTCCTCAGGACTCCAGACTGAAGGACAACACAACTCAGCAGGTAAATAGAGAAAGAAAAGACAAATAAAGGATTGTTAAAGCAGACCCAGTTTTGGTTTAACCTAAAATAAATTCACTTCTTTTACTGATGACTCTCTTGTTTCTGTTCAGAGTCTGATGTCAGGATGGTGGGAGGAAACAGTCGCTGTGCAGGAACACTGGAAGTGAGTCGCTGGGGACAGTGGAGAGCTGTCGGTGACGTTAACTGTGACTGGACCATGAGGGATGTAGCTGTTGCTTGTGAAGAGCTCGACTGTGGCTCTGCTGTTTCTGTAGAAATGAGAAGGGATCTCTCAATCAGAGATGTGTGGTGGATCGAGTCTGAATGTGTTCAGCAGCGATCTGGTCTCAGCGGGTGTACAGTACCAAGGCACTCTCCCTTTTTCCTGGATCTCACCTGCTCAGGTAAGCTTAACAGTGACATCATCTATGACAGTAATGGACACAGGTTGACAGACACATGCAGCAGCTACAGTAGAATGGCAGCAGACTGACTCCAGCAGTCATGACTGAGTCTGATGAGCTGCAGGTGCTGAATGTAGTGAGATATATATCTGTATAGAGGAAACATATATGTCAGCTCCAGCAGCTTCATTAGCTGCCACTATAACAGGCACCAGTGACATACTGGCCACAACATTGAGCAGCTCAGCTTTGCCAGGGGCTCGTCAGTATCTCCACACCCACGTGGCGTCCTTCACCCTGGGAAACTCCTTAAAAAGACAGAGTCCAGCCCCTATCCCTTTTACATTTTAGGGATCATTTTCTAACTGATTCCTATTGTGGACTACAGATCTTAGAAAAATAAAGTCTGAAAACTGAGCAGAAGAAACAGAAGAGAGAAATCTGCAGATGATGATGATGTGTTATTGTTTGACCAAGACATGATGTAATTATAAACAACAATGACTTTAAAAAGACGTTGTTAATGATGAACTCGTGTTGGAATTGTGCCGAGTCCAGTTTGAGTGACTGAATTGTTGATTCATGACATCTTCATTATTGTGTGTCTGTTGTCTTTTCTCTCTCTCTATTATATCCTCTCACATCTCTCCAGACTCTGTCAGGCTGGTGAATGGGACTAATCTCTGTTCAGGCAGATTGGAGGTGAAATCTAACCAGTCTAACCAGACATGGTCCTCAGTATGTGACGCTGACTTTGACCAGCAGGATGCAGAGGTGGTCTGCAGGGAGCTTGGTTGTGGGGCTCCTTCAGTTTTCCAGGGGGCACTCTATGGAGATGTGGAGGCTCCAATGTGGACCAAAGAGTTCCAGTGTGGAGGAAATGAGTCTGCTCTCCTGGACTGTAGAAGATCAGGCTCAGAGAGAAACAGCTGCTCACCTGGCAAAGCTGTTAGACTCACCTGCTCAGGTAGAAGAGGAGCTGCAGCTTTGATCTGGTTCATTTCTGTTCAAATGAAACACTATTTTTTTAACTGATTTTTTTATTACTGACTCTCTTGTTTCTGCTCAGACCCTAATGATGTCAAGTTGGTGGGAGGAGGTAGTCGCTGTAATGGAACACTGATGTTGAAACTTCAGGGAGACTGGAGACCAGTGGATTATTATGGCTGGTTTCTGAAGGCAGCAAATGTCGTCTGTAGAAAGATGGACTGTGGCTTTGCTGTTTCTCTAGGACTGAGAGGGGAGACCTTTGTCAGATCTGTGTGGAGTATCAGCTCTGTCTGTGTTCAGTCTGGATTTGCTCTGAGGGAGTGTGCAACATCAACGTACTCTCGTTCCATCCTGGATCTCACCTGCTCAGGTAAGCCTAATGGTGGCATCATCTATGACAGTAATGTACCCAGGATGACACACACAGTCACCAGCTAGAATGGCAGCAGACTGACTCCAGCAGCCATGAAGGAGTCTGATGAGCCGCAGCCTCTATAAATCAGATGCTGAATGCAGCAGGATATATATATATATATATCAGTATATATATAAAACATACTGTACATGTCTGCTGCTTCAGGAGTCCTCTGGGCCGACCAGTAACCAGCCTCAAATGACTCCTTCTTCAACTTGACAGCTTTCTTAGCTGCTGGTTTCCACCAGCAGCTTCTTTAGCTGCCACCATAACAGGCACCAGTGACGTACTGGCCACAGCTTTAAGTCCAGCCCCTATCCCTTTTAGATTTCAGGGATCATTTTTATTCCAGGTTACAGATCCTCTTAGAAAATTAAGAAAGAATGAAAACATCTGTGTGGAGCACAACGATTGTGGAGTAGCTGAGCAGAAGGAACAGAAGAGAGAAATCTGCAGATGATGATGTTGTGTTATTGTCTGATGAAGACATGTTGTCAATATAAATGATAATGACTTTAAAAAGTTGTGCTCTGTTGTTAATGATGAACTCATGTTGGATTTGTGCTGAGTCCAGTTTGAATCACTGAATTGTTGTTTAATGACATTTTCATCATTTTGTATCTGGTGTCTTTTATCTCTCTGTATTTATTTTATATCTTTCATCTCTCCAGACTCTGTCAGGCTGGTGAATGGGACTAGTTTCTGTTCAGGCAGACTGGAGGTGAAGTCTAACCAGTCTAACCAGTCAACCAGTCGTGGTCCTCAGTTTGTAATGCTGACTTTGACCAGCAGGATGCAGAGGTGGTCTGCAGGGAGCTTGGCTGTGGGGCTCCTTCAGTCCTCCAGGGGGTGCTTTATGGAGATGCAGAGGCTCCAATGTGGACCAAAGAGTTCCAGTGTGGAGGTGATGAGTCTGCTCTCCTGGACTGTAGAAGATCAGGCTCAGAGAGAAACAGCTGCTCACCCGGCAAAGCTGTTGGACTCACCTGCTCAGGTAGAAAAGGAGCTACAGCTCTGATCTGGTTCATTTCTGTTCTAATGAAAGTCACTTCATTCTTTCGTGATGACTCTCTTGTTTCTGTTCAGAGTCTGTCAGGTTGGTGGGAGGAAGCAGTCGCTGTGAAGGAACACTGGAGGTGAAACATCTGGGAGAGTGGAGACCAGTTGATAATGATTACTATGACTGGACCCTGAAGGATGCAGCTTTTATTTG
Source organism: Pterois miles (assembly GCA_947000775.1). NCBI lineage: Eukaryota > Metazoa > Chordata > Actinopteri > Perciformes > Scorpaenidae > Pterois > Pterois miles. Next base: position 44,649 of record CAMQGK010000530.1, on the reverse strand, counting down.
TAGAAAGTTGGACTGTGGCTCTGCTGTTACTGTAGGACGGACAATGGAGTCTTCACGCAGATCTGTGTGGATTATCAGCTCTGACTGTGTTCAGTCTGGATCTGCTCTGATGGAGTGTGTAACACCAGATACCTCTGCCTTCATCCTAAATCACACCTGCTCAGGTAACTCCATCAGTGACATTATGTATAACATCATCTCATCTGAGACAAGTGAAATCACATCCCTTTTCAGGGTCTATTTTGTTGAAGGGAGGGTGAATGTTATGTTTCATCATCTCAGTCATCTCTCTGTGTTTACAGACATGCTGCTTCAGCCCAACATATCTGCATCCTCCATGGACAGGGTCTCCGAGGCCCAGCAGCAGGGGATTCAGGTGCTCAGGGGCTCCACCTTCACCATCAGCTGCTCCATCCAGCCACAGTACCCAGGAGGCTCCTTCCAGCTCACCTTCACCTCCTCCATCTCAGCACAAAACAACACCCAGCTAGCTGTAAATCACTCTGCCCAATTCCTGTTTCCTGCTGCAGAGCCCGCCCACCAAGGAAACTACCGCTGTGTTTATCACATCTATGTTTTTTCTCACAACTTCTCCTCTGAGAGCCGTCTGCTCTTTCTCACTGTCGCAGGTAAGCTGACTGTTTACATGCAGGTCTATTAAATGTGATTGGTACTAACAGAGTGAAAATGATCAGCTGTAGTGTTCGTGTTTTTTGTCTATCACCATCTTGATTTTTGGCCATAGCCATCTTGGTTTTTGGTCATTGCCATCGTGGTTTTTGACCATCACCATCTTGGTTTTTGACCATAGACATCTTGGATTTTGGTTGTAATTAACTTTGATGAACTGAAAACACACTGTGAAAGAGGTAAAGTTGTAACACAAAAACACAGACAACTCCCAGACCGGCCAACACCATGGTATCAACTTTCAACAACAACAATCACAAGGTAGCCCTAAAGCATCCCCTTATTTATGGTGTATTTGACTCTAAATGGGACCAAGATTTACTAAATGAAGAGGAAATAGTTGTTTTCTTTACAGAGCAAAAACTATATCAACACAATGAAAATATTACATCAGGTGAAAACATTTAATATGAAGTAAATATGAAGTGTGATAAGTTGTTTGCCAAGTCTCCATGCTGAAGTGATTTTAGATTTCATGTCACTACAGTTTGTGTTCAATAGGAGCTGTGGGACTCATGATGTGTGATGTGATGACTGTCATGTGTTTGATCAGATCCAGCTCCTCTTATCATCAAATCGGTCATCCTGCCTCTGACTCTGCTGTTGGTCTCCACTGGCCTTTACTTCTACTGTAAGGTACTGACACACATCTGTTGTTCAGACCACTGACTGACATGAAGCACTCAGTCTGTGTTTATTGAAATGAAGAGAGAGCAGTGATGCAGGAAGTCACATCTGTGTGCTGTCATGTGTCTCCAGGCCAGCAGGGGGCAGAAGCTGGGCAGACAGGAGAACATTGAGCAGCATTATTATAACCTTGGTGCTCCTGCAGCTGAAGGAGGGCCGACTGAAGAGGAAGGAGCTCAGGGAACCGAGTAGCACCTCCATAGAGCTCATCTCACATCCAGATGGATTTATAACATACAACCCACCAGCAGCAGTTCATTTTATACACATGTTCCCTTTAAACAAGCTGTAAATATTATATTGCATTACATATGATATTTTTCTTACTCTCAACAAGAAAACCAACAACGTAGACTAGAGCCGACGATGTGAGCGGTTAGCTTGGTGTATCAGGACCTTTACAACAGCCGGCTACTCCCGAGGATGGCTTAAATGCAGAGGTCAGATTTCATGTTTATATGACGATTCTAATAAAGTTTAAGACAGATAACCAGGCCAAAGGGAGTTTGTCGCATATTTACATAACAGCTAGTTTGGCCCTCAAACAAAACAAATTAGAGTGGAGCTGGAGCTGAGGTCACTTTAGGACGTCTGCTCAAAACCATTTAAAGACAATATGAGACCATTTTATGACAGAATAAAAAAAATAAACACACATACTTACTGCACAAAGATATTTAGTACTAGTAGTACTTTAACAAAGTACTTTTTTAAAGTCAGGTCCAGGTGGATCATTATTGGACGACAACCATTTAACAACCAAAACCAAAGCAGAGCATCATCAGAAGGAGAACTTTACACTCACCTGTGCAGATCTGTGTTCAAATATGCTCCAGATATTCGGTTTTCATGTCACCATTGTTGCTGCTGGATCAGGACTCATGTTTGCTGGGGGAGATGAAATGAATAAGATCACTGTGATAAATGAATCATCATCATCTACTATGTTCAAATAAATAAAAATGCTTTCAGAAACTATGAAACTGAATGAGCTGATTTTACATTGTGAAAATGTTTGGTTTGGTTTCTCTGTATGTTGAGCGCTTTGGATTCACCAGAGAAGACGTCAATGCTTTGGTTATGACTTACTATCTCCTTATTACCAGAATACATCTGATAATTCACAGAAAACTTGTTAATGATGAGATATCAATGTAATTATGAGAAAAGGTTAGGATGGTTATCTCTCTTTGAGAGACAGAGGAGTGATGGAGCTGCCTGATTTAACTAGTCTGAGACATTAATGTGACTGAGTCATGTGGGCTCTAGTATTATTAGTAGTAGCATAAACTACTAACTTATCCTCTGATGTACAGATGTCTCTTTATACATTTCAGTCCAAAATGGCGCCATCTAGTGGCTGTTGAGAAAAAAACACCTTGTCTTTTTGCTTCTGTGCTCTTTAGTGTGAATATGGTGAATGGCAACGGTACACATAAAAATGTGGACAGCTCTGACCATCCTGTTATGTTGATTTGAATGTTAATGTCTGTTCAGCTCTATTCTATTTCTATGCTTAAAACACACCAACATTACACATGAAAACATATTACAAAGGTATCAGCAGTGCAAACAAAGTCACCAGGCTGCTGCAACCTGATGGTAATCATCCTTATCAACTTGTGGGATTGGGTGCTGATTCGATATGTATCATGGTTTTTAAGTACTGCAATTCTGCAATAGAGAAAAGATATTTTTTGAGATTTTACAGTATGATCTACAAGAAAAAAAATTAATGAGATAAATCTCAAGGACGAAGAAAAACTACCCTCTGACCCATCCTTTATAGTCAAAAATGCAAGAAAAATAATCTCAAATTCACGCGAAAAAAACAACATAGATAATATGGTAAGGTGATAAAAAATGAATTGTTGTAAAGTTACATTAGTGTATGTTAAAAACATCACAGTATAGTATGTCAAAAGAGGTAAAAAAAAAAAAAGTCATAGTATAGTATGTTGAAAAAAGCAGTAAAAAGTCATAGTATGACGAAATAAATCAGTAGTCTGTCAAAAAAGTGAAAGTCATAGTACAGCACGTTGAAAAGATTAGTCATAGTATGTCAGTGTTTAAAAAAAGTCATAGTATCATAGTCATAAAAACTGATTAAAAATCATAGTATAGCATGATGAAAAAGGTCATACATAGTATGACAAAAAAATTATAAAAGTCATAGCACAGTATGTTGAAAAAAATAGTATAGTATGTTATAAAAGGCGATAAATTCAGTAGCATGTTAAAAAAAAAGTGGTACAAGTCATTAGTATGTCAAAAGTGTCATATTATAGTATGTTGAAAAAAGTGATAAAGATATAGTATAGTATCTTGAAAAAAGTGATGAAAAATTCATAGTACATTTAGTTGAAAAAAGTCATGGTATGTCGCAAAAAAGTAGTTTAAAAAAAACTCATAGTATGTCAAAAAGAGAAAAGACATGTATACTATGTCGAAAATAGCAATGAAATAGTTGTAGTATAGTCCATGGAAAAAAATGAAAAATGTGACAGTAAGCTGAAAAAAGTCATAGCATAGTACGTCAAAAAAAGTGATTAAAAAGTCATAGTATAGTATTTCCAAAAAAATCATAGTATACGGTGTCATGAAAAGTACTAAAAAAAAGAGTCAACAGTATTTGTTGGTTTGTATTTATATCAAAGTATTCACTGATTTTAACCGTTGAGAGGACATTTAACGATTTGTAACAAGCTGTAAATCCAAGATAATCCAAGGAATAAATCCAAGGACTCGGCTCTGGCTTATGGCCGACAATATACTTTTCATTGTAAGGAATAAATGGGTAATTATGAGAGAAATTTCACTAAGATATGACAGTAAGATCTGGTAAAGTCAGTATTAGTCCCAGTCTGACACCTTCACATGTGAATTTTAACATTAATTACAAATTGATCCTAATCTGATTACTGACTATTTTCAGTATGCTGGAGCTCAAACAAAAAGTGAATAGTCACAGCAGCCTAATGTAGTTTTCAGATTCAGATGGTTTATTAGGGCATAATTTAATCAAATAATCACAATTCTATTTAAAACGGTGATGCTGCACAATTGGTCCATCTTACTGTTTATGTCAAGTTTACAGCTTCCTCAAGTTAGGACTCACCCACTGTAGTACTTAAATTCACTTTACTTTGTTATTGTGGGACTGCTCAGCATTCTCACTATTGTTTTCCTACAAATTAAAAAAAAAAAATATTCAGTTGTAAATATTTAGCTTTTTTTTCAGTGTAACTTAATGGAGAAGAACTTCCAATCCTCTTAAACATACTTCTCTTTGATATAGTACTGCTTTCACATACTTGCTACAAACTTCATTTAAACTTTGAACAAGTTACAAGACTGTGAAATATTAAAGGTATGATTCGGCTTATTGATATATTTTATATTTTTTAATATTACAGTTTATGTTTTACTCTGTTTTCAACTTTTTCTGAGTTTATAATGGGTGTGTATTGCACTCATACTCACTCACAGTCTAATTCTTAATACATTAAAATGTAGACATTGTTTCTGGAGCCACTGATGGTACCTTTATTTGTCCAGCATACCACTGCAAAAGGTCAAGAATGATCTTCCATGCTCCAGTATGCTGATGCTGACTGATGGATGGATCCATGTTGATTCCAAAGCATGGACTGTATCACGCCGAAGTCTGAAGTAGTGGGTTTAAGTCATGTGATCAGGACCAGGTCTCACTCTGGAAATGACCCGTCCTCTCCATGGTTGCCAGCATCTGCTCGGCATCCTCAGCGGACATGCCTCCCTGCTGCTGGAACACCTCCTTCAGAGCATCACACACACTGGCTGGCATCTCTTTAGCACTACTGTATAGAAGGAAAAAACGACAGGATCAGCACTAAATACTCACAGTCACTCTGTGTTTGTACTTTATTTAATACTGTATTCAGCTACATTCCAGCATCAAACACAAAAAGTGGTAGATTTATTTTTGTCACACATCTCTGCTGAGGATTCTGGAGCTTGTGTCATGAAGTCCATTAATCTTTATTATTTTAGTCTGGACAAATCCTCTCAAGATAAGCGATAATCATGACAGATGATCTTTCTAAATGTCAGTTAAGCGAACATTAAAGAATAACCCTGTTATGTGAGAAATTTAGGAGGATGAAGCTCTAAAGATTGATGAGCTGAGTACGAATGATGGGTCTTAAACTGCTCAGGGATATTTTCTTCACCAGAGAGAGACAGGAGGGGAAGAGAAGGTTGACTATGTTTCTGTAAGATGTTAATAATGATAATTTCCATGAAGAAAGCTTTGAACTATTCGGTACAGCGCTACAAATTTACTGGTTTGTCCAGTATTATTTTTGCTGGATCAGATATATGAAGCGATTCACTCATTTCCTTTTACTTTTCTTTCATGCTGGGATGCCTTTTGGCAAAACAAATAATCTTGATGAAATGGAAAGTGCACTAAAACCATCCTGTTTCGCGATAACTTGAGCTGCATAGCTTCATATAATTGAATGACGGCTGGATTTTGTCCACCATCTCTTCCGCTGAAAGCTCTTTAGGAAGGGATCCCTGAACGGCTGATGAATGTTTATGTGGGCACCTGTCCATTGTTTTAAGACAAAATGGTAAGTTTTGGTGCCTTGAACCCACCCGGTGATGTAAAAGTAAGCACTTCTATTGGCAATCAGGTCCCACAGGAGCTCAGCATTCTCCTTCACACGGTGCTGCACGTACACTTTTTCCTCCTGAAGTACAAAAACATTCAACCGCATTATTAGCCACAAAGGATAAACACAGCCACAGTTCCAGTGGATAGGCTTTAACGAAAAAAAAAAATGAAAATACAGAAAAAAGAGAAATACAAGGAAAAAAATAAAAATCCAGGATAAAAAATACAAGAAAAAAATAAAAATATAGTTAAAGTTAACGTTTCTGTCCTTTCCTGTGATCACTGATTTGTGTGTTAAGTCAGTGTGTCTGACCTGGTCTCGTGAAAAGGCAGTAAACAGAGTCAGGTGTCCGGTCTTCATCATCTCCTCCCACTCTGAACTGAAGTAGAAGTCTTTGGACTCAGAGCGACAGCCAAAGAACAGGACGTTGGCTAAACAGCAGTAAGAAAAGGAGGATGTCAGAGCTGTGAAATGATGTGATGTGATGTGAAGTGAGGTCATTCATCAAGAGAATAAGAGAGAAATTCAGAAAAGACCGTCTCACTGTTTTTTCCCTCAGCAATCCTCTCTTGTAAAGCCGACCTGAAGGGTGCCACTCCTGTTCCAGGTCCGACCATTATCACAGGGGTGTCCTTATCTTTTGGGAATGTCATGGTTCCCTTCTTCACCCACAGAGGCACATACACATCCCCTGAAACACAATTTAGTACAGTTCAAAATAATGTCACATGACGTTTGTGATGTAATGCAACAGACGTACTTATACTCCGTTATGTTTTGTTTTTTTTAATAAACTGTAGGACTTGATGGGAATTACAGTAGTTACTTAAAACTATATTTGATCATATTTAATCAGATGTCTCCCCATTTTCTGATCTTGTTGATGCTGTTTATCTCCATGATGACCTGCTGTCTTGATAAATTCTGTTTAATGTACATTTCCACAGCTTTAATTCAGTACAACAGTCATATCACCACTCTGCTGCTCTCAGTTTCTCCATTTAAAAGAAATACTGTTACTACTCACTAACTGACTGCAGTCTGTTGTACTTTGCAGTTTGTTTGTTTGTTTGTTTGTTTGTTTGGGTGAAGCTATCAACAGTGAAACACCTGCATAGATTTTTCACATTAGAAGTATTCCAGTGGTTAAAAACGTAAAATCCCTGACTTTCATGGTAGGCTTTTAATATGAAACATCTGCAGGTTTATGCTGTTTTGGGGGGGGGGGGGAAAAAAATCACAAAAATCAAGATTACAAATCAAATGCAGTTAAATTGAATCAAGGAAATACTGTATAGTAGCAGTGTAAATGAGTGAACATGCAGTAAATGATTGGAAATGAGTGAGTGTGCAGTAAATGAGTGATTGTAAAGGAGGGTGTGCAGTAACTGAATGAATGTAAATGAATAAATTTGTGCAGTAAATGAGTGAATGTACATGAGGGTGTGCAGTAAATGAGTGAATGGAAATGGATGAAAGTGTGCAGGAAATAAATGAGTGTATATGACTGAATGTGTGCAGTAAATGCATAGAAAGAATGAGGTGAGAGACCTTGCACAGGGTCCAGGGAGGCTAACCAGGTGGAGCAGAGGCCTTTTCGTGGTTTATACATCTTGGTTTTGTAACGAACCACAGCTACCAGGATTTGAAGCCTGTGTGGGTGAGTCTGTGTGGAGAGAATAGAATAACACAAGATTTCACTATCATTTACAGCTTCGCTGAATGCATCCAGCTGGAACACAACGTATTTTCTATTTTCATAGTAGTTAAATAGATGTCATGAAGGACGAGCTACCTGAAGAGAGGAGGCGATGGAGAATGAGCGAGGCTGGATCTCAGGGAATAGGTCTAGGAGATAGTCTACTTTGAGTTCTGCTGTAGTATGGGGGAAATCTTCCAAGACCTGTGACAGCAAGAGCACAAAACACAGGTCAAAGGACATGTTTACAAGTGTAAAGCCTCTATGTCCAGGATCTGAACAGGTCTGTCTCCTACAGATAGCAGCAAAACAGACAGTGAGGCAGGCAGCAATGTATTAAAAGTAAAACTTCAGCTAATTTTTCTGCAAAAAAATGCCATCAAAGCAATTAAAAAGATGCTATAATCACAGATAATCCTACACACAAAGGTTTTAAAATAAGTAAAATGCTAAATCAATGGCAAAGTTTTAATTGAAACCATGTACTATTTTTCTCCCAGCTCGCAGTCCAGCACCGACTCTAAGCCTGAGAAGTCACCTCGAGCGTGGTGCGTCTGGGCCGGTTGCAGTAGCTGTGCAGCTCATCTTGGCCTGCCGCTGAGCTGAACTCCATCAGCTTCTCTTGCTCCAACTCGTTGGTGGCAAAGGTAGACAGCAGCTCAAAGAAGGAGCGGCGGGGCACAGCAGCAATGTCCAGGTAGCACTCCACCAGGTGGCGCACAGTGCAGGGCTGAGGAAGCCTGGTCTGAACTGAGAAGAAAGGTCTATGATCATTTCACCATTGACGGTCTAATCACAGTTTTTCCTCAATCGCTTTGCCTCATTTCTTTCTCTAAACTGTATGTACAATTGTCACATCTGTTTGATAGGACATCACAACTCTATTGCATGTCGACAAAAGGTAGCAAGTCACCCAAAACACTTCATTCATGCTTCAAAACTGAGTTATTGTGTCAGTAAAATGGCCAACGCCACCAAAATGACAAGTAGTTTTGTCATCGTGAGTCAAAATGTTTAGATGCATTTTCATACTGGAAATGAACCCTGGAAATGTTTCTTATATACTAATCTCTGCTTTGTTCTACTTTTTGTTGACACAGACAGCTTTCTGTACGATACCAGAATGTAAAAGTGTGTTGCTTTCATTAGTTTGAGAGCCTGCCCTTTTCCAAACAGACAGGGTCAGTTTACGAGAATACACTCTTACATCTACACTCAGTCATGGGCTTACTTAATTTGTTTGCTATGAACCAAAAGTCATGAATAATGCACACTGGAAAAACACATCTTCACACACTTACCTACAGTGTTGTCTGTGGTAGTGAGTGTGAACCTGGCCTCTGGGTCTAATCTCAGTAGCTGACAGAATTGCTGTACATCCTCTGGTGAGTTACATGGACGCATCGTCACCACATCACCGGCAGTAAACCTACACAGCAGTACAAAGTTGGATTTCAGACATTTCCTGAGATTTTAAGACATTTTGAGGCCTTCAGGTTATTAGATTTTAGACTTTTGGGGACTTTTAAAGGCCCCGTGGGAACCCTGATTTTCACATCAATTTCATCAGCTAATTTTAGTAGAGAACAAATTTTACCTGTTTAATATCTAACACTGTGCAAGCAGTAAGTGGCAGGTCTTTAACTCCTATTTGCTCACATACTGCATGAAGCATTTTGCTGGATATTCAGTTATTCATCCCTGCAGTTTGTAAATGAAAAATAAAATATATAAGGAGAGTGCTGGTCAGGTTTTTTTTAAGTTTTACAGACTGATCTGATATGAGAAGACTTGAAATTGGCTCTTTCACATCTCACTTTATGTAACTGATTTTTTTTTTTTCTTTTCTGTGCAAAACAGGTGAACATTTATGACGACATAACACATTTACTACAGTGACCTTAGAAGGCAGTACAAGACTCCTGTTTCTCTCTCTGTCTCTACTCGTTTAACCATTTACGGTATCATGGCGACGTTCAATTCAGGCTTGTGTTGTGTTGAAAGTGTTAAAGAAAACTTACAGGACTGACTTGTAAGGCTGCAGTTGTGATTTTTACATAATAGTGAGTAGGGTGCTTAATTTGGACATCTTAAGTTTCTGTCAGATTAACCGGTGTTCATTTGAAGGGAACTCATTACTTACTCAATGTTGGATCCAGTGATATCAAACTCGATGTGCCTCACATCCTGAAAGTGTGACACGTCCGTTACTCTCCTATTGGACACTACTCTGGCAGGAAAGGGATGGGACTGGGAGGGGACAGTCTGCTCTATAGGTATCCTCAGTCTGTCATCTGTCTTCCCTTTCACATCATCCAGGAAGTGGAAAGTGTATGTTGGAGGGAGCCTGCCACAAGAAAGATAAGATAAGATAGATAAGATATTCCTTTATTGGTCCCACAGTGGGGAAATTCACACATTACAGCAGCAAAGTGGATAGTGCAATAAAGACAAGAAGCATAGATTTAAAAACAGTATTAATACAATAAAATAAATAAATTAGTATATACATAATAGAAAAAGTAAAGCCAGAAGTATGTCCTTTATATCAATAAATAAGTTTGTTGTGAATGTGACTGTGATTGTGGTTTTACTGGGAGCAGTGCTGGTTGTGGAGTCTAACAGCTGCAGGCAGGAAGGACCGTCTGTAACGCTCCTTCGTACACTTAGGGTGTAGCAGCCTGTCACTGAAGGAGCTCTCCAGAGCTCTGATGGTGTCTCTCATGGGGTGGGAGTCCTTCTCCATCATGGATGACAGCTTAGCCATCGTCCTCCTCTCTCCCACCACCTGCACTGAGTCCAGAGAGCATCCCAGGACAGAGCTGGCCCTTTTGATGATCTTATCCAGCCTCTTCCTGTCTGCAGCTGTGATGCTGCTGCCCCAGCAAACCACTCCATAAAATATGGCTGATGCCACAACAGTGTCATCAGAGAAGCAAAAAATATATATATATAAAATAAAAAAATATATATATATATATATATATATATATATATATATATATATATATATATATATATATATATATATATATACACACACACACACACACACACACACACACACACACACACACACACACACACACACACACACACACACACTAATAATACTAATATCCAACTGACTAGGATTCAAAGATTCAAAACCCAAACAGGGGTCTGTACTACGAAACAAATTTAACATAACCAGGGTATCTTCTCCTTATCTGGTTTAACTAACTCTAACAAAGAAGATCACGCTAAGCAGTCCTGCGACGGTGGATATCAACTCAGTAAATCAACCAAGGGTTTCTCAGTCTGGCTATGAGCATATTAACATGAAAAGAGTTTGAATTGTCACATATGACCAGTCACAAACATGGACAAGTTTACTGTCAGCAGAGCGGCATATTTTACAAATGACAAGAAAACAAACTTTGACAAATACAAAGAAGATAAAAACATAATCCAGATTAAAATTAACACAGCTGAAGCTGCCAAATGCAGGAAGGACATCTGGCAAAAAAAAAAAAAAAAAAAATTGCCTATGTTTGAATGCATATTAATAGACTTAATTTAAATGTCAGATGAAGTCAGCTCGATGGGGCAATGATATATAAAGCTTACAAAATATATTGGATGAATAAATTACACTTCATTATGTCTTTTAATAAGACTGTGGCGTGTATGACTATTTCAGCCTTCTGTCAGCCACGTCCCATCAACCACAGAAAGAGATACTGTGTCAAATCAAGAGGATACTCACGGTTCATCTTCCCTCATTGGAACCTCATTGGTCAAAGATGGGTACAGAGCAAACACTTTCTCCCAAAATGACGTGAGCCACGGGTCAATCACAGCGTCAGACCTGGTTCAAACACATTTTGAGGTGAGCAAATGCAACAATCACGGTTCGATTCCAGCTGAGAGCATTTGTTGCTTTCTCCCCACTTTCCTACACTGACTGCTGATAAATTATGGATAAAGGACATTTCCATCAGTGAAACAACAGTCATGCCAAACTCACCATGCTGCTCTGAGCTTTAGGTACAGTTTGAATTCACATATTTTTCCCCATATGTTACACTTTGAATTTGTTTTTCAACTGTTGTTCAGTTACCTTAGTGGATGTTTCACATTAAAAAGCCCCTAAGCAGCTTAAAGGGCATAATCTCTTCCTTTCATGGTTATCTTTTAATGTGAAACTTGTGCAGGAAATGCTAAGTTTCATTGTTGTTTCTTTGTAGTTTGTGTTTAGCTGTTGTCAAAGATAAAGCAATCGATTAGTAGATAAAAACAGGATATGTTAAAGAGAAACTGAGAGCAGCAGAGTGGCGAGCATGACATAACAGGAGGAAAGTGGAACATATCTGTTTGTGACCACGGAATGCGCCAAAATATAGAGAGCTTCATTAATGCCCACATGCTTGCCTTACCCCAGGTCATGTTGGTCATCTGCCAGCCCGACAGGCAGCAGCATACTGGAACCCAGCTGCAGAAGGCGCTTGTAAAGCTTCTTGGCCACAAAATTGAACCTAGCAGTGAGAGGGGTTGATGCTTTTAGTAAAAGACCATGAGTCATTCTGAATGTGTACTGTGAGATCTGTAAACCTGAAGAGCACTGACTTAGGATAGGAGGAGTCCCCCAGGCCCAGTACGGCACAGTCCAAGCAACTCAGAGAGCCAGCAGGCAACGACTTCTTAAAGACAAACCTCCAGAAGTTCTTTGAACATGTAGAGTAGAGATGCACAGTAAAACACGAGTGAACAGGGTCAGACAAACTAATTCGTGGCTTTTCTTATTTCAATGTCTTTGTCTGTATTTTGACAAATGCAATAAGTCTGGTATAAAATACGATCAGAACAAAACTATGGTTACAGCATATATGGTTATCTGGTATATAGGTGGTCCAAAAACTAAATTAAACTATGCTCCCTCTTACTGTATGTCTTTTATTATCTTTTAATTTTCTCAGCTGTTTTATTACCTTCATATTATCAGGAGGGTCTCCTTGGCCGGTAGTGGCGCACACAAAAACCACCAGAGACTCTGAGATCAAGTTGGCCTGTTTGAGGAGAGGAAATACCTGTGAGGCAGGGCTTCAGAGTGTGACCATTTTGGTCACATAATGCAACCAAAAATCTGTTGAGTGCACCTGGCAGGTGTGTGTGTGTGTGTGTGTGTGTGTGTGTGTGTGTGTGTGTGTGTGTGTGTGTGTGTGTGTGTGTGACTACACCCTGTACTCCTCGACATCACAACCATAAAACATAGGGATGTACCAATACCAGATCGGATATCGGGCCGATACTGACTCAAACAGCTGTATCAGGAATCAGAGACAATGGGGCTGATCTAATAAAATCTATTCTATATTTATATACTATATACATTATATACCACACTTTTTATTATCTTTGAATTTAGGTTTTTAGTTTAGTAATTTAATTTAGTTTTGACCAATTTGTTGCTACAATAACAAGGTGCCTAATCTGATAGTCTGTAGACATGTAGTCCATAGATAAGATATATTTTAATAAAATACAGTTGTACCAACAGAATACAGTAGAGCATGGAGGCTATTTCCATGCTGCGAGGTAGACAAGCTCTTGTGTCTGCCTGTCTATCACCTGAGGAGCGCAGAGACCCACGGATCCCAGCAGGACGTCAGTTGAATAGGTGGTCCTAAATGTGTCCCAGGACACATTTACGTATGCACTACCAAAGACACATTTGAGTGCATTCACACCTGTACTTAGAGCTGTTCACTTGTGAGCCAATCACAGAGGACGCATGTTAATACCAAGTCTGAAGGGGGCCATACACAAACAAATGTCACCCACCACTACAGGAAACTGAGGTCAATGCCTGGATTTGGCGCTTTAACTCTAAATAGTCAGAGCAATAACAATTCCCCTTGCTTTTCTGAATAACAGCACACTCACCACATTGTAGTTATCCAGAGGCAACACTTTAACCTGCAGCCACCTTCTCTGTGCCTGCCGTGCGATCCTCTGGGCCGTGTCCTGGGCCGTACCCGTCTGGCTGCCATACAGGATGAGCAGAGTGGGCTTTGACATTTTCACTGAGAGAAACAAAGTTACAAAATGCTCTGTTATTCTAGAAGATTATGGGCTTGGAATAGTAAAAAATGAATACGAGAAACAAGTTAAACACAAATTAAATATAAAAAAAGCCTCAGGGTCCAGTGCAGACAAATGAATACTTAGACATTTCTTATATACATAGAGTAGTCTCTGACCGGCAGCTCTAAAGAAGTTCACAGAACATGGTTGTGATGCTTTATACACGACCCAGAAAAACACATCAGATCTTAATGAAAGAAAGAAAGAAAGAAAGATATTCCTTTATTATCCCACAGTGGGGAAATCAGTTACCTCTTTGTCACACAACAAACATCATGGAGATTCAGAGGAGGGGGCTGCTCCTACAACGCCCAAGCAGTTGGGGTTTGGTGCCTTGCTCAGGGGCACCTCGGCAGTGCCCAAAGGAAACGGCACCTCTCCACAACCATTGTCTTGTCCATGGGGTTTAACCCGGGTCCTCCGCATCCTAACCCAAGTCCTACGACACACTCCCCCCAAACAAATTTTACTCCCCCCAAAACAAATTGTTCAAGATGAAAATTGTTATTGATGTACATTGCATAATTTGTTGAGAACAAAATGATGTAACAGCAGTCAATGGAAACCAAAATCATCAACCCACTGAGGGCTAGATTCAAAATTTCAAAATTTCATCACAGCAACTCATAATGTCCCCATGTGCCTGTCAGCACTTCCTGCAATGTCTGGGCATGCTCCTGATGAGTCGATGGTATCCAGGGAAATCTCCTCCCAGACCTGTATCAGGGCATCATTGAGCTCCTGGACAGTCTGTGGTGGTACTTGGCAGTGTCAGATGCACCGATACATAACGTCTCATAGGTGCCCAATTGGATTGAGGTCAGGAGATCAGTAAATGATCAGAGGAGCCAGTAAATGGCCTCAATACCTTCGTCATCCAGGAACTGCCTACACACGGTGGCCACATGAAGCTGGGCATTGTCCCGCACCAGGAGGAACCCACGGCCCATTGTATCAGTGTAATGTCTGACAATCGCTCTGAGGATTTCCTCCAGGTTCCTAACAGCAGTCAGGGTGCTATTGGCGCTATCTCCAAAAACTCCACTTAAGGCCATAAAAACTTCCAGAAGTTTTTAAAACCAGCCATATTATAAAGGGGCTGAATAATTGTGACAATGGCTATATCAACAAAATATAAGGTTAAATTACATCATACATTTTCGTTGTTGATTTTATGCATCAGTCAACTGATAAAGAAGTCATCCAAAGCAAAATCTAACTCTCTGACACAAATGTCGTTGGTAAATCCTTACAGTCTTTGTAATTTTTTGGCTATGTTATATCTTGTAGTGTAAAGTTTTTTCCAAGAACTTTTCTAATCCGATGTCTTACTTTGACATTACATGACTGTGTAGCTAGCTGCTAGCAAGGTAGTTAGCTGGTTAGCAAATATGGTCAATTCTTTTTGTTCTCCTCCATAAATCCCATACATGACCAAATACCAACGAAATAAGATACTTACCGCTGCTGTCTTCGTCACCAACAGCCCTAAAAGCCAATAAAACAACAAATACAACAATTAAGAAGTGGAAGTACCTCCACTATTTAAGTCATTCTTTCGAAACATCAGCGCTAAACTTTACAGCACTGCTTTACGGCAAGACAGTTTCATATAATGTGATTGGTTCGTGCCTTGATGCGACGTTAAAAGCCGCACATAAAAATCAGAGATTCGAATTCTCTACTTGACATACGTTTACAAACAACGACCGTCTATGAAAACATTAGAAATAGGGTATTTTATTATTACTATTTGTAATATAATGAAGGCTGTCAAAAACGTGCAGGTTTTCTCACCACATTGTTTTTTGTACATAGTTGTCCTCTGTCTCATTTGCTTAAACTGGTCATGGAGGTATCAAATTTTAATTGAGATTGGTAAATTAATTGCACTGTTCTTCTGTATTTTCTATTTTATGTAATATTAATGTTCATGGATGTGTGGTGGTTGTACCTTTTGTGTAGAGTGGGAGAGTTTTGAAGCAGACGTTTCGCTGGAGATTACTATCTCTGCGCCTCAGAGCACTTGACTCCTGTGTTTATGCGCATTCAAGTGTGTGAATATAGCAAATAATTAACAGCAGGATTCCTAATTGCACTTCATGTTGACTTACTCTGATCTTTACCTCACTCAGAGCTGATGAGTATGCAGGAATTTAAGTCCATTTTGAATGATCGAGAAAGTGGCACTATAGGTTGATGTGACTGCTCTTGATTTTCACACTGAGTTGTTTTGATATTGACCTTGTTTGTGTGTTATCGCTGTTTTTGTGTTCCATACAAGTTTTTCATATTTTACCTGCTGTAAGTTCATCTAAACTGGGCTGAAAAACAATGCAGTCTGGATGCCAACGGCAATGAATTACATCTATCAACCACAACCCCATTCTATTTGAGAAAGAACATTAACCAAAAAACAGGAAGTAAAACTGGCTGGATGGAGGCTTTAAATGTTGGTAACCCTCCTGTACACACTTCAGTTTTCTATGTTTTATGCACTTAATAGTTTCTCCTCAGTTTTGTTGACCTTTTGACCTCATGCACATTGCACACACATCAGGAAACAGATAAATAATGACACAGAGTTTATGTTTCATATATCATAGTTTATTTGGTATTGGTAGTACATGAGTTTCTATTTCTAGTGCACACATTTGGTTAATTGCAATCTAATTGCAATCTCGAAGATCTCAGTTTGTGATTTTTCCTGGTGAATGTCGCCATGGACATGAATAGTGACTTAACATACACGTATTTCAATGAAAATCTTCGAGATTGTTACTTTAACTTTAGTACTATCTCTATTTGTCTTTATACAAGTTTGCCTTAAGTTATCTTAATTTACATTTCTTATGAGTTTTTCAGTGCTGAGGGTTCCATTGCTGCAGATTGTCTAAATACAGGAAGTTTTATTGTAGAGATTTTGTTCATTTCCTTACCTTACCTTAGTTGTTGGTACTTTTTTTTTTTGGTTAATTACTAAAATATTTATATTGATAGGCTAATTTTCCTGTTTTGTTTTATTTGTAGTTAAGATGGCAGTGTTTGTCTTAGTTACCCTTTTGAATCTTAAATGGCTTGATCACCCATTATACTGTATATGTTCCCTTTGTCTTCGGTTCATTAAGTCTCTTTGCTCAGTTTATGTTAAGTTGGCATATCCTGAGTTATGTTCTGTTTAGTTGACTTATTTGATGAGCCCAGAACTACATTGTGACTCCTCATCCCTAGCAACTCGGTCCCTCACACTCAGCATCACTCATATTGTGTACGCTGTATTTCAGTACATTTCCAGATGTTGCTGCCTGTGTACCAGAAGTGCATCTTTTCAACAACACAAAGTGTTTATATTGACCACAAGGTGAGTATAGGAAAATGCACACATATATATCTGATATCACAATGTTTGTTGACATGAAATGTCAGATTTGTATAGAAGTGAAATCTCTGACATTACATTTACAAGTAAAGACATTTCCTGAAACATGCTGAGATGTCGAAGTTAAGAGCACTTGAAAGCATACAATAGATTAGTGATAGCAACAAACAGGTGATGTGTTGTTAGTTCATCATATGCACCATATACTGTATGTGTATAGCAATTCAAAGAAGAGTGGGATCAAAAGATAGGTCAGAGACAAGAGAGAAAGAAACTAAAGTGAGGTCCAAGACTGGATTAACATCCAGGCATCTTCCCAGGGACCCCAGACTCATAAGAGTCCCCAAAAGGCCCAGCTGGACTCTCATTTGTCATCTGATTAACTGTGACTTTGTTTGGAGGAATAGGAATATACGATGCACCACTAATGCACAATATCAACTGGCAGGATAATGTTATAAGTGCCAAAATCTTGATTTAAAGGGGAACTCCACCAGAGACAGATTTTTAAGAAAAGAAGTGTCAACAATAGCAGAGGCTCAAAAATCCTGATTTTTTTGTCTTTAGCATGCAAGCCCCAAAATCACTGGATCCGACATTTTCCTTAAAGCAACTTGATAGCAACTTTAATCAGTTGATTAAACAGCCATGTTGTTCAGACTCCACAAAGAGCCTAAGTCCTGGTGGACCCCATGGGATCTTATTTTGGACAAAATATGAACAGTAGTCAACGGAGAGAGATAAATATTTTTTGATCCGTTTGAATTGTGCAAACATCATGTGTGTGATTCATCGTGCAGTTCAAACGGGATCAAAAAATATTCATCTCTCTCTGTTGACTACCATTCATATTTTTTCTGAAATAAGGTCCCATGGGGTCCACCGAAAGGGGTGTGACTTAGGCTCTCTATACCTGCCTTTGTACTGTAGACTTCCTGTTAAAAAAAAAAGATCAGTACTTACAGCTAAAACTAAACTTGACATAACTTTTTTTCCCTTTGGGATCTTCATTAGTTCAACTCATTTATAAATTTCCATGTTTCAGACATAGCAAACATGGGGCCATGTGATACAGTATTGGAGTTATAGTAATATAATATATAGAGAGGGAGGAACTGGGGCTGTTAACATGAATTCAGCAGCAAATTTTTGACCTGGGTAGAAATTAGTTTCCTCTCAAATTGTCTTCATATTCACTGATATATAATTCACATATATTAACACTAGATAAATGATTCCAGCAGGCACAGAGGGTACCTGAATGGTAAAGAAGCCTCTGGCAGTGAGGACAAGACAAGGTGTGTAATGGACTGATGAGCAACAAGATGACATTGCATAACAGCAAAAAGCAAAAACAATCAATGGAATATATTTAGTTAACTTATATAAATGTTGGACAGGTTTTACTTTGGTTGACAACACAGACAAATGTTATTCTTTAAAAAATGAGATTCCCAGAAAAAGGCACATATCAAGTGAGAAACTATAATAAGGCAAAGAACAGTCAGTCTTCAATCAGTGAGTGGTGGAGTCCACATGGCTCTAAATGTATAATAGAAAAAAACAGCAAGATTAAAAGAACAAAATAAAAAAGGCTTGGATGCCAGTGACAAAACCATTAAAAATAATTATATTCAGACTTGCTTCAGCATATACATCACAAAGTACTGTTTGCTTAATACAGGAAAGTGACTCAGCTCTTTGAAAACCTGCCAAAAGCTTTTCTAGTCATGACAAGATCGACTCACAGCAGCTTTATGATCATGCATAAATAAAGAATGATGCGGTCGGTGACGGAGTAGCACAGTGCAGTTGGTCCTAGCTGTGGTAGAGGCGTATGTGCTGGGATATGTTGCTACGACACAGAGGGCAGGTCTGCAGAGCGTCGCTGCAGACCTGACAACAGCACACATGACCACAGGGCAGGAAGATGACCTGAGACTGGAGAGAGGGACAGACGAGACAAAAGTCAGTACTCTGGACGAGTGTGTACACGTCTGCTAATTTTTCATATTTGCACTTCATTACTACAATACTACAACATGTTCATGGGTTGTTTTCTGAAGTCAGTAAATTGAGATTTCAGAAAGTAATTGGCTGTATAGGAAACCGCACACTATACTAGTAGTATGTACTGATTTGTCCAGAGTGTAGCATGTAGTATGCAAACAAAAGCAAAATCTACAGTATACCAAAAATACACAGATGTCATACTGATTTGGAAAAAATCTCCAGTATGCATCGGACCAGTCACCGACTGTATCCCACAATGCAAATCGTTATTTTTTAATTTCCCATCTCCCACCATTGATGACCCTGTTTGTCTCACTTCACCGTGATAAAATGTTTAAGGAGCGATGGAGCTAAACCAGTCAGTATCGTATTACAAACATTTTTCACAAACAAAAAAGTTGTATTTTTCAATAATACTGCAATAGTGGATTGATTTAGTTTTAAAAGCTAAAGCCTGGTCTAGCATACTGCAAAATAAATCACTAACTGTTTCATACTTCTGAGGAATGCAGTATACAGTACATACTGCATCGTCAGTAGTAGGCCGTTTCAAATAGTGTCTTTTTTGTTCCATTGTTATTTTTTTTGAGGGCACGTAGTGGATTAATTTACATGCACATAAACTGGACACTCAAATAAAATGGTGGATTGTAAATATAGTGCACTATACAGTGCTGAGTCTGTTTTATGGTATTTATGGACGTTCATTTATGACGAGATCAGAATGACAGTGTAAATCACACTGAATCTAAAAATATGTGCATCATGTCTGTGCGTTCAGTTAGAGTTATGACTCTGGGAAGGAGGTGGCTACCTTCACTGCCTCCATGAGCTGAGTCACTGCTGCTGCTGAGCCTGAGCGTGTTAATGAGCAGGCCAAACTAAAATGACTAGCCTCCACATCTCAATATGAGTACTTAAAGCTTCAGTTCAGAACGTTCCTATTGGCTGTTTTCACGCTGGTGGGCGGTGCTTGGTATTTCCTCAAGAGATCTAAACATGGCTGCCAGGTAACAAATGTTCTCATTTTACAGCTAAACAGTAACTACAAGATGTTTCTGAAAACATTTGAGGAGAGACATAGTCATTACAGTAACAGATTATTGATTCATATTTGATCAGTGCTGACTAGTTTGACTGTTTGGTCAGAGTTTGCGAGTGATTGACTGCCGGCTTAAAGACGGAGGCTGGACGGCAGACTCCCGATCAGCTCTAACTGGTTGTTTTCCTCTGGTCTGTGAAATCCTGCAGATGCCGTTAAGAGCACCGGAGGACACAGAGAGACATGTTTTTTTTTTTATCTCATGCACTACTGTCAGGATATAGTGACCATATTTAATGAAGACATTATGCCTGATCTTAGCGTTAAAGAAGTGACTTTCACCTGTAAACAATGTTGAAACAATAACAAGTGTAATATTGTCATTACTGAGACTGAAGGTATTAATTCCTGGTTTTGCTGATGTTTTTTTCTTACCCCGGTCTCCATGCAGACCACACACTCAGAGCTTCCTGGTCCATCCACAGGGCTGGGGACTGAGGGGGTGACGGGGGTCCCCGGGGTGAGTGGTGGACTGGGCATCTGGAAGGTCGATGTCGAGGGATGCGACGGAGGGGAGCAAGGGGATGGAGCTGTGGGGACCACAACTGCCTCCTCGTTCTGCTGGACAGCCTTACAAGCTCCTGGTAGATAGTGAGTGAACAACAGCAGCCTGTTTGGTTGTCTTTTCAATGACTTCCCATGAGTTTCAATGTCCTACACATCATTAAATCCTTTTAATAGGTTTAAAAATATTCTTTTCTAGTTAATTTGTATGTATGTTTGATTTTATTAAAGTGTAAATTAAATTTCCCCCCTTTGGGACTAATAAAGGTAGATCTTCTTCTTCTTCTTCTTCTTCTTAAACATTAAACCATTTGTAGTGTTTTCCAATAATCCCGATGTTTTGTTGAAGTCTTTAACAAAAGCTCTCCCTTTTCCTTCTTGTAATTCAGCTCTAAAACTTCTGTGACTGAAGGGAACCAACACTCATGTTAAATATTGCTTCTTCCATTTTGACTGTTCTGTTCTGTACTGAGGATAATATCTATGGAGGACAGAACCTGCCAAAAATAAATCAGTAAATAAATCAATTCAATTAATGAATAACTCAATATCATTAAATGTAGTGAAACAAATAAAAAAAATAAAATAAATGGAGATATTAATTAATTGGAAAAATGTGACAAAATGAGTAAAAATATCAATGTATTTCATATTTTATCTACAATCATATCCATGTTAATTAGTTTCAGCTTTTGATAGCTGTTCCTCTTTGTTGATGCAGTATGTATTTGACATGCTACATATTACTATGATTGTTGAGACTTCATGTTGTTGTGCCCAGTGTGGGCAAAGGTGATTTTTTTGCTCTAAAAACATGCTCACTACGTTCACTATAATTATATAACATATAGAGATGTAGGATGTGTGTAATTTACCTTCAGGGTAGTAATCCCGAGCCCAGTTCAGAAGAGCTGTCTGGATTCCTATTTCATTAATTCCAAGCTGAAGACAGAAATGAATAATGCTTATTATTCTGCACATTCATTAAGCAGTTGGCTGACATAGTATCACATTTTAAGTTGATATGGTTAACGTGTTAGCAAACAGTTATCTATTTACACACCCAGAAGTTATGGACCAACATTAGCATTCATTGGGAGTCATGTGACCACCTGATCAATATCCAACAGTCTCTCTCTTTTAGCTCTGTTTTGGTCTCCACTAACTCCTGAGGGAAATGTCTGTCTCTTCAGCTGTTGAATGTTCCACTATGTGCACGTGTGAAGGAGAGTCAAATTGATCAAAGCTGGTTACATCTAAACTGGGTTGAAATTGAAAAATGATGTAAGCTTGTTGCTGTGGTAATGAATTACATCAAACTGTTAACCACATCCCCCATTTCCTGTTTGAGATAGAACAGTCATCAAAAAACAGGAAGTAACGCTGACTGGAGGTGGGTTTTAAAAAGTAATGATGCATCTGTTTAGGTGCTACTTTGATCATAGTGGACAGTGTGCAGTTCTACAGACTACAAGTCAATGGGGCCGATGCTGGTGCAGCAGCTCAAGCCTACGCTTCTGTAGGGTGACGACTCTGTGTTGACAGCTGATGTTGAGACTGAGTGCTACAGTATGTGGTGAAAGATCTCCATTTCAATACTTATGTATTGCAGACAGACCTTCTTGAGGTCAGAGGAGTTCATGTGGCGAAGGGCCTCAGTTGTCATTCGATGATGAGCCAGGATGGGCAGGTAGTGCTGAGCTGACAGTTTGCATAACAGGTTGACCAACTCTTTCTCCACACCCGCTTCCTGCAACAAGATTAGAGTATAACAACAGCACAGTTTGGTTTTCAGATGTTTCTGCATGTCTGCTCTGTACTATACCTGCATACGCAGTGACAGGGGCTTAGCATCCAACAGTCTCTGGTACTGGATCATCCAGTAGTTCTGCTGGCTGGACTCAGACTTCAGCTCCATCTCCGCCTGGAAAGCACAAAGTGATTGCTGGTCTCATTTAACCACTCCAGAATGAGAAAGAAAACGTGATGTGTGTAAATGACTAACAGAAGGCAAATGTGAGCAAGCTCTGGCTCCACGACAGCACCATTTTATTAATTTGTTACACAATTGCTTGACACTGAAAAAGAAGAGAAATTCCCAGCAGCATCCACTGAGGTCTGGTCAAAGCATTAGTTCCTCACCAGAACCTGCTGCAGCTCCTGCTCTCTCTGGTCTCTCTGCTTCAGCAGCTGCTGCAACAAATCGCTGAGGGCTGTTCGCTGCTCCACCAGAACCTCCTACACACACACACACACACACACACACACACACACACACACACACACACACACACACACACACACACACACACACACACACACACACACACACACACACGAGTAAATACATTTCACAAAACTGATTGGGACTGGAGAAAATTGATATGACCAATATAATAATTACCACTTGATCTAAATCATATATTTAATATTCTTTTGCTTCTAATTATTTTGTTGAATCTTAACCATCTGAGACCCACAATAGACCGTTTTTTTGTCTTTATTGGGGGGTACAGGGGGTCTTTAGGAGGAGACATCAGGTTAACAGTAGATGTCACATAGAAGTAGTACATCATCTAAAAGCTGGGAACATGAAGATTAATTTGTGTCAAGTTGTTCTAGTCATAAAACTGTAATAATAATTGATAAATAAATAAATAAATAATTCAAAATGAAATGGAAAAGTGTTTCGATCATTGTGATAGAAGAATACGATGTCCATTCTCATGCTCTGTCTCATTTGTTGCTGCAGCAGTTTTTGGGTTGATATCATTTGTTCCACAGATTTGGTGCTAAAATGAATCATTTTTACCTATTGAGAACTGATTAAAATGACCAGTAATCCCTCCAAAATACCACATTAAGACACTAAGACCACGAGGAACACCACAGTAAAAGCCATGCTGTGATTTGGTATCAAAACCTTTTGATATTTGGAGATTTCTGCAAGAATTGCATTTTTCGGCGATTGGATGGTGAGCACTTCTATTGTGTAAACTGCTCAGAAACCCCCTTATTTTCAGTCTAGCTGGGAGAGCCATCCATCCTCTGGATGCTCTAGGTCTCTAGTTTTTGGCTGTAACGCTTCATGAGGCTGTGATTATCCTAGAGGTCACCATAGGTCATTTTATATAGTGAGGCCATTGTATAAAATGACCTGTCAATGCAATGAAATGGCTACTATGGGGACTAACATCATCACACATTAATACAGTTGGGCTCGTTGAATCCACAAGACTCTCAGCTTTACAGTGATACCCAATTTATGTAATTCAAGACTGTTTAAGGGCCCCAGTATGCAGAAATATTCAAATACACCATTTTATAAAATAACACATTTACTCTGAAAGCAAAAAACTGCATATGATTATCAAACAGTGGGCATGTCTGTAATGAGGAGACTTGTGGGTACCCATAGAACTCATTTCAACCACATATCTTCGGGTCAGAGGTCAAGGGACCCCTCTGAAAATGACCATGTCAATTTTTCCTCACCAAAATGTACCCCTGCTGTGGAGCCTAATTTAGCCTCCTTCCCAAAAAGACACCACAACGTGCCACCAATGGATTCCTCTGGCTCTAAAACTGAACCTACTAGAGCCCTGAAAGTCGGTCAGGATCACTGGTCTCAGAGGGTTAATGTGTTCAATGATAAACTGTGCCATGGAGCAATGACATGAATATAGCCAAAAGAAATAATATTATAATCAATAGCAAGAAGAAAAAAATCAAGTTAATGTAAAAGGCAATGACAGAAGGCGGTGACACCCACCTGTAGGTTCTCAGCATCCAGATTGCGTCTTTTAATCTCCAATTTAGTCAGCTGCTTTAATTCACCCTCTATGAGCTTGATCTGGGGACAGTGGAGAAGCAAACATGAAGCTAGCAGGGAGAAGGGACATGCTGCTGAATGCTAAGTCAAGATGAAAACCTTGATGAAATGATTTTCTGTCAGTAGATAATAAAATAAACAAGGTTTTGTGGGCAGCTGACTGGTAACCACAAAGTGTAACAAATATATCTATATCAACAAGTATGAGTAACAATGAGTTAGCTATGGATGACATAAGAAAAAAAGAAGCAAAACAGGAAAAAGAAATGACAATAATGCCCGGTGTCTACAGTCATGTTTTCATCGTTAACAGCAAACGTGTGACCATGTCCATGTGTCCATGTCAGTGACCTAAACAGTAGCTAAACAGAAAACTGTGGGTTCCTCACTACATCAGTGTACGGGGTTTCTCATGACAGAGATCTACAATTCAGTTGTTGATATCCAGAACTAAATTGTGGACTAGTCAGAATGAGATTGTACATATGGAATTACAGATAGTCAAAATGTAATTACAGATATATTGAATTGATGTGAAATGACATTGCAGATATCTGTAATTATGTCAGAAGGGGGCGGGATGGGATTGGAGAAGGACACTATTCATACAATGGCACTGCACTACAGCAATGTGGGTTTATAAAGTGTGTCTGGAGACAATAAATTTACAATACTCAATAACAGTAAATTCCTACCACAACCCTCTAGTGAACAAAGCTCTTGTTCGCCACAAATGATCAGCTTTTTGTATTTCATAGCATTTTATAATTATCTGATCCACAGCGGTCCCTGACCTCTCGTCTCACAGCCGGCTGCACATATGCAAAATGAGGTTGTAGCTTGTTGTCTACCTTACTACAGTTAGAAAGAGCCATCGTTTGTGTTTTAACACTGTTTCTCATATGAATTGATTGATCCAGCAAGTTTGAATCAGTGAACATCTTTCCTTTACTTAACTTGTTAGCAAAAGCTTCTGCTAACACTGTTCAATCCTGTTTGGATCTGGATGATTCAGACGAGAAAGAAACGTCATTCGCTGAAAAGCGAGTTGTTTGCATCCCTGAGTGTCATAAAAAACCCAGAGACAAGTGACAGGTTTACAGGTTTGACCCTCACCCCACCCGTCTCCACCCGTCCACACAGACCTGGTTGCGGATGTAGCCGTGTACAGCATCTTTCTGCAGCTGCAGGGCCTGGAACGCTGCTTTCTGCATCTCCTCCTGCAGACAACAGTAAGAGGAAATGACACTAAATGGTCAACTTTATTTATATATTAATCTTATCCCAGAGTCAGCTTTCAAAAACTTGATTGTGGACATTCTGGCTGATACACGCAGCTGTTTTCTGACCAGCGTCTGATACAAAGTTTTTACTTCCTGCCACTGGAACGGACAACTATTATTTTTGTCTGCCACTCAGAAATTGTATGTGTCACTTTTGAAATTTATGTCCTAAATGAAGGAATGGCATTTAAATCTGATGTGGCTCAGTGTTTGATATACTTTTATTTACATGAAAAACATATGGAGAACATTACAGACACACATACATACACATTACATAAATCAGTGTTTGAATTACACCGTAGCTTCTGGGGGAGCCCTATTTTTGAAGGGTGGGAGGGTACTGTACACAGTACTGTACTGTACATCTATAGTGGTAATTTGCATCAAAACACACAATTTAAAAGATTCTGATTATTTAAATATTTGCTTTGATTAAATAAAATCTTGGCATCAGTAGTTTTAATGATGTATTATAAGCTGCTTGGAGGTAGTGTTAGGCACAAGTCATAATTCTCTCTATTATTTATTTTATAGTCCTGTGAAAACATCTGCTTCAAACAACTGGATTTATTCAAGTTTCTCGCCAACAGCTTAATTTTAAGAGATTACATTTGAACACATCATGATAACATTATAATTTACCTTTACCCAATGGTCATTGTACTGAGCAGAGTTTAAACATCTTATAATTGTAACAGCGCCTGCTTTCGACTGCGTTTCGACTGTGTCTCCACTCCCAAACAAACTGAAACATGATACAGCGTGTTCATGCTGTTGCGTCATTGTGCATGCGTAACGGTCAGAAAGCCTGAATAAGAGGACTTGACGGTCACGGAGGCACGAGATGCCAAAGAATTGGACTACTACAGCTCTCTATTCCATCACTAACGTTTTCCCTGTGCTAATTTCAGACCCTGTTTCCGACCCACTAATAGCCCTAAGCTCTGTCTGTCTGCTGGTTATTGCTGTGATGTCCAGTGCATATATTTGTTGTCTGGCTGCTGCTTTGATTCACACTGAGTTAGATTTCTCCACCAAGCTCTCATGACACTGGTGACAACTACAGAAGCCATGTCCAGGCACAACATACCTCCTGTAAGATGTGAGCGATGGCTTTAGATTTGTCCAAAATTTGGAGGGACAACATCTTATCAAACTTCCTGTCCATGCTCTCCATACTGTTATAAGACAAAGGAAGAGAGACCACACACCAAGTTTACTGTTGCTCTCAGTTTAAATTTGTTAGGTCAATACAATTTGGCAATGTTAAAATCTGGTGTCTGTGTGTGAGTGTGTGTGTGTGTGTGTGTGTGTTGTGTGTGTGTGTGTGTGTGTGTGTGTGTGTGTGTGTGTGTGTGTGTGTGTGTGTGTGTGTGTGCATGTTTAACCTCCTGTAGGCCTCGGACACCAGGCTCTGTCTGCGAAAGTCACTGGCCTGCTGGAGGAGGTTCATAGCACAGCTGTCTGACAGCATCTTCTGCATGGCCACTAAAACACACAGAGAGGGAGGAGAGGGGATAGGATTTAGACGAAACGATGTCGTGAGGGAATGAATGCCTAACAGTTCGAAAGTGCTGCATGAAACAGACAGCATACCATACAACAGATGTAATAAGTTTCAAAACAAACATATTTCAGATGACAACTTTATGGAGTTGATGCGGTTATACAGTATATGTACCAGCTAAGTCACCTTGCAAGGCAGCAGAGATCCTAAAAGCATACCTGGATGATGTCCAACGTAATCATCTTTTATTAAATTTGAAAATGACAGTTTCTATGTGTTTCTCTATTAGAAAACAGGGCTCACCTAAAACTAATTTAAATCAAATACAGAATGAAGAAATAGAGGAGCTCCATGAATTTAAGTTTTAATTCATCAGGCATTACATATCTACTGAGGCATCCCAGTTATTTATGCACTCCATGATTTTTTATTGGAAATATGTTAAACTGCTTTGTTCCTATCAAATAGAAATAAAAATAAAAATAAAATCAGATTGATGTGGGATTTCATGACAATCTGCTCATGGAATGGAAGGTTGACATTACACCCCGATGGTGGCACCAGAGAAAAGCTCACCAAAAACTGAAAGGGTTCAGCCTCTGGGGGCATGAATGTACACAGTAAACCCGTCTTGAGTGGATAGTGATAAAGGTATGAGGTTCAAAAAAATCATTAGGAGCCATCATCTGGGGACCATCAATTTTTGCAGCATATTTCATGGCAATCGGAAAATAATTGCCAAGATATCTTGCTCTGGACCCAAGTGTTTTGATGGCCAGGATGGAAGATGGAAATCGAATGCTTTACACTGACACCTAATTAACAGCTCCATAGATTTTATTGTAAATATGTAAATTAATGGAAATACTTTAGCTATTTACATGCTTTTTGCCTGCTTTATAAAAGTTACAACAGACCTCAGGCATAATAATTTTTTTTGTGAGGATTCATGGTTTATAAATAACAAGGGTACTCCAGCCATGGCTCTATAAACACAACACTTTATACGTAAAGTCCATCAGAGAAGCTGCTTACCTGCCACCTCCCTCTTCCTCAGTGAACTGGCTTCTTCCTGTGTGATGGCAGTCAGTTGCTCCATACGGATCCTGAAGGGAAAAGTAATGCTCTGCTGATTTTTTTACAGTAACCATGGGTCTAGCTTTAAAACATAAAGGTTCTATACCAGGGGTGTCAAACTCAATTTCATCCCAGGCCACATCATTATGGTTGCTGTCAAAGGGCCAGTTGTAATTGTAAGACTATAGAAATATATCTACTCTCAAAATTGCCTCTGCCTCTTACTACTTTTAGTAATAATTTATTTAATAACTAGATCTGAAAGCAGATGTCTAGGAAAACTAATTGCAAGCAGAAATGTTGTACATCCATCCATCCATCCATCGTCAACCGCTTATCCCATTAGGGGTCGCGGGGGGGCTGGAGCCGATCCCAGCTGGCATAGGGCGAAGGCGGGGTACACCCTGGACAGGTCGCCAGTCCATCGCAGGGCACATAAGACAGACAACATATAACAGACAACCATTCACACTCACATTCACACCTACGGGCAATTTAGAGCATCAATTAACCAAACAGCATGTCTTTGGACGGTGGGAGGAGCCGGAGACCCGGAGAGAACCCACGCTACACGGGGAGAACATGCAAACTCCACACAGAGAGCCGCAAGCTGGAACGAACCTCGACCCTCTTCTGTAGGCGACAGCGCAACCACTACACCACCGTGCAGCCCAAATGTTGTACAATTTATTTTAAAAAATGAGTTCAGTAACAAAAACACATGCTTGTGCATCAACATATATGCATGCACATAGACACAAAAATACTGTATGTGGGTACACACACATACATTTGTGTGTTATTATTATAGAAATCCCACGAATTTATGAGGTTAAGAAACTTCATCATTACTCATCCATCAAAGATCAAAATAATGGTCAAGTGAATAATAAAGTTCATTTTTTACCATCACCAATATTATTATTGGTTCCAACAGCTGATCTGCTGAGATCATGTGTGGTCAATGACAGTGGTGATAGTGGCAAACTAGGACTGTAGAGTTTGTCCTCCATGTCGTACATGAGAGTTGCACTATAATCAGAGGCGTAGTGGTGCAGATATGCTGATATAAAGTGTAAACCCACCTCTGGGCAGGGAATTTACCATATACCTACCTAAAAATAGACACAGATATGTATCACTGCATGTCTTGCAGAGTGAGGCAACAGGAAACCTTCTTACAATTTTTCTTGTAGTCTGTGGCGTTTACCTGGTACATAAAGTATTTAAGGAAGAAGTAAAGTATCTCCATAAAGGGACTAAGAGACAGACATAATGTTAAATAATGACTTTACAGCCACAGCACTGATAGGGGTATAAGAAAATATCATGTTATGTGACACAGGTGATTCTCCAAAGCACTATATTGATTTTTTATTAACGTCTTAAAAATGTGATGGGCTGCCGTTTGGCCTGATCACTATTCGATCTTTCGGAGGTTGTAGTAGGTTCAGTTTTAAAGCTAAATGAAGTTACTGGCATCATATGGAAGTAGAAAACCTAAATAATCCATTGAAATCTACCATGTCAGACTAGCTTACCTCAAAGGAGACTAAATAATGCTACAAAAGTTACAAAATTTCAAAATCAGTACGGACAGGATGAATGACTATAGTGACCCAAAACAGTTTACTACATTTGACATGAGTACTGAAATATTGGAAAAATCTGAACCTCTCCTTTAAAGTAATTTTACAGAAAAGATTCTCTTAATACCTAATAATATTTTCAATTTATTTTTCCACTACTGTATGCTATGTCAAGGTTTTGTTTCCTTATGGGGACTAAGGCCTCCTGTGTCCTGTCATCGTGTTCATTTTCCTTCTTCCGGAAAGCATCTGGAAAGTGCTATATAAATAGACTCAGTCTGGTAAGTGGAAAACAGTTGGGTGCCAGCGAGTGTGTTGGAGTGCCTCATATCTTTTATGCTGTAACAGATCAGCAGATTATGGATCAGTGGTCTGTCCACTCACCGATCCTCCTCCATGGCTTGAAGAAACTCTGCACTTTTTTTCTGCCTGCAGAGAGCAAAATAAATACACTACGATTACCACTGACTTTTCTATGGACTGTGTGCTGCATAAAGCATCTAATATGCAACACACACCAACTCCTCACAACAAAACAAACTGTACATTACATAGCCAGTTCCTTTGGGTCCTACCTGTTCTTGTCCATCAGCATGTTGCTGACGCGACTGCTGATGTTGTCTTCAGCTTGTCTGACTTTCTCCAGCACCAGCAACCTCTCGGCCTCCTGAGCCCTCTGCTGCTGGCTGACCCCCAGCTCCAGACGCTCCTGCTCCTAAACATCAGATGGATAATACACACTAATGTAGCTGAAATCAACACATAGACCAAAACACAGAAACAGCAGCAGCAGCAAACACAGAAAAGAAAAACTCTAATTGTGTCACATGTACAATTTATTATTTTAATGATAAATTACGAAGTTGGCCATTCAGATACTTGGGACTGAAATTAGTGACCTAAAAGGCTGTTCTCTCACACACACACACCGGCTATCTGCACGTTTCAACAAGTCAAATTTAAGACTTTTTGAGACCTTTTTAAGACTATTATGAATGCAATTTAAGACACATTTCACATCCATTTAAGACCACTATGAATGCAATTTAAGACCTACTGCTCTGATAAATTCTTTCCAGGGAGGACAGCTATTCCCTTTTGGTTCAGCTTTACAGTTTTGTTACATTTAAACACAAGATAACACATTTCTTTTGAAATGAAAGTAACATTAATGAACTTTTAAGACCCGTCTGGATTTAAGGATTTCATGAGATTGACACATTTAGAGGCCTTAATTCCAGGTAATTAAATTTTAGACTTTTTGGGGGGTATTCGCAAAAGAACTGTACACCTTTACCTCAAAATCTGCACAAATGAGGCAAAAAAGTGTAACTCTCAAAGCATCCACAAAGGGTGAATTGATAAATGGACTTGCATTTATATAGCTCCTTTCTAGTCTTCTAACCACTCAAAGCACTTTACACTACATGTCAGCATTCATCTGTTCACACTCACTCTCACAGATGGCAGAGGCTGCTGTACAGATGCCAACCTGCCCATCAGTACCTAATCTAAATACTCATTCACAGACCGACGACACAGCCTTCAGAAGCAGTTTGAGGTTCATTATCTCGCACAAAGACTTGGACATGCAGACTGGAGGAGCCGGGGATCGAACCGTCAACTTTCTGATAGGTGAACGACCCATGCTCTGAGCAGATAGCGTCTCAGTGCTCCTGTGCTGTTTGCGCGAATTAAAATTAGATAATAAGCAGACATTTGGTGTAAAATAGACCCCTTTCTATGCAAATGAGCCTCCCTGCAAAAACAATTCACAAAGATCAACGCTAATAGACACATGCAGAAATGATTAATATCTTTAGAGAGTCAGTTGTAACTGAAATGCAGAGGTGCGTTACACCCCAGGGTGACTGTAACCAGGCGAAGGCATCATCATGCTCTGCTCAAACTCATGTATTTTGGGATACAGTGACACAATGCAATGACAGCTGCGTCATGAAAAACAAATGAATAAAACTCCCCTACATGTAATATTGGAAAATACATGAGAAAAGAATTTTGCACTTAAATTACTTAATATGCACATATTATATAAACAAATAAATACATTATTTCTTCCCTCTCCTGCCACAAAAAGGGCAAATTGCACATTGCAGGAACTTGATATGGGGCAGATAACAGTTGCAAGTGATGCACCATTTATGTTGCTATCAGCGACCGCAATCCATTCTTCATGAATTCAAGAGTGAGAAGGCAGAAAACTCCAACCAATGGAAACAAACCACACAACCCAGAATAGAAAACTGCCCCAGGTATTTTTGAGCTGAGTGAAAAAAATAAAATCAACAATGAATATATTCTACTAAAGCCTGATATTTCTTCTTCCGCTGTGCCACACAGCTCCAAAAATACAAAACACACCAGAGGCTCACTGTTTTACTGGGTCACATGTTCCTTCATTACCATCAACACACGCTGTAGTTTATTGTGTTTCAATTGCACATACACTGTCCTGCTGCCACAAATAGTCACTAGAGCACCATCTGATGGGCTTTGCCGTCTTTCAGAGGGTGTAGTAAGTTCAGTTTTAGAGCTAAGATGAAGCTACAGATGTCATATGAAACCAAAAACCCGAATGAATCTATTGGTGACAACATCTCATGGTAGCTTCTCAGAAAGGAGGCTTGATAACGCTCCAAGGTTAGGCTCAAAGGAAAAACTTACAAGGCTATTTTCAAAGGGGTCCCTTGACCACTGACCTCAAGATATGTAAATGAAAATGGGTTCTATGAGTACCCACAAGTCTCCCCTTTACAGACATGCCCACTTTATGATAATAACATGCAGTTTTTCACATGTTCGCCGATTCTAAAATGATGTATTTGAATAGTTCAGCTCACTGTTTTTTCAAAACAACAACAGTGAGCTGGGAGGATCATGTAGGATTAGAATGCATCAACATAGCGACAGCGACATACAAAGATATAGCTCCACTAATGAATCAACAAAATGCGTATTTATCGATAACCATGTTGTACCTGTCGGACTGAGTTGAGGATGTTTTCCTTGCGGGAGTTGTTCATGAGTATGAGCTGGGTGTGCTCTTTTTTCTTCTCCTCAAGGTGCCACTCAAAGGCCAGCTTCGCCTGCTGCTTCTCCTCCTGAGCAGAGGGACAAGTCAGAGGGCCCTGTTTAAACCATCTACAGTACAGGGTCTAAAAGTAAAACAGTGAAGTTACAGACCTCAAAAGCAAAACAATGAGGTGACAAATACTGAAAAGCCAACTCAATGGAGCTGAGGGGAACTGCAGAGTTGGTTATAATTATCTGTGGGTTTGTCATTATGAGAAATCCCCTTTCACAGTACATAGGAAATGTGTGCAAGACAGAGGCCCTAGAGACAGGCTGAATCTAACAGTGACTGTGACAATGGAGTCCCATACCTTTCTCTTCTCGAAGTCACTGAATTTGCTCTGCAACAGAAAGTGAGCAAAGATTGAAAGAGACTTTCAGTATCACCAACAGAAACAATGGAGCCAAGTCAAGAGCACTACATAGTGATGAAACTGACTTTCTACTCCTGTATAGGGTCGTGTGTTAGTGTGTCACCTACTGTACCTGCCATGCCTCCTCCAAGCCATCCAAACAGTCATTCTCCTTGCCACAGTCGTTCTCCAGCACCGGCAGGAGATACTGGGATGGGGGGCAGTACTCCTCTCCCACCTCTGAAAAGAAAACCATGTCAACCAAGAAATCCAACATTATTCTGTTATACAGGATTTTCATCCTCTTACTTCCACTAAAGGATTACATAAATTTGAAGAAATTCACTCCAGGCTCTCCTGAGATATCACAATCACAAGAATGGACCAGACGGACATAAGTACGGCCAGACAACCCAAAAACATAATGCCTCTGGCCAGGGCCTGTTGCCGGCGCAGAGGCATAATTAATGTCTACACAGTGTGCGTAGTGAAAGCAGTTTGGTGGCAGTGCAGCAGCTTCAGTGCTCCGTCTCCGTTATGCACAATATTGAGAGTTGGTCACCTACTTTTTGGCAATGATCAGAGCCTGACCAACAATCATGGTAGGTGTTCACGGAAAATGGAAGAAAATATGCGTAAAAATATGCAGCACAATCCATTATGTGGCCTGTGCAGACCACTGAATTTATTAAAATAGAAGTATAACTGTTCTGCCAGACTACTGGCAGGCGGACCACTGAAAAACAGTGAACGCTCTCATGTGTAGATGCAGCATGGATGTATTAATAGAACTGGATACAGCGTTGGAAGGGGGGCCTTGTTCATTCTTATGAAAGTTGCTCAGTGGCACATGAAGCCTAAACAGCTCGACTACGGACTGGAAAAGTACCCGGATTTAAAAATTATCAGCTGAGCTACACACGTCTCTTTCCCAACGTAAGTCTATGGGAAAAAGTTTTTTCAGCTCAGTAGCATCACGTGAAGGACACAGAAGTTGTGGTACCGCCGTTTGGCCACTATGGAAATTGGCATAACAACCGGCGCTCTCCTAGGGGCTTGAGATGCCCCTTCAGATTTATTAAACAGACTTTAAAATTTGTGCGACACAAAACTATCATTATTATCTTAAACAAAAAAAAAAAACTTTGTTATCTGACTAACCGAGAAAATTTAAAGGAGCAGTGTGTAAGATCTAGTGGTATATGGTGGTGAGGTTGCAGATTACAACAAACTGAGAGCTATGGTGGCCGATATGAAAACATGACTAAATCTCTCTAGAGCCAGTTGTTGTAAGAGTAGAGTGGGTCATTTGGACCAGAGGTGGGAAGTGAGTGGTGAAGCAAATAGAAAGAGCGACTCTAACCCAAGCAGGGAAAGTTCACAGAGTTTGATTTGTCTGGTCTGTTCTGTAGAAACACGGCAGTGCAACATGGCGGTGCAACATGGCGGACTCCGTGGAGAGGACCCACTCCCTATGCAGATAAAAGCTGCTCATTCTAAGCTAACTAAAATGCAATTATTCTTATTTTCAGGTGATTATACATGAAAGAAAACATACTCATTAATATTAGTAGATCCCCAAAAACATTACACACTGTTTCTTTAATCCTTGCTGGTACTGTCCAGCCTCCCTGATGTTGCTATTTCAAACGCTGTTGGATAAACTCAATCTAAAATACATGGTCCTGTTTGGTTGACAATTTGGAGAAATGGGTTTTCGCCAAGCCGCAAAAATATCAATAAATATTCACGGTAATCATGTGTGTGTGTGTTTAAGCAGTGAGCACATTAAAGTAAGCCCTCACCGGCGCATAGGAAGCGTTGGATGCTCTCTGTGCCCTCTGTACACACAGACGCAGGCGGGTAGGTCATCATGGCAGCATCAAGTGTAAAGCTCTGTCACAGCACACATATAGGCTTCGTTAAAAACCATATCTACATTTTTAGCCTTTTTGTATTCCTTTAAGTTTGAATCCCAAGACACACACCTCTAGGGTGCGGATGAAGACCAGAGCTTTGGGGAGCTGGACGATGTTGTTGTCACTCACGTCCAGGGTACGCAGGCTGCTCAAAGATCCAACTGAGGATGGCAGCTCACTGAGACAGTTACCTATACAGATACACAGTGATTTAGGAAAACATAACCAATTCTTCTCATTCATGGGAGGAAGTAGAAAGCATCATACCCTTCAAATTGAGTGTCTGCAGAAACCGCAGATCCCCGATGCTTTCAGGCAGGACCTTTAAGCGGTTCTTTTCCACATTCAGAATCTGGCAGGACACAAAATAGAAACATGGATGATGAGCAGCGTTCATTCACAGTCATTTCCCCTGCATAGGGACGAGTTGAGTTCAGGCTTTACCTGCAGTGACGCCAGCTTCCCAATGTCTTCTGGGAGTGAAGTGAGCTTGTTCTCATGCAGATCCAAAACCTTTACAAGAAGAAAGATTCATTAACGGCTTTTGGTGATGAAGCAGTGGACGGAGTTCAGGCTTCTAGCAGAAATTCAAAGTTTGCAAAAGAATCTGGTCTTTTGGTAAGCCATCATAAATATTTCATCACCAGATGGGATGCTTGTTCACAGGTTGACTATGTAACAGAAAGACTAGCTCTGTCTTTATATTCTCTGCCCATGCAGTCACAGAAAACCTTGCATTACACTGCTTTCTGTTGGAAATGGGCAGTGGAAAGAGAACCATCTATTAGACCAGCGTAGCCATCTTCACAAATGTCCAAAATGGACAACTGGTTTTAAAATCATAGAACACTGTAATAACATAAGATGAGATAAACCTTTATTAATCCCCGGAGGGAAATTCGTGATATGCTTTTAACAGTTTAGTTAAGCATTTCCCATCATGCTTGTATCTGGTTTATGTTACCTTTAAAGTGGCAAGAGTGCTGATGTCACATCCTTTTGGCAGCAATGATCTCAGCTCATTTTTATGGAGGATAAAAACCTGAAGGAGAGCAAAAGAGGCTGCTCAGTCAGAGATACACAAATACTGACACAGGGGTGTTTTACTGTATATCTGTATATATATTGGGGACACAGAGTTTAATATATGCATAGAATAGAAATTAGATGTACAAGCATGTCTCCATGTTGTATTCATACCTTCTTATGTAGCACCTTGCAAATGGAAAAGGCACTCGAGGGAACCTGTGGTAGAACAGACCACTGATGCCATCATCTGCAGTACTAACCACACAGTAATTATTACAGAAGTTTACAAACAGTTTGGGATACACAAAACTGATACTGGATCAGATATTGGGCAGGTAATGACTCAGAGAGCTGGATCGGGTATTGGTGACAATGGAGCCCATCTATTCAATTTTATTCTATTTTCATATATGATACATACATTATATAATGTAATTTTGATTCCTGTTTAAATTTTGACAAATTCTGTTATTTTTAAATATTTTTCTACCAGGTTATTGGTGTACAGTTTGTTTAAATAATAACTAACAATTCTGTTATTTTTAAGATTTTTTACCTATGTTGCTGATGTATGAGTTATTATTTTAATAATAAATAAAAATTCTGTTAATTTTGATTTTTTTTTTACCAACTTACTGTCATTTATTTAATTTTCATATATTTATTCATTTTATTTATGTATTCATTACATTTTGTTTTCCAAAGTAAGGAAAGTAATGTCCAGCCTGATGTTGGCTGTTGCTGTTGTTACGCATAAATGAATGATCCCAGTCACTTCCATACCCAAAGCCCAGATATCTGTATTGGTATCGGTATTGGGACTAAAAAAACTGGATCGTGCATCTCTGCAAACAGTTACTGCTGCAGGTGCAACAGTAATGTTAAAAGGTATAATATATAGGAATTTTGTAAAAAAGAAAAAAAAAACATGTATAGACTCTAGAGCTGTGCAATATGGCCAAAATCCTTATCCTGATATAAGAAATTTCATATCTTGATAACAATATACAGTATATCGCAATAAAGCATGTTTTCTGGAAATTCAATAAATAAATAGTCTATATGAAATAAGCACATGATAAAGCCTATTTTTGTAT
Organism: Pterois miles; assembly: GCA_947000775.1. Lineage (NCBI taxonomy): Eukaryota > Metazoa > Chordata > Actinopteri > Perciformes > Scorpaenidae > Pterois > Pterois miles. The sequence goes on along the minus strand of CAMQGK010000530.1, from coordinate 7,006 downwards.
ACTGAGAAACCCTGCCATAAGGGTATAAATATAATCCCCAAATATTCAGCTATTAACTTTGTCACAAATAGTAATTGGTGAAGCTTGCCTCCCAGCTTTTGACAGCAACATACTCACCTCTGAGAGCTCACAAGCTGAGATGTCCAGGATGTCATCAGCACCTGCCTCCTTAGACTGAAGAACAAGGAATAACACTCAATTTGTTTGGAATAGACATTTGTTCATTTGTTTTTGTTTTTTATTTATCTTTATTTTACCAGGCAAGTCAATTAAGAACAAACTCTTATTTAAAATGGTAGCCTGGCAAAAGGCAAAGCCTCTTGAGTGAAGGGGGTAAAATATATAGCAAGAGTTAAAAAGACATCACTGACATACATGTACAGGATAAACATTGCATATGACAACAAGCATTACATAGAAGAAATGCAGACAGACACAGTCAACGGACAGCACCTGACGAACAATATCAAGCAATACAACAACAGAACAAGAGTAGCATGTAGCAAAGGCAAAAGGCAAAGCAAAACAGCAGCAGCCAGAGAACAAAAACAAGCATGTCGTCATCAGTAAGCAGCAGACAGACAAAGCGCTCTCTTACACCCAGGACAGACTGGAAACGTCAGCAGCGCGTGGCGGCTTCACTGCTGCGTCTCTCATGTGGTGTCCACACTGGCAGCGTCTCTGCTGCAACGCTTTGCCTTTCATAATGGCTATTTCATTTCATTATAAATGGAAATTATATTTATTTTAGACCGAAAAAAAACTTAAGAAGCATGTGGTCATTTGTAAATAATAGTAATAATCAAAAATTAAAACCCGGCACTTTCATCCATTCATGGAGCCGTGCAAGTCACTGCATGTTCTACAAACATGGCCCTGTGAATTTTGTTTCAGAATAAAAGCCTTGTGTTAACAACTGAAGAGATTCAATCAAAAAGTGATTGGGGCTTTTATTTTGAAGCATATGCAGGAAGTGTTGAGTTAAAAATAAATCTTTATTTATTGTCATGACATATTCTAGAGATATCTAGACATAAAACTGAAGTAATGTTGCTGGTATGATGTCAACGTACAGTCAAAATAACATTTTCACTGTCGTCGTTGCCGTGAACCACACGGCATGCGGATAAAATAGGCGAGACTTCTAGAAGAAACGCAGCTGACATGCAGGCGAGTCGTGCCTGAGCTGCACTGCTAACGTGGGTTGAGTGGCTGCCCTAACCTGGTGCCAAAATAAAAAACAACAGGTTTCGCCACGCGCTGCTGGCGTTCCCTGTGACCCGCACCTTAGACAGCAAAGACGCATAATGTTATGTTATGTAGGAGGACCCATAGTTAACCCCAAACACAATGGAGAGATCATATATCTCATCTGATGTGGGATTGCTTTGGGAAGTTGGGGGGGAGGAACATCTGGACTACACTGCTTAGCCTGTTGTCACTGCGACCTGGATAAGCAGCAGAAACCGGATTTATGGATTGACATTTTAACATGAACACATTCGTCTTACCCGGCACAGCTGATACTCCAGTCTCTTCTGGGACTCCTCGTTGGGTTTCCTCTTTCTGAAGAACAGAGGCATCCTGAGTTCTGCCTGTCCTGCTGTCTCTCTGCTGGGTTTCCCTCTTGTCCTCCCACTACAACATTAGCAGCTCCAGAGGACTAAGGAGCGTTTTGGAAGCACTGGCAGTGCCTGCACACAGAAAAGTAAGAACAGTTTGATAAATCAGATGAAGCAATATGGCTTGAACTCAGTGCAAGAAACCTTTAGAAACTATAATTAAATGACTGAATCATTTTTTTTTTCTTTAGCACTGACACGTTATTACCTTTAAAAGTTGGTAAGGTAAATGCATTTCCCATTAATTGCCTATTTACACATTCAGCAAATGCAGTCCAACATTATCAGTCATCTGGAGTTGTATTTCTGGCCACCTGATCGATGCAAGTCGAAAATTTAACCTATTTTTTGTCTCTTTTGGTCTTTGCGGGGGCGGCAGCAGCTCAGTCCGTAGGGACTTGGTTTAGGAATCGGAGGGTCACCGGTTCAAGTCCCAACATGGACCAAGACCAACTGGTTGCTGGAGAGGTGCCAGTTTACCTCTTGGGCACTGCCAAGGTGCCCCTGAGCAAGCCATCAAACCCCCAACTGCTCGGGGCGCTTGTCAGGAGCAGCCCCCTCACTCTGACATCTCTCCATTAATGCATGTATGTGTACTGTGTGAAATTAACAACAGAGTGTAAAAACTGAATTTCCCGACGGGGATTAATAAAGGTTCATCTTATCTTATCTTATCTTGTTTGGTAGTGTACAATAATTTTTAGCTGAAAACAGCTGCCTGCTACATGCATAAACAAAGCAGATGAGAGCAAAGTTTGATGTAAATCCAAGCCAATTAGTTAAAAGAGACAAAATATCTTTGTAGAGCTGAGTGTGGTGATAATTTATATGGGTTTGTTACTATGAGAGACACCTTGACGCAGTCAATCTACATGTGGGCCAGCTTTTACTGAGCACAGAGTTCATCCTTTGTGCTTGATAGCTGCTGTAAGTCAACACTTTGTGTAGCTGCTACATAGTAAAAGCCAACAATTTGATCTGGGTGTAAAGCCAGAGTATGAATTATGGATGAGCATTATTTGTACAGCAACAAACAATGAGAAAAGCACCACTTCCAGGCAGAGGGTCTGAAATATAGCTCTCTTGAAAAAAAAAAAAGGAGAGAGTGGACAAAACAAATGAAACTGTCAAAGCACAAAAACACTAATTGTGTGGTGAGATAATCTACTCGTAAAATGTTTAACGACACAGCCAATACAACCAGGAGTCAGTGAAGCAAAAGAAGAAGAACAACAACAACCCACGAGGGGAAATTCAATTTACACTCTGTTGTTTAACACACACATGCACATACAGGACCCATATACAACCCCTGGCAAAAATTATGGAATCACCAGTCTTGGTGGATGTTCATTCAGTTGTTTAATTTTGTAGAAAAAAGACAGATCACAGACATGACACAAAACTAAAGTCATTTCAAATGGCAACGTTCTTGCTTTAAGAAACACTAAAAGAAATCAAGAAAAAAAAATGTGGTAGTCAGTAACAATTACTTTTTTAGACCAAGCAGAGGGGAAAAAATATGGAATCACTCAATTCCGAGGAAAAAATTATGGAATCATGAAAAACAAACAAACAAAAGAACACTTCAACACACCACTAGTACTTTGTTGCACCACCTCTGGCTTTTATAACAGCTTGCAGTCTCTGAGGCATGGACTTAATGAGTGACAAACAGTACTCTTCATCAATCTGGCTCCAACTTTCTTTGATTGCAGTTGCCAGATCAGCTTTGCAGGTTGGAGCCTTGTCATGGACCATTTTCTTCAACTTCCACCACAGATTTTCAATCGGATTGAGATCCGGACTATTTGCAGGCCATGACATTGACCTTATGTGTCTTTCTTCAAGGAATGTTTTCACAGTTTTTGCTCTATGGCAAGATGCATTATCATCTTGAAAAATGATTTCATCATCCCCAAACATCCTTTCAATTGATGGGATAAGAAAAGTGTCCAAAATGTCCATGTAAACTTGTGCATTTATTGAAGATTTAATGACAGCCATCTCCCCAATGCCTTTACCTGACATGCAGCCCCATATCATCAATGACTGTGGAAATTTGCATGTTTTCTTCAGGCAGTTGTCTTTGTAAATCTCATTGGAACGGCACCAAACAAAAGTTCCAGCATCATCACCTTGCCCAATGCAGATTCGTGATTCATCACTGAATATGACTTTCATCCAGTCATCCACAGTCCAAGATTGCTTTCCCTTAGCCCATTGTAACCTTGTTTTTTTCTGTTTAGGTGTTAATGACGGTTTTCGTTTAGCTTTTCTGTATGTAAATCCCATTTCCTTGAGGCGATTTCTCACAGTTCGGTCACAGACGTTGACTCCAGTTTCCTCCCATTTCTTCCTCATTTGTTTTGCTGTGCATTTTCTGTTTTCAAGACATACTACCTTAAGTTTTCTGTCTTGACGCTTTGATGTCTTCCTTGGTCTACCAGTACGCTTTCCTTTAACAACCATCCCATGTTGTTTGTACTTCGTCCAGATTTTAGACACAGCTGACTGTGAACAACCAACATCTTTTGCAACATTGCGTGATGATTTACCCTCTTTAAGGAGTTTGATAACTCTCTCCTTTGTTTCAATTGACATCTCTTGTCTTGGAGCCATGATTCATGTCAATCCACTTGGTGCAACAGCTCCAAGGTGTGATCACTCCTTTTTAACTGCAGATTAACGAGCAGATCTAATCTGATGCAGGTGGGAAAGGAAATTCACAGGGTGATTCCATAATTTTTTCCTCGGAATTGAGTGATTCCATATTTTTTTCCCTCTGCTTGGTCTAAAAAAGTAATTGTTACTGACTACCACATTTTTTTTTCTTGATTTCTTTTAGTGTTTCTTAAAGCAAGAACGTTGCCATTTGAAATGACTTTAGTTTTGTGTCATGTCTGTGATCTGCCTTTTTTCTACAAAATTAAACAACTGAATGAACATCCACCAAGACTGGTGATTCCATAATTTTTGCCAGGGGTTGTACATGCAACAATGGAGAGATGTCAGAGTGAGGGGGCTGCTCCAGACAAGCGCCCCGAGCAGTTGGGGTTTGGTGCCTTGCTCAGGGGCACCTCGGCAGTGCCCAAGAGGTAAACTGGCACCTCTCCAGCTACCAGTTCACACTCGGTTCTTGGTCCATGTCGGGACTTGAACCGGTGACCCTCCGGTTCCCAAGCCAACTCCCTACAGACTGAGCTACTGCCGCCCCCCTCTGTCAGGAGCAGTGGTTTGTACAGGACTAGACTTCAAGTCACAGTCAATCATCTTTATTCAAATACGAGTTAAGGCCCCAGAGGCTAATTTTACTCCTAAGAGGTCACATGTTTCAGTGGTATCCCTGTTTATAAGTAGGTCAGGAGCTATTGTCAGAAACAGTAGGACGAACACATGAGGAAAATGGGATGTAGATAAGTAGTCAGGGTCTGAAATAAAGTTTTTTTTCACCCGCTGGACTGTGTAACCTTCATCCCTATTTTTTTAATTTTTTTTTTGGAAAAGGCACTATTACAGTGTATACAAAACTGTATATATATTTGTAGCCTTTACCCATTTTTATGTACATGTACAGCTACAGTATATGCATATGCATGAAAAGATGTGCAAGTGGATGTCTGAATTTTAAGATTTCGAGAATAAACTCAAGATATTATGAGAAAAAAGTTGAAATATTATGAGAATTAAGTCATAACTTTATGAGATAAAAGTCATTTTTTCCTCAACAAAAGAGGAAATTTCCCCCAGGTCTGTGTGGTTCTCTCTTCAGAATAAACACAGTTTGTGGTACAATCTTTTCAAGGTCCTGATACTGATGATAATGTGGTGCTGATGTGCCAAAACATGAAGTATGTCGTTATTTGTGAAACATAAACTGAAGTATAACTTCACAAGATGCTCCACATTCCTCATTTCACACAGGCAGCACGCTGCTCTATTTTCCCCTCTAAAATAATAAATCTAAAATTACTTACTTGATAATATAATGATGTTATTCTTATAATATTATGACTTTTTCCCCTTAAATTTATGACTTTATTCTCATAATATCACAACTTCTTTCTTGTAAACCTATGACTTTATTCTCATAATATTACGAATTTATTCTCATAATATTGTCACTTTATTCTCGTAATCTCAGATTTATTTATTTTTCCTCAATGTGGTCCTAATACTCAGTCTTAATGTGGCTGGTGGCATTCCCTGTAAATAATAACAGCACCAGGATATTTAAATAACAGGGCCAAGATATTTAAAAGTGAGAAGCTGAATAAATAAGGTCTCAAGTTGAGGGAGAGGCAAATATTATTTTTTCAACCCAATTCAGTTTCTCGTTTATTTGATTCGTGGGGATTTCAGTGACATTAACACTGCGTCTACTACATCATAACAAATACTCTTATCATACTTAACTGAACAACTCGATGTTTTTCCAGATTATAGATAGAAGCTAGTAAAGCTAGCAGTGCTAATCTTAATAGCAACCATATGAGTATTAGCTCGCTGTACGGTATGTAGGTTAGTTAACGTTAGCTCGCTTCACACAGTTCAAGGCTTAATGTCAAGACAGGTGATGCTAGCTTCCCGATGACAACATACCACTCTAGCTAACGTTATATTAAGCAAACACGAGCTAACAAAACTAGCAAGAGAACAATAACCCACAAAGTATCAGAACCAAAGCCAGATTTCGTACTCACGGGCTGTGTGGTGATGTTGTTTCACTGCTCTGCTGTGTAATGTTAGCGTTAGCCGAAAAGCATAAAAGGGGAGTTCCGGTATTTGTTAACGTTGAACATCAGCATTTAACGTTAACGTTAGTTCGTGATGGGCAGATCGGAAACTGAAAGCATATTCTACGTCACTTTCCTAGTTCATATCGATACGGTAAATACAGTAATATTCCCGATAGGAGCCCTGTCCAGCTGTTACCTCTTTCCCAATACGAAGGCTGTCTAGAAGGTAGTCTAATAAGTGCGACATCTGATCCGAGAGTTGCGAACGCTTGCTCGCGAGACTTGGTGCTCTCCTAGACAACAATTTGATAGCAAGCCCAGACTCAAACCATCTCGCGAGAGTTTCCCCAACACGGGGGTTCCCTTTTCAAGACACCACCCCGATAATGAAATCATAACAACTGCGGTGTATCTTCTTCTTTTAGTATTTAGCGGATTGCAGAAAACGCATATCGCCCTCTACAGGAGAGAGTGTGAATATCCTGATATAAGTAACGCAGTAATGTATCAGTAATACACTGTGTACTCCACAAATATAGTATTTTTCTATAATTACTATTTTCTTTTTTGGGACAGAAATAAGGTAATGACTTGAAAAAATAAAAAAAACAATAAATAGTAAGGCCTTAGATTTGGGTTATTGGA